>JAHXMQ010000807.1:7140686-7153292 GCA_020466415.1 Ammodramus savannarum pratensis | reverse complement strand
GACTCCTCTCTGCTTGATGAACTGAGAATTGATTATCTAAAGCGTGGCGATGGACTGAGAATTGGTGATCTGAGGGATGGATGTATTGGAAATTTGGTGGGGGGAGAAGGAAATGTTTTTGGAGGGTTTTCACTCTTTCTGTGTGCTTCTTTTTACATACAGTTGTAAGTTAATAAAGTTTTCTCTTCTTTATTCCTAAGTTTCAGCCTGCTTTGCTCTATTTCTGGTCACATCTCACAGCAGACACCAGGGAGAATGTATTTTCATGGGGGCACTGGCATTGCGCTAGCATCAAACCATGACACACAGAAGCAGCACGAGCAGGATCAAGGATTACAGAGTCCTGTGAGCTGTGATACAGGACTCAGAAGCACAGGTAGTTTTTTCATCAGTACTCCTGGTCTAAGGGAAGGAGGTTGAAAGGGACAGTAGTATTTGGAGAGTAAACAATGGTCACGGGACAGTAGTAGAGAGTAAACAATGGTCACGGGACTGATGGTACAGCCGGGAGTGAAGTACTTATACCGCGGGGCTTGCTTTGAGAAACCTGTTCTGCTGAGGGCAGATGCAGCCCAGCTGTCAGCGAAGGGGAAAATCATCTTTGGTCACAGACTTGACAAGCTGGTTAAGAAGGCCTTAAGCAATAATTAGTGGATAAAAGGAACTTCAATCCATCTCACTCCTGTCAGTTTTATGCCAGGGTCAGAATGAGATGTGCAGAGCCTAGAGTAGGGTTACAGATCAGCAGGGGAGCAAACAAACACAAAGGAATTCCAGCCACTCCAGATAATAAGGCCGCTTCTGTGGGGGCCCAACTTAAATGTCTCTATGCAAATACACACGGCATGAAAAGTAAACAGGAGGAGCTACTGACATGCACACACCTCCAGGGCTGTCATCTTATTAGAATCATGGAGGTGTGGTGGTATGACTCCTGTGAATGGAGTGTCAGAATGGACAGATACAGGCTCTTTAGGAAGGACAGCTAGGAAGGGGTGTTGCTCAGCATTATGGAGACCATGGCAGGAAGGTTGGAACGAGATGATTTTTAATGTCCCTTCCAACCCAAATTATTGTATGATAACAGAAAGCTAGAACTATGAGCCAAATGTCTGCTAAAGATTCTAGAAGAAAGTGATCAGTAGGAAGGCAGCTACACGACACATTTACATGCAAAGATAACAGAAAGTGATATTAACTTTCACAGAATGTTCTGGCTATGTAGTTATCACTAAGGTGTCAGACAAAAACTTTTATGACATTAACTATGAAATTCTCCTAAAGTCTTTTATCTGGTCCTTACCTCTTTTATCTATCTCACAGAGCTGCAGATCCCTCTGTCAACCAAATAATGCTGTGGTGTCTTTATGTTCATATCTTTCCCTATCCTTGTCCTTTCACTCACAGTAGCCAAACAAGGCTATGCAGGAAGGCCTGGAAGACATGTAACAATAAGTCTTCCAGTACCTCAGACATCTGCATCATCTCCAGCAACCCACTGAGCAGAGCAGCAACCTATCAGGAATGCTTTTCTACAAACACCACAAAGCTCTACACTCATATTCACACAAAGTCCAATGAGAAGCTTTTATTGCTTTGTATAATAACCCTGGATAAAGCAGAGTTTCAAATGGCCAGGGGGAACCAGATGGCATTTCGTCTTTGTGTTCAGAATGGAATTTGTCTACAGCTTACAATGTACAGCAATGTAGTTTGTAGTATATACATTTCTAACTCCTGAGTGATGCTTAACAAAATTAAATTCTCGGTTTTTTCCTCTGTCTTTAGTTCAATTTTTTTTTTTTCCCCCCAGGCTGGTAGAGATGTTAAAGGAAGTAATCAATTTGCTAAATAATACCCTCTGGTATCTTCAAAAAAAGGGACAACATTTCATTGTGTCTAATCATATGAAGTGAATGGCAGACTGACAAATTCTCTGGGATTGTCACAAATCTTTACATCTACACTGCACAGGAATTCAAACACTGTACCTTTTTTACAGTGAATTGCTAAAGTAAATATATTTCATTTTCTTTCTCATAATCTTCAATGAAACTATAAGTCAATTGTCAAGTTTTGATGGACATTTACTGTTTAACAATTATTTCTTTGGTAGGTGGCAAAATCATCATCATCATATTACTATTATTATCACTATTACTATTATTGCTACTATTACATAGCTGTTGGTACTTTTATTTAGTATTTCTACAGTACCTGTGACTAGACTTCCTCAAAAGCAAGAACTTTATTTCATACAAAATGTTAGGTTTTTAAATTAATTTTCATTTTTCATCAGGAAGAAAAAAAAGCCCATACGAAAACAACAGCAACAAAACCACCATAAATTAAAAACAACCAAACAAAAAATCCTCTACAGAAAAAAAAAAAAAAACAAACAAAAACAAACAAAAAAAACCCAGGAGAGAAATACCAAAACAGTCCAAAATGACAAAATTACTAAGGAATTATTACATAGCTAAATGGGCAGCTGGACTACTACTAGTGCTACTAGTGTTACTTACTGTGTGAGACAGCTTCCCATCTAATTCCTGCAATGCATGTTGTTCCTTTCTTTTTTCTACATTGACACAAACAGGGAAAAAGTTGTGGAGATGGTAATACTGACATAAGTTTATAATTGGAAAATATACAGATGCTGCTTTCTACTGCTGCTACTTCTTCTCAAAATAGTTTCAATATGTTGATTATCCAACCAGCTTGGAGGAATATTGATGATGTTTGGTTAGTCAAAGACTTATGTAAGCCCTGGTTGAATGACCAGCAGGAATTCCTGGGTGGATGGACTGGCTTAGAGGTCTGAGCTGCATCCAAGCTGCCAAACAGCTGAAAACTCTTTGCCTTTAGTGGGCCCAGAAATAACTAATAAAGTGTATCCATGCATACTCTGTTATGTAGCACAGAGACTGTTCCTCTATCTAATATGTGAAATGATGGAAAGAAATGTCAAAAGACTGGGCATAAGGAAGAGAGGGAGAAGAAAAAAAACCTTAGGATATGTCTATATTAGAATTTAGCTTGGCCCTTGAGTAAGAGATCTATACAACAAAACAGATGATGTTGAAGAACCAATATTCAACATATGCTTTTCAGAGCTGTTGGCTGGTCCCAAAACATGAATGTTCATTAATGCCAAGAATGCATTAAGTGTTCTCCTGCGATGCATTTTCTTGTTTACTTTCATCTAAAGGAATCTAATTTGTGAGTTCCAAGCCTACAATCTGAAATCAAATGGCTAAAAACAGTAAGTAGATTTATTTTTCACTCTTAATCTAAACAAATTATAAACGCACCCCTAGGCACTCGGAATTACTTCGTCATTTCTCTGGGTTTTGTCCAGTGTTTGTAGGCTGTCTGTAAACAGTGATTTTCCACAAGTATTTAGGATATTAGTAGTGACTACTATTTTAATTCTAGGTAAATCCATTAGGAATTAGCTTAGTAATTGATTTTTCATCCTATGACTAAGAACACTGGAAGTGATAACACCATTTATTGATTCAAAGATGTCAAAGAGTGACTGAAATGTTCCTTGAGCATCATCACCATTTGTTTGCTCGTGATACATGGAGAAATGTGAAGGATGTGTCCATGTCCTCTAAACTTGCTCCATTTTTTATGTGTGGCCATTTCCACCTTGATAAGGTAACTTTTGCTGACTAGGTCTAAAATTCACAAAATGTGGTCAGCTTGCTGATGTTGTCTGAAATTATCTGAAGAGTGCTCAACCCCAAATTTCTTGAAATACTATAACAGTTCAGAACTAAGGAAGTGACTGTGGTGAGAATTGGCAACCAAGATTATTTTTTAGTTGGAGAAACATAATTTTATTTTATCTTATCAACAGAAAACAAATTTATGTCAACATAACATAAACTTGAAACTTTCACTGAATTGCCCCTGACATGAGTGTTAGAGGCCAGTGCTGTGGGACTGTAACTCATTGCAATATTTTGCAAAAGTGATAAAAAGGTCCAAGAGAATCTTCAAGTTCTCAAGCACAGGATTCACTATCAACCTCAGGGATTTAGAAGATGAACAGTGAATGCTTCTCAATTGTTATGAAAAATTTTTTTCACTTAACAACATGAGAGTATGCAGCTTCAGAAATTTTAACCAAACGGTATTGAAAGCTGTTTAAAACTTGTTAATAAAGAGATTTTAAAATAAGCATTGTGATATTTTTCAATGTCAAAAAAATATTTTTGATCTAATAAGATGAATGTCACCACTAATAGAGAATATACTCCCATGATCATTTACTGTACAATAAAAAGGGACTATTATTCACATGTTAATAAAGCAGGAATATGCATGAAGTAGTGATTCTTTATGAACAAAATGAGAAGATAGAAACAGATAGATCATATTTAACTGTATTCTTGCTCTGTTAGTTACATTATGCCTTTTGGAATTAAAAGGTTGAGTTGTACAAAATTAACAAAGTCACCAAATCACCACCCAAGATTTGAGCCTTAACAAATGGCAATATATCAAGAGTTTGAATTAGCTTCATGCTGGAAAATGATCTTTTCCCCAACAAAAAAAAGTCATTAGAGGAGAACATAAGTTGACCAAATTGCAGTCTGATATTTTCTAAATTTATTAATTTTTGCTATTAAAATGATCTTGGATGTTTAATTGAGAAATATGTTTCCAAAATACAATGCCAAACCACTCTGATTAATCTATCCCATCCAATGCTTAGAGAAGTCTTCTCCTTGCAAAGATAGTGAAATAACCAAATGAGGAATTTTTCTCGGGAACTTTCTCAGGAAAGTGTAGAATGGGATAGAAATAATCTAAAAGAATGTGGAAAAAATGAGTCAAGGAGAGTGTTGGATTTCTAGCCTGAAAACATTTATACTCTCTATTCAATATTCCAGTTTAAGAAATACAGTTCTCTACCCAAGACACATATAAGCAAAATGTGTCACAGACAATAGCTTACAGCTATTTGCAGTGCAGAATACTGTATTCAAAAAAGAAAGATAACTTTTTTAATGTAACCACAGTGATCTGCTCTTCTACCACATCAGAATGGAAGCTGGATTTTTGCCAAGAGAAACACATACAGCTAATAACATTTTTAGGATTGAATTGGGCAGAATAGAGAACACAAAGGATCAGTAGGAAAAAAGGAAAACAGAGGATACTATGCTGAGATTGCAGATGGATTTTACATTAAGATCTTTGATAGCCATGCCTCATATTTCCCCTTCTCCAAATTTTTACAGGCACATGTGAGCTCCAAAATTTCCCTTCAAGTTTCAGTCTTCAGCACCAGCTCTACACATTCATTAAGGATGTGAACTTAACAAGATTATTATAAGAAAAATTATGCATGTTAAGTTAAATATACCTGAAATAACTGTAAATAAATTAACTTTCTGCAAGAATTACTCTGGATGTATCAGTGCAAGTGTAAATTGAGAAAAGTAGCATAAAAAAATAGAAATCTTTTCTTAAAATTCTACGTTGATTGATTTTTCTTTAACCCTAGGATCTCTATATTACATTGCAGATTCCAAATGAGTATAACACTGAGGTCCTGGATCCAGAGGCACAAACCTTTTCCTGCAAAGATGTCCAAGATCACTCACAGACAAGTTCTAACTATAGGTACATATCTGGTAGTATCTGGTAGTGCACGCTTTCAGTACTGGTTATACAAAATTAGCAATCTGCATGCATATTGTAGACAAGACATATGTCTCCAGTTTCACTTTTTAAAGGAAGTTAAAATTTCAGTAAAATAATAAGAAGTAATCATTTCAAGGTAGTCACACAGAGATAAGTGGTGCTAAAACTCACTTGAATAATTTCATTTTCCCTAATAGTTTTCATGAACAGCACAATACTCACATACACAGTTATGACAGCTTCCCTCTTCACACATGGTGTTATAAATCAACTTTCATTCAATATTCAGAGTAACTTGAATGAACATTAAAAGATATTCAAAAATTGTTTTGACTTTTGTGTATTAGACGATAGTTGGGAAATAAAAGACACAGAGGAGGGAGATACACCAGATTCTGCACCTGGAATGAAGCAACCCTGGCTGTGTATATGGCCTGGGGAATGAAAGGCTGGAAGGCAGTGCCGTGGAAAGGGACCTGGGTGTCCTCTTCAATGGCACATTTAACATGAGTCAGCAGTGCCCAATTAGCAAGGAGGGTCAACCTTTTCCTGGGGGGCATCAGGGACAGCATCACCAGCTGGGCAAGGCAGGGGATTGTCCTGCTCTCTCTGCACTGGGGCAGCCTCACCTCAAGTGCTGGGGGCAGTTTTGGGTGGCACAATATAGAAGAAATTAAGCAATTAGAGAGTGTCCAAAGGAAGACAACAAGGAGGGTGAAGGAGGGAAGCCCTATGAGGAACAGCTTATGTCACTTGGTCTATTCAGCCTGGAGAAGAGGAGGCTGAGGGAAGACCTCATTGCAGCCTTCACCATCCTCACAAGGAGGGCAGGTACAGATCTCTTCACTCATGTGAGCAGTGACAGGACTCGAGGAAATGGCATGATGCTGAATCTGGGAAGGTTTAGGTTGGATATCAGGGAAATGTTTTTAACCCATAGTGTGGCTGGAACAAGCTCCCTGGGGAAGTGGTCACAGCAACAAGACTGTCCAAGTTCAAGACATGTTGGACAATGGTCTCTGGTACATGATGTGATTCTTGAGGCATCCTGTGCAAGGCCAGGAGTTGGACTTGATGATCCTGAAGGGTCCCTTCCAACTCAGCATATTCTGTAATTCTATGGTTCTGCATGGACTATTTCCTAAGCCCTTATTTTTAGATTTAACCAACCAGAGGTCACGAGTCAGCTATTTCAGATCATTTCAGAACTCCCGATACGTTCATCAAGGAAAAACTTGTATGTACAGTAAAACCTTCATTACCAGAAGCTCTATTATCTCATTTATATTTGTTAGGTAGCAATATCTAAGATTGATATAAGATGTCTTCTATCTGGTAGACAACTAAATAAAGAAAATTTTAATTAAAATTACTTTTATCAATAAGTTTATTGTTTATGTTGTTAATTATTTCAAGAGTAATATTCAGCAAAGATTTTCATTTAGGATACAATTCCTATATTATTAGTAATATGAGAAATATCTATATTAAAAATTTATTTACTTTTAGCCAGGCTATTTTATATTGTATTTTTTTTTAAGTTTTAAATTTCTAATTGTATGCTAATTTTAATTAGCATAAAAAATAATTTTTAGGAATGCATGAGGATTTTTCCATGTCATTTTTGTTCAACACACATAGATTTAGTGTGAACAAAATTACCTTGAACTTGAGTGGGAGTCGAGAAAGCAGAAATTTTGTTTTGGAAGGCTTATTTCTCTGTTGTTTATATTTTGTTATTTAATGGCAGTAGTCACTGCAAAGGTTGCTGTCATGAGCAAAGTGAATTTGATTCAGCTGCTGCTAATCTTGTACAAACACAAACCTGCTAATTGAAAAGCTAATTATGATGATGGAGTGATGAGAAGCACATTGGGCAGGATGACATAAAACCCATCAAACATCTATTACAAACCAGCTGGTATCCTTTGAAGCTGGAAGTATTATAGATTGCCTTCTTGTGTTAAAGCAGGGATATTAATGTTATTCCTTGCACAGCTAGCCATTTTTAAAATCTAGAACTCTCAATAACCACCGACTTGAAGCAGTCAGAGTAGTCCATAATAATAATATGTACATCGGTTCTATCAGTGTTGACTTTAATGGAAACGTTTAATAAACAGGAAAATGGGAGGCATATGAAGTGCTGATAAATATGAAAAATGAGAATTCATCAAGCACAAACTCTATTTTTGCTTCAGTCATTGAATTTTTGGCAAGATACTGATTTGTATTTGAACATTATTGAAGACAAAGGTCAGATGAACAAGGATTGGAATCTTTTTCTATTCAGACATTTGAGAAAGTTTTTTCTAGCTTACAGTGGAAGTTTGTGCCAAAGAAAAACATACATGCACATTTTCTTGTTTGGTGTGCTAATTATTGGACCATCCTTTTTCCCACAACATGCCACCAAACTGTCTAACTCCATAAGGCTGTAAATCAGAGAAAGAGTAGAAATGGAGATCAGGTTTTTTTCTTTAAATATTTTACAGACAATAAAAGAGGCTTAATAACTGAGATGTTAAAATACCCCACTGTAAATATGTATGTCATTATAGTTCAATTAATAAAAAATCTTTTAACTCAAATATTAGGGTTTTAAAAAATAAAGAATTAAAAAAAATAAAGCTGCAAGAAGTATCCATGTCAGAGATTAACTTTTAGACAAAATATGAACTGGAGATTAATATTTCTTGTCCCAGCTCTATTGAATTTTCTCCTGAAATTTCTTTGTACTGTCTCATCAGGGAAAAAAATCATATTAAATCCTTTAATGACATCAAATAACTCTTCCTTTTTGAAGGGTCAGTAAGGTTACTTACACATACTCTGCCACAAGAAGAAACATATGACTATTGTGGGTATTCTTATAAAGCCACAAATATTCCTAATTTTCAATATATTCTAAACATTTTTTTTAATTGCCTTATGATTTTGACATGGAAATATTTGCCAGAAACTATTGTAATGCCATACAAAAAATTGTGACTAGTGAATATCTGGACAGAAATTATAAAATGCAATTAAAACAACTGGGGAAAGATTTTAGACTGAATACCAAAGCAAATCTCGTTTTCCTATGCAGACACAGATCCCACTTAATTCAGCATAACCTGGTTGTGATTAAGTAGCAATTAGTAGGAACAAACTTAATGGAAATAAGAAATATGTAATAGAAAGCCTAAGCAAAACCAGAATCAAACCTGAAATTCAATGTTTTCTTTAGCTTTATATAATTTTCTAATGTTTTATTTGTAATAATATCTATTGGTTTATCAGAAGTGTGAATTATGGAGTCAGAGAACATATATCTGAGTTCATTCCTAATCTTCCTAATTCCCAATTCCTTCCTTCACCTCTGTGATTTTACATTTAAGGTGCAAAATCTATATCTCCAAATCACTGTGTGAACAATCTTGTACCATACTATCCATTAACTATAATTTATAAAAATTTGTGTGAATATGCTCTCACTTCTATCCACAGATTTTTGTGAGAAGGAACTCAAACTCAGATTTAGAGCCTGAATTCTTCCAATATTCTTGATGTAGCTTTCACTCATTATCCTGGTTTGGAGGCGTTAGCTCAGATCATGTAGGTCAGAATCACTGAGAATTGTCTCCCTCACCCAACTTCCATAAAGATGGAAGGTTTCCAAGCATGAAGAAAAACTCCAGGGCTGATGGATAATTTCCTATATCTATTTTGTGCACATACAGAAATTATTTTTAAGAGAATAGAGGTAAAAGTGATTAGACCTACGAGCTAACTTCAGGAGCTGAAACCAATTTTCAAGGAAATAAAAAGTTTGATGGACAGATTTTGCTGGGAATAGTTCACTTAGTACTTTTCAAAGAACCAATCTCCTTAATTTATGTACCAAAAAATTTTAACAATTTTAATTTACATGTATAATATTTTGTTTCTCCGACTTCTCTTCTTGTGAATGTTTGACAGAGGTACAGAGTTAAGCAAATGCATTGTGGATGTACATTTGTAAATGAAATCAAATATTCACTTACTGATAAGAGACCATGACTATTCAATTTTTAAAGAAAGATTCTTTTTAGCATTATTCAATTTTTTAAGAAAGATTCTTTTTAGCAATTTCACAAAATCACATGGAGCATACTGATATATTTAAAGTTAGACCTCTTGATCAGACTTTTTCCAAGTATATCTGTTGTTCTGTCCTTGATGCAGGAACAAGAGTGCCAGAGTCTAATGAAATTTGATTGAACTTTGATTAGGATAATTGCACAGGGCTTTGAAATGCTAGCCTTGATAGAACTACTGGATCTATTATCTTCAGCAGTGTCTAGACTAGTAAATATTTGTTCAAAGTAACTCCAAATCAAAAAGCAGAAAAGCAAAACTGAAGTCTCATCCTCTGGAAAAAAAAAAAAAGTTGAATGAAGCAGTCTCTAAAGCAAATTACTTTGAAAATATTCATTTAGTAAGAGACAGATCTGCTAAACTCTGTTCAGTGACACCATAAGTCAAGAAGTTTGGTGAGAAAATGGAATTTATACCTCATATTTTAAAATATTCCACTATTTCTACAGAAATCACTGAATTATTAGTGCTATGCTAATAAAGTCAGTTGGGTCACCTGACCAGTCTCCTTGCTATGTAATAAAACTTTTAATAAACAAGTGAATTTCATCACAGGTTTGTGGTATCTAAGCAGGTAATAAGGACCACAGGCAAAAATGCATACCAAACAGCCAAGAGTATCTTTAGGCAGAAAATAAGGAAAAGAGATTTCCAACCAGTGGCAATTTGAAATAACCTTTCAAAATAAAAGGACTGAAAAAAAGTCTGACTACTTTTAATATACAGATTTACCAATCTGCATAAAGAAATACTAGATTACCCAAAGTCCTCTTGTTCTACAGTTTTTACGGTTTTGTTCAATATTTTCTTAAAAATCAAAGAAGTCAACATATTCGCAGCAGTTAATGAATAGAACTTGACTGTCCTCTGTTAGAGGCTGTTACAAAATAGAAGAAAATTATTCTTTAATAGTGGCATCTCTACAAACAGACATTTTTCCTGAAATTGCAAAGACATAAACTACAAGATGAAATAAAAGATGACCCACAGTTCTATATTATTATATTCAGAAGAATTGTCACTTTTCCAGTGCTTTTGTACAAAATATCCAGATTTTTACAATTATCTGAACCCCCCCTCCTTCCTGCCTTAAGTTAGTTTTTAAATTCGGTGTTTAGACAAGTGCTAATAACTAACACAAACATAATACAGCACTGTAACTTCAGAGTTAAAGCTGGGTGGTGGATGCCACATGACATTTCCTTTGGAGGTTTTCCTTTATAGAATGATTATTTGTTTCATGTATGTAACATTCTTCAACCCTGCTTATGCTTCGTTGCAGGGACTGGAGAATTCCTGCAATGTTTTACTTTAGCAAAGGAGGTCTTTCTGTCTTCTTCAACTCTAAAGTAAGTCAATAATTGAGTAAGGCAGCACTTACACTGGAGGTTTCAAGTTGCCCTGCCACTTTTGCAGATGCATTTGCTGTAAGCAATTACAGTCATCACAGATTACAATTTTCACTTTGCTTTTCACAGGTAGGTACAATATTGGTGTTTTGAGAAGGTGGTTTCTGAATATTGAATGAGAAATATTCCCAAAACAGTTTTTCTTTCAACAAGCCAGAAGTAAGCTGAAAGAAATACATATCACTGTCAATACCCAAGGCTTTGTTTTTACAACTTGACAGGAGTATACAATCCTTACAACAATTTCTCCAATGAATGAAGAACAGAAAGCAACATATAATACAGCTTATGATATGGGTTTTTCTACCCTGAATGCATGTTTTTCTGTTTCTGTTTCTGTGGAAATGACAATAGTATTAACGACAAAGCAAAGAAAAAGTGAAAATTCAATTACAACTAAGATTATGAAATATATCTTACTTTTTTGTCTCAATTCTATTTTTCAGAACAAGTCTTTCTAGCTGTCATTTTATTTGCACATTCCTATATGATATTCCGATACCATTCTATAATCCTTAAAAAGATATAGTAACATCATTTCATGTTGCTATATTTGGTAAGAGTGAGTGAATTTGGGAAAAAAAACCCAAAACCCAACAAGTTCTTTTACAGATAAAATGTCAATTACAATGTATAAGGAATGGGAGATAATCAGTATTCCAGGCAAAGGCTTATTATGTTATTAATCCAAAGTAGAAATGGTCACTGTTTTACAAGAAAAATTTCCTGATCTATTTGTGGTGAGAAATTTGAGCAAGAATCAGCTAAAATTATGCACATGTTCCACTTCCCTCACACTCAAGTTCAATTCTTTTATTTTTGTAGCCTTGAAAGCCCCCTGACACTTCTTACCTCCTAGAAAAAAAGCCCCACACAATTGCAAGTTCATGTGGAACTTATGGAGTAGCTCACTGCTGATCTCAAGATCCCATCAGGAGTAAAGTTTAGAGGAAACAGTCTTTTTTGGAACATGTATATTATACTTTTGAATCTGTCTTGCACTTCATATGGGACCTGGAAAAGGCTGTGTGAATCAGCAAGGGGTTTTCTGAAGAATTCAACCTGTATAGAATAAAACTAGAATCTGGAGAGCACAAGAGCAAAGGTACCTTTACAGATAGTCCTGTGAGAATTATTTCTTTTTAAAAATTTTGTTTAAAATATTACAAAATTTTAGAACCTTTTTTTTTTTTAACCTCCTGGCAATGATTTCTCTCTGTAGATTTTTCTCTCTGACACTTTCTCTTTTGGTATAATAAAAGACTTGCAGTCCATCAATCTTTGTACACTAGAGCAAATGCATATATGTTCAAATTCTCTTGGTTTCCTTAACAACGGCAAGCAGTCTGTGTGAGAAGGGGATTTCTAGTCAATTGCTGCAACATGATGTTTCACTGCAAGAAAGTCTGGAAAA
>JAHXMQ010000807.1:7115174-7131945 GCA_020466415.1 Ammodramus savannarum pratensis | reverse complement strand
TAGTAAGTTGCTTTCCAGATGATTTGACATAATGTGTATGACAGCATGGAATTATTCTTCACAGTTTCATGAGGCTGTTGTTGGCTCACTGTTCCAGCCCCTCTAAGTCCCTCTGAATGGCAGCACAAGCCTAAATCCTAAATGCACAAGTTACTCCTCTCAGTTTTGTCTTATGTGTAAACTTTCTGAAGATCTGCTTGATCATATCTTCAGTGTCATTAGTAGTGATATTAAGCAGTACTACAAGTATTCATCTCTGGTACAACCCACCAGTGTCCAGCTTCTAGATAGACTTTATGCTGCTGATTACAGCCCTGTTCATGTTTGTTTTTCTGTATGCTGTCACTGAGACCCTAAAGTTTACAAAAGATTTGTGGGTTAAAGACAGGAGCAAATAAGGAAAAAAAAAGTGAGGCTTTTTTATTTTGGAATTTTAGCTCATTTACATATTAAGGGAGAAAAATGTCTTTACATTTAGCTACTCAAAACAAAACAAATAATTTTGAGTTTTTAAATAAAGCTCTTTATTAGTATTAGTGTGTTCATTATATGATAGCTTCTATTAATGTCAAAATGTTAGCATTTCCACAGAAGTAAATACTTATTTTCCTTTTAAGATAGATATAAAATAGTGGTTTTGAAGCATGCTTACTTCCCTTCTTACTGGTATCTATCTTATTATAAAGATTTATGAAGAGAAATAATTTAGGAACTGAGATAATCTTCCTCTATAAAGTTTATCTTTTAAAATAATAATACTGGCCTTACAGTGACACATGCAATTCTTGTTAAAACTTGGAACTGAAAACAAGCACTCTGCAGAATGAGATCTTTTTAAAGTAAACAACTGAAACCAGGGAGCTTCATTACATTTAAATCCTGTTTTCTCATTAGGACCATAACTCCTTGCCAGCTGGAAGTGACAAGTGTTTAAGAAGGGAATTTGCTCTGCTACTACTTTAATTTTTATTTGTCAGTTTGCCAAGGCTTTCCTCTTGGTTAGAGCATGGTGCTAATAATGCCAAGGTTGTGGGCTTGGTCCCTGTACAGGCCAGTCACTTAAGAGTTGGACTCGATGATCCTTGTGGGCTCCTTCCAACTCAGAATATTCTGTGATCAGCATCAGCATCTCATTGCAGCCACAGACCTGAGAATAGATAGGACTTGGCACTGGTTACTGTAGTAAAGAATGCCTCTTGTCAAGACTTCTTGAAAAAATTTAGTGCCAGAACAATTTGCCAGAGAGAAATCCGTGCCCTTTTCTTTATTTTCTTTGTTTAAATTTCCTATTATTTTCATCTTAAGAAAATAATGAAGAAAATAAACCTTTCCAAAATATGATGAGAGAGGCAAGACCAAACACAACAATCAACTTGAGAAACCTATCCAGTTGATCTGAGGATAAGAATCCTATTTCAAAAACAATTCTGAAGTATGTGTTTTTGCAATGGAATAAAGCAAAGACATTTATCTTTTTTCATCAGGGAAAAAGAGAAAAAAAGTAAGGACCAAAGAGCACACAACAGTAGAGCAGACCTCAAACTGATATAGCAAGAAGTCCTGTTGTTTCTGCAGCTACATATTGATGTATGAATTAAACTGTGATGGAAATTGGAATTTGAATATCTCACCTCTCAGAGAAGTGCTTTTTCTTGCCCTTTGTGAGAAGGAATATTGAGGAATGGAAGCACTGCCATAAGGTACCTCTGTCTCTCCCTGCAGAAGAGAATTTAAGCTGCAATCTCTGCAAGGTTCAGTTTCATAATATAATTGATTTGTCTTCTTCAGCTATATAAAAAGAAGTTCTGGGTCTGCTTTAGTTTTAGCTGCTTTAACAGTTCCTGCTGCCAAGACACAGGATGCATGAAAACAGATAAAAATGTGGCAAACACACTGTCAAATGAGGTCACACCCCACTGCCAAAATAGCCATTTGGTTTGGGAACACTTAGACACAGGATAGTACACCAGGAACCCAGTACCCATCTCTAAGCCAGGCAGTTCAGAAGCACGAAAAAAACTAAACCTATTTTTGTGAACTGTTTGTCTGGCACATAGATTAGCCAGCACTGAGAAACTAGCTTTTCTCTCCATAGGAAATTTATTTGTCCCAGCTTTGCTGGCAGTTTTGCTCTATTCCCTTGGCACGAACCTGCTGTTCACAATTTTATTCAGATCTTAAGGAACATATTATATGGAACACATTATTGTTCTTGTTGGTTAACATGCTATGACAGATAGTATCTGTGGAGTCCTAGCAGCTATAGTGAATAATAGCCTGAAGTCTTACAATCTTTTAGGATACTGTTTACAGATAAGTGATTATCCTCTCGCATTCCTTCCCCTTTCCACTTCTAAGGATTTGCTGGTACTATGATGGTGTTCATTGCTGATCCAGAAAAATGTGCACTGCAGAAGTGTGAGCCCACCAAAATGGTGTTGACATGAAATGGGTACATGTTTTTCACCCATTCATATTACCTAATTAATGTTTAATGACTAAAAATGATAATATTTTCAATAATAATAATAATAATCATTTAAACCAATTTCCCCTAACAGGAAATATATATAAAAACTATTATCCTTTGTTAGTCCTTCTGTCATAGGTAAAACATATAAAATTTAAAGCAGAAAAGACTTTTCATTTCTAAAACATTGGCAAAATTGTCAGTGTCATTACCATTTATGAAAGTGGTTATACTGGAGTAAGACCAAAGATAAGCTATCCCAAAATACAAAAGTTTTCCTGTGTGACTGTCTAGGCATTTCAATCTTTAGTTGGAATGCCCTGTATATTACAGATCCATACATCTCAGAGATGAGTTCTGACAGCTTTGATGGAAATATAACGTACATCTTATTCCAAACATCTAGTATGTCATATATCAAATCTCCCTAAACAGGCAGTCAGCCAAACTGCTGTACAATGTCCAGCTTTGTGAGTTCTAAACTTGAAGGCAGAAGTCATTGGAGGCAGAGGTTGGTGAAGAGAGAAAGTTTACCTAAGTATATACTGAGAAGAGAATGGATTGTCCAGCAAGCTCTAGAAATGCACTTTGTAAAGACCTTCAATCTTCACTGTGGTTAGGACAACTAGCTGTAGATGTACCAACTGGGAGGACACACTTGAGAATTTCAGAGTGAAGGGTTACTTGGATGATGGTGACAATAAAATTAGCACTTTCATGGAATTTAATACAGATGGAATTGTATCAAAATAATAATTTTTAAAAGTCCAGTTATATACTTCAATAAACTTAATGCATTTATTTGAAAATTTTTATAACGGATCCATCTAAGAAAACAAATCTGGAATAAATTTTGAAAGCATAATAAAAAAGTATTCAAACAAAAGATGAGTTCAGTGTACAACTCACAAAGATTAAAAACATGATTGCAAATGTTTACTACAATCTTGAGAGAAAAAAATCAAATGAGGCACAAAGATGCAACAGTAACCAGAAGCCAATTAGTTGCAGGAGGGAAAGCTAGAAGTGGGCTCATGTGCCACTCAGTGGAGAAGGAAAGCTATTGATAGTTAATACCAAAAATATGAACTAATTTTTTCCAATTTTTTTAACTTAAAAGCTAACTGTACTGAGCTATGACAATTATTTTCAGTTGCAGAAGGAGAAAACAAAACAAAAAAAAAAAACCAGAGCAGATTATAGGGGTTAGTTAGATAAATTCATTGAATTCAAGGCATTGCATTGTAGGACATTTAGGCATCTGGCTGATGAAATTTAGAGAAAGGCGTGGCCAGACTAAAGGAGGTCCAAAGGAGGACCACAGAGATGCTTGAGCATCTGGAGAACATGCTCAGTGAGGAATGACTAAAAGTCTTAAGTCTTTCCTTCCTGGAGAAGGGAAGCCCTAGGACAGAGCTACTTCCAGTATTCCAGTTCCTAAAGAGCAGCTCCAAAGAGGAGGCTCCCTCTTCCCCAGGAGGCACCTGGAGATGACTGAGGACAACAGGTGAAATTTGCCAGAACAGCAGTTTTATCCCTACATTAAAAACTTTTTTCTATAATAAAAAACTCATTTGGTGGAAGGGCACAGAGTCCCTGTGTCTGGAGTTTTCCAAGATGAGACTGAACAGAGTGTTGCATAATCTCACTGGGGCTTCCACTCCCATGAAATGTTTGACCAGATAATATTCGGACATTTCTTCCAACCTGGCCTGTTCTATGATGCTACAATTCTTTGAGTCTTGTGATCTCAGCTATCCAGTGATTTTCTTTACAAATTTTGAAGGACAGGTGAATTTCCAGAGGACTTGGAAAAAAGCCATGAATTATGTTTAAAAAAAAGAGTATATGGGATATTTAACAGACTCCTGATATTAATTTAAATTTTGAAAGAAACATTGGGTAGAATTTTAAATTAGAAGCAAATAAACAATTAAACAACAAAAAAATTCACCTTTAAATATGTGAAATGTGACAAGGAACTAAGGAAAAGAAAATAGAGATTTATTAAGAACAAGACTGGACAAATCCTAATTCTTTTACATGAGAGAGTAACAACATTAGATGGGAGAAGGCATGCAGAAGGGAAGAAATAAATAAAACCAAGATCAAGCACAATGATGCATGTTATGTTTGAAAGAAAATTGCAAGAGACCACATGTAGGAAGGAAGACTGAACAAACACAAAATGGTGAAAAATTAGCTTAGTACAACCCAAAGCTTAGAGCAGATCAAATCTGTAAACAAGATGACAAATGAAATAATGTGTTGAAAAGCTGTGCTGGGCTTTGTAAACAACAGTACAGTATGCAGGAACATAAAGTAATTTTTCTGCTGGCTAAGACACAAATAAAGTAATATAGAAAGATGGGGATTTACTAAGAAAATTGCACAAGAGATTGATAAAAATGATCAAAACACACTGTCTGAAAACTGTTATCCTAAAGAAGTACAAGGAAGGATATGATAACTGCTCTGAAGCCTGTAAAAGGCTTCTGTGAATGGTTAATTTTTTTTTCATATTTATAGTGAAAAAGACAAAAAATATAGATTTAAACTGCTGAAAAGATACCTATAAATTAAACATTAGGGGAAAAAAGCTTTCTATTGCTAATGCTGGTGAGGCTTAGAAAGGAATTGCCTGAGAAGTTGTAGAGTGCTCATTATGGGAGATCTTTAAGAAATCATTAAACAAACATTAGTCAGAAACAGCAGAGATATATTTGATCCTTTTCTGTGTTGGAGGCGAAGACTTTTTTGATGTCTTGAGTGACACTGAAACTCAAGAAGTTGTCCTAATCTTTTAGTTTAAGTACACCTATAAATGGTGCTGAAAATGGAAAGGAACTGCACATTAATGTAATTTTCTGGTAGCTTCAAAGGATGATGTTCTTTGCTATACTGCATGTACTTACTTTGTTGCTAGCTTGATAGATCTTTATAGGGAAAAAAAGGACTAGCATAAAACTGTAGTGTAAGACAACTGGTAATTTGTGAGTGAGAAAGTTCCTTTAATTTATTTGAGTATGTTGCATTTATCTTTCACAGAGCTACTGGAAATTGTGGTCACGTGTTATACAATATGTAATAACTGCTATAGTATGAGTGTCCTGATGCACCTCCTAAATATGTAAAGATAGAAACAGTAAGGGAACTTTATTAGGTGACCCGGTGTTCAAGGATTGGATATAATTCCCAGCTCCAGAGAGAATCCAGTTGCTTATGCATGTTCAACAGACCTAAAAGAACTCTTCATATCAACAAAAGAGCGAGTCATTTTGGAAAGACTGATTCTCTTCTGAGAAAGATGAAAAAAATAAAGATTAGAAAAGACTTAGGTATGACACTGGGTCATTTGAGGAATATTCCCTCATCTGGGTGGCTTAGCGTTTCTTTTTGTTCTTAGTGGTACTCAATTTATTTGCTGCTTTCTTCTTTTCTTTTCCTGGCTCTCCAGAATGATAAGACTGAGCTTCATGTATATGGAGGTCAGGAAAGAGTTTAAAATCTCCAGAGGTATGGAAGTATTCCTCACATTAACTTCTCCACATGTCAAAAGTTTCTTTAGTGTGGTAAATGGGTTTATCTCAATGTGGTTTTCCATTATGTAACAACATATATAAGCTTTTCTACTTTATTTTTAGATATACCTTCCTCCACTTGCTAGCATTAATGGTTGTTCAGACATGCATAATATGCAAACAAATTACTTGATGTATGGAATGAAATCTTTTCTGTACAAGAAAATCTTCTGGATGCAGTTTCAGAAAATATTAACTGCCAAGGTTCACCCTTCTGTAATTGAAGCCAATGGGAAAAAAAAAAAAAAATCTTGTTTATTTTACTCAACAGACTAAGGATGGTATCAAACTTGAAATAGAAAAAAAAAAACCAAAAAGCCTACTTTCCCCAAAGATCACACATCCTAATTGCAGGAATGAAGATAAAGTGACACACATTAACTCTAATATTAATCTCTAGAAGTATATCAGAGCAGTGACTCCAATTTTAATAAAATACTGATTAAAATTCTCATCACATCAAAACATAGAACAATTCAGTCAGTTTAAAGTTCTATGTTAAACTTCTCTCAAAGCTCTAACTAAATAGCTTCCCCACTGCCAAAGTAATTATGTGGAAGAAAAACACTTCTGAAAATTGTTTTCACTGCTGAGTAATTTGAAGTCAGTACTATTCAGAAACACTGTACTTTATTAGATGAGTTGGATGGTTGGGATTTGTGTCTGTGAATGTTTTACTTGTGTGTTTTATCTTTTTGTACTGCTTTCCTATGCCTTCTACAAGTACTTTTCCTTCCACTACCCAAGGTTCAAATTTTACCTTCACTTTCCTTTTCTATCTAAAACACTGTTATAAAAAGAAAAAAACAAAAGCAAAAACAAACAAAGAAATGAAAACAAAACACACCCAAAAAGCAAACCTCCACACACATTAGTTGTTGAATAAATAATCTTTTTCTGTCTGTTTTCAATAGAATCTCAGGAAAGCTGGAAGATCCTTGAATTTCTCTATGTGATACCTGTTGAATTGGATTTTTTGAGCGTCATGGTTTAGGAATGGTATTCTTTAATTTAGTACTTAAACTAAAATTACCACATGACATTTCCCTCCCTGCTCCAGTGGGAGCCACAAAAGCTGAAGGTAACTGGCTGGGATACAAACAATTTACAGAAACAGCAATGAGATAAGAAAATGAACAGTAATGGCAATAATAGTAATAACAAAAGGTATAAGACAAAGAAATTATTTACACAGAAAAAACTCTGAACGTAAACATGCTGGACTTTCCACCTTCCCCACTAGAAGGGAAAGCCCATTTGCCCTGCCCCTGTCATATCAGAAATAGTCCTGGCCACATGCCCTCAGCCACCCCACTTCCCAAAACCAGGACAATGAGGTATCACTTGTAGCTGCACTGAACGTGCACTTTATGAAAAATGAAGAATAAAATCCTATTCAGTAAAATCTCATCTACCATAACGTTTTTAATAATTTGTTCTCAGTCCGGGTGAGATTAAATTGCTACCGTAGATCTGAAGCTACTGTCACTACTCTCTGCCTTCAGATATTTACAAAGGATAATGTGAACAATTTGATAATAAAATCATGCCCATAAAAGAAGTCTTCCACCCAGAATTATTAATTAAAAATTATTATCCAGAGTTGTCTTTATGAAGCTGGATTGAAAGTGATGATCACAAACATGTATATTATTTCAAACATTTGTGTTTTGTATCTGGGTTTTCTTCTATGTCAGCTGGATAATACTGCTATAACATGTGAACTTGTACTTGCTTCTTACACTTATAAATTCTAAATTTACAAAAATATTCAAAGCTTTATTGAACAGTATGAAAATTCAGTCCAAAACCAAGTTCCTTGCTGCAACAAAGATATATTTCTCAAGTAAACATTTAAATATGCATATTCCTCTGTTATCATTTTATGAGACTCTTTTCTAGGAGGTTCCAAATGCTTTTCCCTTTAATCCAAGAAAGTGTGTGATGCAAAATTCAATATTGTGCTAATCCTTACATATAGGTAATGCTGACTGAAAGATGCAAAATAAGGTTTATATTTATGGGATTTGCTGCACTAAAGTAAACCTCTGGTGCTTCAAAAGAGAATGTTCTCAGTAAATTATTTCTCCCAGTGTCAAAGGTTTGAAGAGGGTAGTGGAATATACTGATAATGATGGAAGTTTAATCAATAATTCATACTTTTGTTGATATTAAGAACTTTCCCAGCATAAAGAAATCACAAACTAAATTTGTTTTAAGGAGATAAGTCCTCCAAGGCTTTCTATACTCCTTAGAGAGAGATTCCCTCAGAGAAAAACTCAAAGCCTCCACATCATTTTTGCATTTTGAATCACTCTAAAATAGCAGATAATTTCGATCTGTATTGTCTAGCAGCTCAACTCTCTTAGGCTGAAAACAGTTTCTGGGAACACCATGATCCCAGCTCTAGAAGAAAATTACTAAATTTTGCAACTGCTGAAATAATTTTACATGTGTTTTTTTTTTCCTGCTGAATCTTTACAAGATTTTAGATCAAAAGTAGTAAAAGAACTTCTTTTCCCTTTTCATCTAAAACTTCACAAAGATCTTAGGAGGCAAAACTGGTACTTCTATAAACTAATCTCTTTTTTCAGATCTTTATTCTCTCCATGTCATGTGGCTTAAGCTTGGACCCTAAGAATCCAGTATGCATTATGTGAACAGTTTGCAATACATTAAAATATTGCTGAAGAGAAATGGCAGTAGCAAAACTCTCCACCCAGTGTGACTAAATATGTCTTTTGAACATTAACTTACCAACTAGTTTGCATTATATTTTTTCTCTTTTTAATGTACTTTTTAAACTGACCTCCTTTTACTTTTTTTCTATGTGTTAAATTGTTGATTTCCCCACATAATCTTTAAACCTCTTTTTCTCACTTGTTCTTTTCACACTCAAATTAATTGTAACTTTTTTTAACTAGCATCCTGAGAATTTATTAGCAAATTTACAGACTCTAATCTGAAGCTCTCTCTTGACCTTTAGAGAAAGATTTCTCAGCAGTTCCTAAAAAATAAGATAGCAAAAATAATTTAGAAAAATAAAAACAGGATATGTGTGTATTTACCATGGTCCAGCCAAGATAATTAGTCACTTCTAAAAATCTTGATATAAAAATCTTATCTGATTTATCCAGATTGAGTCTACTACTATGTGAGAGATGTTAACAAGATAAACATCTTCCATTCTAAGTACCTTGACTATCTGCAGAATCAGCAGTTGCAAATCTGTTCTCAGAATATCTAAACCCACTATTGAATGAATGTTTAGCTGCCAGGCAATGACTATAGGTATAAAAATTCTGTGTTCATGAAATAATTGATGAACACAGGGAAATTATATATCTTTATAATTGAATTTGCTACACCAGGTAAAAGGCCAGATATATTACAACCAATTTCAACTCCAAATGCCTGTCTTGGCTTGATCTTGAAAAGACAGCAGTTGAAAACTTTTGATCACAGCACTTTTTGATAATTGTAGTGTGCAAATCCTTTTGTTCCTGTCACTGGCTTTCAGAAGCCATTTAGAATCATGCAGTTTGTGATACGGAAATTTCTCCATTTTCTACCCAACTTAGCAACACAGTCAGAAACAAAACAAATAAACCTCTGGGAAATGTTGAGGTCAACTGTCATGAGTAACAGTTCCAGTTCAGTTAATTCAAGCTGTTATCAAAAACACTTAAGATTGATCCCTGAGTAAATAAGGCATAAAAATAACATAGCCTCTTATTTGAAGGATGAGAAACGTCATCTGGAATTTTAGTAGGAAATCATTATTTTTGTGCAACAATATTTTAAAGTTAAAAAACAAACTGTAAATTTTCCCAAAATTCAACAAGGAAAAGGGAAGATCAGAAGGACATCAAATAACAAAGCAAAATATTAGCAACCTTGGTTTTAATAGTTTCATATTACGGTCAGAAATGAATTTTTAAAAATTCACCTAAGTAAAATAATGATGAAATGCAGAAAAGAAATTGCTATTTCTTAAAATTTCTAATATGCTTATAAAAGCATGTAAATGAGCTCACATTTATATAGCACTTTTCTTTCAAAAGATTCCTGAGTCTTTTGTCCAATATTTTCAAAGATAGCTAAAAATTGAGATTTTTGACCAAGTGCAGGTTGAAAGCTCAAAACATGCAACTCATAGTAACAACAATTCTTGGATAAAGGAGAAATCAGCAGCATATAAAATGCCATCATACAAGGACTGAATGTCCATTTGCATGGTAAATACATAAGAAGATTTGAAGGTGAGCAGTTCCCTGACAATGTCTTTGCCTGCAATCTACTGAAAAACCAAGGGTTTTTCTGAGCTATCCTATCAGTAACCAAGCTCTTCCTGTAATTTTGGTGTCTTTGAGAATTATGGCATCATGGATATCAGACTGTGTGCACACTGTGCATTTCATTCCCTAAATGAATGGTTTAGTGGCTTTCTCTCATCTCGTCTCTGAATAGGTGAGACACCAAACTGATTTGGGACAAGGGGCTCACCTGGGACAAGGTAATTACCTGAACTCCCATCTGCCCTCTCAACAAAGCATTTGACTGTCTAGTGGGCATTGTACATACATTCAATGAGTTGTTTACCTTCTGTGTGAGGAATTTATCAGTACAAGGAATTATTGCTACTGCAGACTCTTTTCAATGAAAATTTGCTGTGTTTCTTCTTTTGATATTTCTCTATTTTTCCAAACTTCGAATAAAAGACTTACAAGACCTATAAATATTTCACAAAGTTTAGAGGCTTCTTAAAATACCTGTAAATATCTCTCAGTATCAACACCAGTCTATAGTAATATTGATATTAATAAACAGAAACACTTTTATTCTAATATTAATAAAATAATATTAATAAAGTTAAAATTCAGCAGTGATAAAATTTATAATTCATAGCAGCATAATATTTATAATAATTAATACTGAAATGTAACAATAATCCACATAAACATTGGGATCTAGAGAATGCATTTTATTTTGGACCAATGGTGTCTAAATTTATAGTCCAGTCTCTAGTGTGGTATGACTAGAATTATTCACCATTTTAGGTGATACTTTAATTAGGAATATGAAAAAAGAAAAATTATCTCTTGTTATTGTTTTAAAAATTACAGACAGGTGAGGATTAAGAATCTTTTATTTCAATTGAATATACAAGATGTTAGTTATGTGTTCCTTGCAGGTAATAGCTATGCTTTTTAATTAATCTGAGGATTAATTATAATCTACTTGGCCAGAAATATAAAATTTTTTGGTTAAGTGTTTTCCAACTTGTTTTTTTTTTTAATTTTTTTTTAATCAGTTCCTTATACTGTGTTGAACTCACATTTTTTAGAGAAGTAAACTTCCCTGTATGAGATTATTGAGTATAATAGCCATTATAAAGTAATATTAGGAGAGTATTTTGTGGTTATTCAGTGAAAACTACCATAACTAATAACAGTGTAATTAGATTTGATATATGTAATGTACATCAATTTTGCTGCCCTTCTAGCAAATTACATCCCCAGAACTGATCAAGTGTTTTTGATTCTCTGATGAGACAGCTGCCTCAATGGAAGAGGAAAGTACTGCAGATATTATTTATCCTGATGTCAGAAAGGCTTTCCATTTAGCATCGTGGTGTATCCTTGCAGTCAAATTGTAGAGCTGTGATTTTGACAGTCAAACAAAACTGCACACCTCAATCAGTAAGGCTGTGACCAGCAGCAGGAAGAAGAGCTGATGTCCACTTTCCCCTGTCACTGCTCAGGGTGCTGGTGCTGTCAAACACCTTCAATAGTGACCAGGGTGATGTGACAGAAGGCATCTTTTGAAAGCTCATAGCTGATACCAAACTGAGAAACATTTGATGTGCTGGAGGGTAAGGCTCGGATCTTAACAGGCTGGAAAAGTCTCTGGCAAAATATTAATGAATTCCTGCAAAGACAAATGCTAAGATCTGGGACAAAACAATCCCATGTGACAATACCTGCTGAGAAACAACAGGTTAGGAAGGACTTTTACATAAAACAAGCCCCAGGGTCCTGGTGTTGAGCATGAGTAGGCAGTAAGCCCCTGTGGCAATGGGAGACTACAGTAAATATAAGCATTTTTCATATATGGGCCATTCAGGACAAATATATAATCAGAAAAATTGTTCCTCAAATATTTGTTGTGCTTTGTGTATTTAATTATAGGTAAAGGTACCTGGAAAATAGATTGTACCCACAGATATGGATATCCAGGTATATGTTTTGTCCTGGAACAAATGCTGAGAAAGCTATTCAATAATTCTATTGCTTCCAAATTATTTAAAAAGGCAAGAGAAGGCAAGGTTATTTTACTGGTTTACTGGTTTTTATGGAGTGGTAGTTATTTAGCATTATCAAGCTGTTTCCTTCATATTTCATTTTAAAAATTGCTAAGTAAAATTGTGTTTCTTAATTGTGGATTGAATGATCTGAATTATGTTTGTGCTTCCTATCCAGAAATGGGAGAGAAGTAACCAGAATTGTCTCTTATGATTATATATGGCAAAGCAAAATAATTTTTACTAGTCCTTCCTGGAAACAGCTGAACTATTTTATCTGAAACATCTCCAGAAATAGTTAGCCTGAGGGGAGCATACTTCATGTAAAACATCAGCCAAATGCTTAGAGATTGGCAAAGCTACAAGCAAATGTATGAATGGCCCAGGTTTTAAAACAGACTATTAAAAATAATGGAATGGGAAAAAAAATAGAACTATTTTTGAGAAGAGCTTGGTAAATGTGCTATTATTGAATTATGACACAGTTTCTTGAAAAAACAAAGCCCTGATTTGGAAAAACATTAAGGTTTAGTCAGCCATTGAGTCACATTTCACATCATAGTTACAGAAAATATTTGAAATCAATAGACACATGTAACAGACACAATTAGCAGCTGCCTTTGTAAACAATGTAGAATATCAATTTTCTTCTTTGCATATATAGAGCTCCCAGGGGGGTACTTGGAGGAAATTTGAAGAAAACCCCAAGAAAATCAAAACACACACACACACAAAAACCAAAATAAAACCAAATTATGTCCTATGATTTAGAAATTAGGAGGTTGTCACAAGTAGGATTCTGGCCTTTCACTTGATTGTGGAAAAGCATTAACGAGCAGCTAGAACTTTGTGTGTTTTCTATTGTTTTATAGATTTTGAAAAGTGGTCTTGGGTCTCTGGGTCATATAAAAACACTAAACACTTCAAACATCATAGCAACTGTAAACTGTAAAACATTTTTTTTTTTTTTATTAGACTACACTGGAAAGTCAAGATTTTTAAATTCTATCTAGAATGCCAGTAAAAAAAAGTTTCTTCTAAGTCCTTCTCCACCACATGACAAAGAATCTAGGGGATTCATTGAAAGTACAAGCATTTTGCTCATTTTTTCATCTCTACCTTTAGTCTGGTCCTCAGGGAAATAAATACAAAATATATAATATAAATTTTGTCATATTTCTACCCATGAAACAAAAGTAGGATTGAGTATGAAACTACATTCTAAACCAAAAGTGCAGAAAATCTTATTTTTTCTTTCCCCAGTGGAAAAAAAATTAAAATACTTTAGTTAAAAGCTTAGGAATTACAAGTAAATAATATTGTCTATTTTAATTATTTCTTTTGGTTTATTAACCTGAGACATAATTAAAGAGAGTAGCTGAAAAGTTGGCACCACTGATCTTGTAAGGAACACATTAGCAATATTACTTCCTTTTTGCAATTAACACAATTGCCATTGTATGTTGTCACAGCATTTTTAATGTATTTCCTTCCATTCTCTAAAAATACTGAGGAAGAATTTAGTTTTCGTTGTATAATAGCTTTTCCTCTTTGTCTTTGTCAACAGATGCTGCTCTTTTAAGACTAGGCCTAAGAATCCAATTACAAGTTTTTCAGAGAGCTCCAACTAATTGAGAACAAGATGGTTTACCTGATAACGCTGCAATTACTGACCTGTAACACTCCTGGCCAGCATATAAACAACACCAAGATACAAGTCACTAAACTAGTCTTAAGAATCCAGTGCTAATTATAATTTGCTACCGTATACATAAATAAATAATAAAATTAAAGTATTTTCTTGTCCTTTTCAGCTAATAATATCACACATATGATCTTATTACGAATTATCTGTTTTCTTCTGAGTATCATTTGCTTAATAAGGTATTTCAAATGTGACACTTTTTTATGTGCACTAGGACAACTTATTTACGGTAATTAACATGCAAATAAATTACTACACTAGCAAAAGCTGGGTGCAGTTTTTCAATGAAGATGATGTTTAAGGCACACTGGTTTTCATCCCTTACCCTTTCCTTCTCCATAAAAAGCAATAACACTGACAAAAGTATTGTCTAACATCAAGTAGAATCCTTTCTCTTCAGGGACTTGAAAAAGGATCTAATATTTCTGTACTGATATTTTCCATTATAATTCCTCTTGTACTTTTCTACTATTGGTCTTTGTAATGTTTCTTGCTTGCATTTAGCATTCTCCAGTAGTTCTGTCTGAAATTTCTTCCTTCCTATTTAATAGTATTTAGTTTTATGTAACCAGCTATTAAACCAAGTATTCCCTTGACATAGGAAAATGCATCTTTGCAGTTTGTGGTTTGAGCAGCATTTGAAAAGTAAAATTAAATTCAGCATTTGGAATTTTTCTTTTATTTTAGAGAAAACTAATGAATCAAAGATGATATTCTGGAAAAGGATATTAGGCAATGATGAAACATTAGCTACATCAAGGTTTGGTTCTCAAACTACTGAGCAGAAGCTGATGGTCTCCTACCTGTTATTTTTGTGTGTGCAGTGCTATCAATGTAGTAGTCAAAGCCCCGAAGAGCTCTTGGGGCTTAAAAAGCCACAAAAGAAAATTTTAGCTTTGAATCAAGGACCCTTTTACCAACAAAGTAAAAATCCTTGACAAATACGTTATGCATTGAAAGACTGATAGCTTTCTTAGACTGAGTTTGCATCAAAATTTAGATCTACTTCATTAAAAGAATGTTATATAAAAAAGCCAAACTCAAACCATGACATATTTGATGCTACAGAGTAGGGACAACTTTCTATAGAACTTGAATATTTCAAGTATAAGTGAAAAATCTTCAAAGAGAATTCAGATAAATGGAATTGCAGATACTTACAAAAAAACCCTAAAACATCAGCTACTTTAATGTTTAGTCAGAAACAGGTAGAAGTATGTTTTATATTCTGATGTACAGCATAAAATAGACAATCACATCCATTAATTCTTGCACTGTGACTCTAATTTCTGATACAGTTATAGTATGGTACTTAAGAACACAACTAATATTCAACCAATTTCATTTTTAAAATTTTACTTAATGCGAAGTCCTCCAGCTCTCTAGATACATTTCCCAAAGGTTAATTATACTCTTTGTTAAAGTGTACACTGCGTTTCTCAAAGGAATTAGTTTCTTTTCTTAGTTTCTTTTCTTAGTTTTCATTTCTACTCACTTATCCTATTGTTGTTGTACTGACTCAAAAATACATTAATATTCAGTTTATTTCAAACGAAACTTTTGATGTTTTGTTTGAATTATATGTATGTACTCATGACTATATTCATGGAATCATCTGAAATACCAGGTGGAGAACATCTGGTTGGTTACAGCAGCCAAGAGAGCACATTTTTAATTAAGAACTAGTCTACCAACGTGGGGTACAAAGAATAATATTTTCTGATCCTAACAACCACAAAATTAGAATATAAGAAGATGGAATTATTCTCTCATTTCATCTTTTTTTGTACTTCTCTTAAAATATGATACAGTAATCATAACAAAACATTTCCCCCCTTGTCTCTTCATAAGCATATCAAATTGTATCATATAACCACCAAAGAAAAATACTATGTAACATATCAGTGTATTCCTCTCAATTCATAAACTAAAATGGTGGGTCTGAACTGTGGAATTATTTTTTTATTTTTTTATTTTTTTTAAAAAAGATTAAAGCTGGTAATAGTCCTTCATCTTAAGACTAATCTTATGACTAAGCTTGAACTTCACTTAATGGAGAAGTATTTATTGTTTAGAAACCACCTGAAAATTGCCCTTCTCTGAAAAAAACTAACTTCTCTAACACATACTGAGAAAATATCATAAGAGAGGTGTTTCAGCCCTCTGGTCATCTTTGTGTCCCCCTGCTGGACTTATCTTTCTCATTGTCTTGACATCTTTCTTGAGCTGAGTACCCCAGGGTGCAGAACTGCAGATGAGGGCAGAGGAGGGACAGACTCGCCTCTTGACCTGCTGCCAACTCCTCTCTTGGTGCAGACCAGAGTGTGGCTGTCTTTCAGAGCTGCAGGCTCACACTCTTGACTCATATGCAGCAGTTTATCCACAGGAGCCTCCAGGCACTTCACAGAACTGCTCTCAATGACTTCTCCCAGTCTGTACTTGTTTGTGGGATTGCCCTGACCCAGGTGTAGCGCCTTTCCCTTGGACCTGTTAATCTTCATGAAGTTCTTATGGGCCCATTTTCACGTTTGTCCTGGTCCCTCTGCATATCATCCCTTTCTCCTGCTGTGTCAGCTGAAGTGCTCAGCTCTGTGTCATCAGCAGACTCGCAGAGGGGGAGCTCCACCTCACTCTCTGTGTCATCGATGAAGATATTGAACAGCACCCATCCAAGACAGAGCCCTGAGGGACATCACTCCTCACCAGCTTCC
>JAHXMQ010000807.1:7080544-7114721 GCA_020466415.1 Ammodramus savannarum pratensis | reverse complement strand
CTGTTGCATTCCACAGCAGCAGATAATTATTGTTTGCATTTATTTTCTGAGGCCTCTCAGCTTCTCAAGAGAAAAAGATCCTGGCAAAGGATTTTTCATAAAACATGTCCGTGACAACAGATATCTGGCTGTGTCCATCTGGACAGTTCCCTATCCACTGAATAGTCAAAATCCATCCTTCAAACCCACGTCTCTACAATTCTGAGCTTGTTATTTAGAAGAGTTATATATATAATATTAACAAGGGAGGAAGTGACTAAGTAGAATGCATGGCCTATATGGAAGTGTGGGGCTGGATACATCTGTTTGAACTTGCTGCACGGAGAAATAAAGAAATTTTGTGATTACCTCTGCAAATGGATAACACCAGCCAGTCATGAACCAAATATGGGCGTTGCCAGACAAATAATTCCAGGAAACCATTGAGAGTGGTAATGAGGTATAGCCAGAAAGTTATTTTCCTTTTCTTTAAAAGATTTTTTGTCCTTTGTTTTTTATTGAAAAGTCTAAAAAATAAGCATTTCAAAATAAATTTGACTCCATCTCAATCTGAGATTAAACCAAGTATTATGCAGCCTCTCAAATTCATATCAGAAAAAATAATAAGATGTGTGTAGCTTCTTGCTTTATATACAGAAGTCTCATTTTAAAAGTAAGACCTACGCTACTATTCCTAGAACTCACGTAGCAAAAAAAAAAAAAAAAATAGACATTTAATTCAGCAGTATTGCTATTGGATTTGAACTTTTTTAATGAAAAATAGGAAAATTCAATTTTTTATAAAATATTTGCATTTATTGGAATTTTTTTTTAATTTAGATGTTAAATTGTTACCCATTTTTAACATCCATACTTAATTCTTTTAAAGTGCTACCATTTCAATTTACAATTAGCTGAAATACTCTTATGTTTGGAATCTACTCACCAATCACACAGTATTTGTATCGGTGATGCTCTGAAGCATGCGTTTCTAAATAAATAAATGGAAGCTGCAACAACTGAAAACACCACAGAACTTCCAGTATTATTCAACTAATAAAAGCAATTTAAACCCACAGCTTTCACACATCTTAAATGAATTTCAATTTTCATGGTAATGAGGCTTGACATAAACAATGACTAAAGATGTAATTGTTACCTACTACTCAGTAAATTATTTCTATATATTAACTGTGTGTTGGGAGTTTCCAGAGAAGCTCTCAAAAATATAGTACCCTAATTTAAATGGTTTTAGGTCCTTTCCCTGGAGTCTGATTCAGTAAGAGCACCTAAAGCCTTTCCCCTGCGCACCACTGGCTGGGGCATAACATACCTATTCTGGATCCTGCTGCAAAATTGCATCTTCTTCCACAAATTACTTCCTGCTAATATCCAAACTGTAAACAGTTATGTTTTCCCAGTTTCAAGAGGGAAACCAGATGACTTTCAAAAGGGGCAGGCAGGATACCATTACAATAAAGTTATTTCTAAAATATATAACAAGGATCTGTCCCAATGTATGTGCCTTGCACATATTTCTTTTTTTATTCTCCTTTCAGAAAATTACTTTGTTCTGTTTTTTACGTTACTGAAACTGAAATTCTAGATTTACTGCAAAGCTGCATTTGGTTTAATGTTTATGAAAATTAATGAGGCTGAAACTATTTTTGGGAAGAAAATAAAGGAAACTTACAATTAAAATTAATTATCTTAATCATAATCAAGATGTTAAAAACATCGTTAAAATAGTATATTTAAATGACACTTCATAGAACAAAACTAAATTCTAGACTGCCACATGACAATATTGTTCTGTATAGAAGTCTCACATGTACCTAAACTCAAATTTAAATTAAAATTATCAGAGCTAGAAAACTTATCCTCAAAGAATTATAAGTTTCATATACTCCGACTTGGAATTATATCCAGAACAACAAAAAACAGGTAAATATTCTGGTGGGAAATGAAAGGAAGAAGACTTTAATTTATTCTCTCTTCACTATTTTTCAGTGTTAGACCAATATTTTTTTCAGTCTTAGACCAAAAGAAGCTGTCATCAGATTTTGTACACAGAAGTGAAATATGAAGGACAAGGATTGATTGCATTGAAGTCAGAGCTAAGACAAATTTCACTGCCTTGTTCAGAGATATCAGACATGGCATGCTGGTTCAGAGATACATCTGCTCAAGGAATATGGACCTGGACACGTTCCTGTGTTACCTGCTCCAGGGGACCTGCCTTGGCAGGGGTTGGACTAGATGATTTCCAGAGGTCTCTGTGATGATCCGTGATTGTGGGGAAGGAAGCATTTCCCTTCCAACCCTAAATATTCTGTGATTCTGTGAGCTTGATGGCATTATACCTTTTCATGTTGATTTTTAGCTTTGAAATGCAAAATATTTTTGAGGTTTTGTTGTAATAGACAACTTTTAAAAATATGTGAACATTTTTTAATCAATTCTTCGTGGCCAGTGTCATGCTTTGGATAGTTGCAAGCTTAAAACACTTATCATTGAGTAGATAACACCCAAAATCAGTGCTTGGATTGGTGAGATTTTGTCTCTATCTACCCCAACTCATTCATATGTTCAGGTATTTGCTGGAAAACAAAGCATAGAAAATAATTATGGAAAGCCTTGTCAAAAACTCTGAACTGTATATTTGATTTCTTGCAGTGCTTCACTTTTTATGAGAAGGAACCAAAGAGGCGTTCTAAAAAACTTTACATGCTTATAACACACTTACAGCAGGAAGCCAGAAACTAACTATAATCCAGGTACTAACTACTTGGTAATGTGAGCAGCAAGGTCACTGACAAGTTTTATAACTACTCAAACTAAAAGGAAAGAGTGAAAAAATAGCCTGTTCTGTTCCCCTCCACCTTAGAGGGACACATTCAAAGCCATGCTAAAAGCTGAGTCCAATGCAGAAGCTCTATACACAAAGCCAGGCAGATCTTGTAGCATCTCCCAGTACCTAAAGGATGGCTAGAAAACAGATGGAGAGAGTTTGCAAGGGGTTGTGGTTTTATTCTGAAAGAGGGTAGGTTTAGATCAGATGTCAGGAATAAATTTTTCACTGTGAGGGTGGTGAGGCACCGGCACAGGTTGCTCAGAGTGGATGCCCCATCCCTGAAAAATGCAAAATGAGCATTCAAGGTAATGCTGGATGGGACCCTGAGCAATCTGGTCTAGTGGAAGATGTCCCTGCCCATGGCAGGGAGCATGGAGCTAGATGATCTTTAAGGTGATCCAATCCACACCATTATTTGATTCTATGCATTCTGAGGTACCTTGACAGCTACAGTGAGTGTTTTATTGTCCTGAATTCACAGTACTGGTCACTGTTGGACCAGAAGCCTCAACTGATGTGAGTTTGCTCTGCACAGTGAGTGTGACTGTGTGACACACATGTGGACTTTTTGTAGACCAGAAATCAAAACCCATTTACTATTCTATTGCATTCAGAAACCAAATTTTGAGGAAGTATTTGCTAATGACTAGTGTATTTCTGTTTTTGAGATTTCCTGACTCTTAAACTCCACTGGAAACGAAAAGTATTAGTTATGTGCACCATTCAGTCAACAAATCAAACCAAGCTTCTGAAGCAAGTTGAGAAGTGTGATTCTACATGCACACATTTTGGTACCTCTTGATGGTTGAAGAGAATGTACACAGCTTTCTTTAGTGAAACTATCCCATTCTCTGCCCCATTCAGGTATGTGATAACAGTTATAATCTAATATGCTATTTAAACATATTACTTTAGGATTGTTATCTACATAATTTTAAGAAATGCGTGAGTTCAATTATAATTTATTTTCTGTGCCTAAGGTAGGGTAGTAGGAACACAGAAGGATTTTTCAAGAACACACAAAAAAGAATTAAATTTAAATGCTTGAGACACAATCAAATGATAAAATCTCCTCATCCAATAGCAATAAAAGAGAGAGATTACTTCTTCTTTTAAAGGTCAGCCTATTTGTTAGGAAAATAAAAACATTACTTTTCATTTGGATGAGATTGTCTAAATTATTAAATACTTGGTTAAATTGGAAAAAATGTGTTTACTCTCAAATTAAAACAATCAGTGTTCCTATAAATAGTTCTTACTTTGACACATAGCAATGTGACTCTTCTAAGAATTCTCTAGCACTTGAATGATTAATGTGCCTATTGCATATTAAAAATGTAGTTATGCTTTGTGTAAATTATAAGCTCCATTCAAATGCAAGTATGCCAAGGAATTTTTTTATAGTTTAATCTTCAGTTTCAAATTATTTATTTTCAGTATACAGCTAACAGGGTTCAAATATCTCTTCAGACTTATACAAATATCTGTTCTGAACTACCAAAGATGTTTGTGTCCTAAACCAAACAAACTTTTTCCAGTGTCATATATTTGCTACCATGATTCTCTTCACACATTATTCATTTGAATTTTAAAGTTCTCATTACTTTCCAAATGATAAATCACATTGTGTTCTTGGCCTTTCAAACAGATCTGCATTGGCATATATTGTTTCTCTTCTTCTCTTTATTTAGATTTGATTAAAGACAGTTTTGCATGAATAAGTTCATAAAGAAAGTGAGTACTCTCATGTGTATTTATGACTTTGGGGTATTGATGCTTCATATTAAAATTGATGAAACAAAGTGCAGAATTATGATTTACTATTTTCACATGTCAGTTGAAATCACACCCAAATCAAGACAAGATTGAAGGTTCTTTAGAAATATAAATACCTTAAGAGCATGAGCAAATAAGTGAAAAACCAAAACCACAATGTTCACAAAAAGCCCCAAACAAAATCCCAAATCAAATATTTATTTATTTAAAGGAACATGATTTTAGGGGACTCAGTGATTATTGCTTTAAAAGTCAACTTAGTCATTAATTTACTTATTTTCCAACATTTTTTTTAGCAATGTCTTGGTAACTTTCCTACTTCTTGCCAAATAAATAAGTACTTGAAGATTACATTTTATCACCTAATTGGCTTAATAAAACAGGTTAGGCACATTCTGCAAGTAACTTTCTACTTTGGGCATCTCTCATATTGGCATAAATCATCCTAAAGATGATATTACCTTAGCACAGAGTTAATTTAGGCTGTATCTGTTCCTTTTGTGTTCAAGACTTACGTACTCAAATGCTTCTGAGTGCTGTGGAATAAGAGGAGTTAACACAGAAAGAAGATCCAAAAGAAATTCTGCTCTTTTTTGTCCTTTGTGTTACAAAAATATTATAAAATTGCAGAGAATATTAATATCAAATCACAACACATGTTCTGTTACATGCATTTTAAGCAAAAATATTCTACTGTAAAATATTTATTGTATAACATTGAAGAAAAGTGAAGAAAAGAAAACCATCAAAAAACATTTTACATCTCTAATATAATGTTTAGAAATTTTACTCACAAGGTATACTAGAGATGTTAATAGAAATGTTTTATCTGAGGTTTCAGAGGGAAAAAACTGCATAAGACAAATTTAAATTGTCTTTCTTAACAACAGAAAGAATATTAAAAACATTTAATGCATGACTGATAACTCAATAAAAAATATTTATATATATGAAAGTATATGTACATATGCTTCACTGTATCAGCATTTACCACTCAGAGTAGGAGGTTTAATAGTGTAGAATATAAAAGTATGAACCAGAAAGATATGCCATAAAAATAATTTGTTCAGCCCATTAGTCATCAAAACTGCTGCAGGGCAAGTGAAATCTCATAGCTAAAATATTAAGAACAGAAAGTGGCATAAATTGGCTTAGCTGAATGATTGAATTCAGCAAATATTTACTGATGAACATGAGTCAGTAAATGAAACTCATGTGACTTTCCAGTCACAATTCCAGTAGAATGTTTCAAAGATGTCATTTCGGTAACTGAGGTAAACGGAGCCATCTTAAATATTTTGCTATTTCCAAGCACTAGTCAGAAAGCACTTGTACAGATTCTTTTGAATTGGCAAAAGAGTAGGATTTAATAAAATAAAATGCTTTGCTCTATTGTTTTTAAGAAAATTTTTACTACAGAAATGCCTTCTGTTAGCAATTGAGGCACAGAAGAAGGAAAGAAACTTCACAGGATTTTGCAGCAACACAAAGGCAAACAAGGATAATAATTCACATTTACCCAATTCCAGACTAACATTTATGCTACTAAAAATGTCAAACCTGTACTGCAACTAGAGCACATATAATTGAAAAACTTTGTCTATTTGTAAAATATCTTCCTGTAAAAGTATTTCTTTCAACTAGAATGAATTAGCCTATGTGATATTCCATAGACTGAGGCATTTCCTTTGCTTCAGTCTCCACTCTCAAGACTAATTGTCCCCAGGATACCCAGCTCTCAGAGCTGGAATTTAGGGACAGGGATCTTAGTGAAACCCTCGTAATCCTGGAGATAGTTAGTGCCCTGCTATGCCAATCAGACAACTATAAGTTATGGGTCCTCATGGAAGCCACTCCAGAGTAATGAGGGAAATACCAAAAGAACTTGCCAAACCACTCTCAATCAACTACCAGCAGCCCTGGTTAACTGGAGAAGCTCCAGGTGACTGGAAATTAGCAAATGTAACACCCTTCTACAAGAAGGATGGGAAGGATAATCCAGGGAAATACAGGCCTGTCAGTCTAACATCAGCTCTGGGCAAGGTCATGGAAAAGATCATGCTGAGTGTGATTAAACAGCACATGCAGAACAACCAGGGAATCAAGCCCAGCCAACATGGATTTATAAAAAGCAGGTCCTGTTTGAACAACCTGGTCTTCTATGACAAAGTGACCTGCTTAGTAAATGAGAGAAAGACCTGTGGACATGGCCCATATAGACTTCAGTAAAGCATTTGAGACCATCTCCACGGCATCTTCCTAGAAAAACTGCTTGCTCACAACCTGGGTAGACTCTTTGCTGGGTGAAAAACTGATTGTCTGGCCAGGCACAGACAGTTGTGGTTAATGGAGCTAAATCCAATTGGTGGCAGGTCACTTGAGGTGTTCCCAAGGCTAGTTTTGGGGCCAGTATAACATCTTTATTGATGATCTGGATGTGGCGATTGGAACCACCTTCAGTAAATTTGCAGATGACACCAAGTTGGATGGGAGTGTTGATCTGCTCCAGGTGAGGAAGGATCTACAGAGAGAGCTGGAAAGATTTGATCAGTGGGCTGAGGACAGCTGCAGGAGGTTCAGTAAGGCCCAGTGCTGAGTGCTGCACTTGCATTAAAACAAGCCCATGAAGCACTGTGGGCTGGGGAGAGCGGCTTGAGAGCTGTTTGCTGAAAGGGACTTGGGGATGCTGTTTGACAGCTGGCTCAGTAAGAGCCAGCAGTGTTCCTGGCTCTTGGCCCAATGGCATCTTGGCCTCTGTCAGGAGCAGAGCAGCCAGCAGGACCAGGGAAGTGATCACCCTCTGTACTCGGGACTGGTGAGGACGCACCTCGAGTGCTGTGTTCAATTTTGGGGCCCTCAATTTAAAAGGGATGTTAAGGTGCTGGAGCATGTCCAGAGAAGGGTGACTCACAAATGGATTAGAAAACATGTCATATGAGGAAAGGCTGAGGGAGGAGGGACATCATCGCTCTCCACAAGTACCTGGAAGGAGCTTGTAGTGAGGTGGAGGCCAGTCTCTTCTGCCATGTCTGCAGTGACAGGACCAGAGGAAATGGTCTTAAGCTGACACAGGGAGGATTCAGGTTAAATATTAGGGGAAAAAAAAATTACTGTTATGGTGGTCAGGCACTGGAATCGGTTGCTCAGGGAGGTGCTGGGGTCACTACCCCTAGAGGTGTTGATGAGGTGTCTGGATCTGGTGCTTGATGATCTGGTTCAGTAGTTTAGGGTTTAAAGTAGCAGTGCTGGGTTGCCAGCTGGAGTGGATGATTTTAAAGGTCTCTTCAAACCTTGATGATTTGATGATTCTATAGCTACAGACAAATGTAAGTTCTCAAGTGTAGTTCAGACATGCTCAACTTTTGTTTGCCAGACAAATAAACATTTTTAAATAATTTTTTTCTTTACTACATTGTGATTTTGCCTCTTCTGCCTCCTTATTCCTGAGTACTTTTGGTAGACTTATAAGGAATAACATCAAGGATCGGGTACTGCAGTTGAATGCATTTTGCAGCTGACAGAAACCCATAAGCATTCTATATGGAAGTGAGACATACAAATTAAGCTAAACAGGAAAGTTTCAAACATAAAGCATTGAGTTCTGCTATAAGAAAAGTCTCCTTTGCCACACTGGGTTGTCGGTAATTGTATTCATAGATTTCATTGCCATCTCTTTTTTTTCCTACTTTCTCCTTCTTTTTCAGGTTGTAGTGATCCTTTTACACTAGTTTGGGGAGTTGGACTTTTTTGAAAGTTAATGTAGTTATTAATTTACTTATTTCCCATATTTTTCTTAGCAATTTTTTATTAATTTTTCTACTTCTCTGCCAAATAAATAAGCACCCAAAGAAGGACTATTTTATCATATGATTGACTTATTATAAAAGGTTAGGCACATTCTGCAAGTAACTTTCTATTTGGGCATCTCTCATATTGGCATATTCTTCACCATGGACAAACGAAGAACAAAAAAGATAAGCAATGAGTAGAGTTGTGTTTACAGATACGGTTCTTCTCTCTTTTCTCAAAAAAATATTCTTTGATAATTTTGTATTAATAGCCACAAGAAGTAAAAATACTATCTTATAGCCTTCAAACACTGAAAACATTTTTTTCTTTTCTCCAGTGAAAAATTTTATCCTCAGAACAATGATTTTAATTTTTCTTTGTCCTAACATTTAACTGTTTCACTGGCAGTAACAGCCCAAGAAGGTATTTCTTATATGCAGCTGGAATAAGCAGTGGGCATAAGAAACAAAGCCCACAATAAAATGCAACTTCTTCCCATTTCTGTAGGAGTTGTAGAATATTCATAATACTTGTATAGTTGCAAGTTATACCATTATTTGACCAAGATGTTTGTTGCTGGGTTTGTTATTTATGGTGTAAAACTTACTTTCAGCTGGTGCAGTAAATACTTCTAATATTGTTGTTGGGCCATGATTCACCCCAAGACACAGATGTATTCACATGAACATTGGTGAGAAGAGCACCAATTTAATTTGACAGCAGACCCTATGGAAACCTCACAATCTGCACTTCCATGTAGATACAGCTGTGAAAGTTTCCTTCTTTCCCCCTTTTCTATAAGTTTAAAACCTTCTATAAAATACAAATGTATAAAAATATTTTCTTAGGAAGGGTTTTTAGAGAGCACATAAGAATGCCACTATGGCAAAGCACTGTGTCAAAGACTTTTATTTGCCCAATTCAGGCTGATCTGGAATGAGAAGGTCTGCCCTAGATAAGTCAGGAAATATACTGAAATAGGAGTATACAGTTTACAATTCTGGACCAGGAAGAGTGTCCCCAGGCCTGAAGCTAAACACCAGGCCACTTACAATTTTCAAATCCAACAGCTCATGGTTCAGTCAATATTTTTCACAAAATTCTATTTTTCTGAGAACACTATTTTCAGGAAGGTTTTCTTATTGTTCTACTGTGGAAAAAAAAAGTCATTATATTTCCAAGTCTAAAAACTTGCTTCAGGATGACATTGATTTGCCATTTAATTCTGGCACCACTAGACTGTGGCACCAAATACAAGACTTCAGAAATTATAAATCAAGCCTCTAGAACCTATTGAATGTTTACATGTCATCATATATTTCCAGACTTGTGATTTTTCTGTTTTCTGGTTATTTTGTATATTACTAGAAACTGAAGGAAAGATTTTAATCTTTAAAGGGAGTTTCTTACAGATATGACAGTATAATTTGGAAACTGTGCCTTACAGATTCACAGATATTTTGGCAAAATCCTAAGTCCCATTAAGCTGCAAAAAGGCATCTCCAGAACAGGGAATGACCAAAAGTAAATTGTTTACTCTTGTAAACTGTGGATCAAAACTTTGCCACAAAAGTTTGCTACACACTGTGTCATATTTCAATTGACTGAAGTTGAAGTTCATGGCACAGCTACTCACTATGCATGTTTAACTCTGATTATGTAAGGTTGTATTTGATTTGAGACCCTAAGAGAAGGCATTTATAAGAGGTCTTACAATTCCTCATCAGATGTGTCAGTAAACATAACATGGGATAGAGGTTTGCATGTATGTAACCTCATAATTTTCTTTGGAGAATCTTAGTAAAGTTGGCTGTAAAAATATGAATCAAAGCAATGAATGTGAAACTAAGTAACCAAATTTTTAAAACTGCAAATGCTGATGAAAAAAACTGGTTATGAAAATTTAATCTTTCATTTTTGAATTGACTATATCTTACTATATTTTCATGGCAAAATGATGTTATGACTGGCATATAAACTAGTTTCAACACAGTGATGCATTTTTAAGAATCATCTGTATCGTGTGATTGATTCACAAAGTAATGTACGTCTTATTTTTCAATGGCTAAGCTGGTAGGACCCCACTTCATGTTTTGAGTTATCATGAAATTTTCATTTCATTTCTAAGACTATAAAGATGCACTCTTTAGTTAGATCGAATTGTAAAAAAAAAGAAAAATAAGAAATGTAGATAATCAGTTTCACAGAGAGTGACAGGCAGTAGAGATTAGATCATTTGCCACAACTGATAATACACAGCTAGAATAATTCTATAAAGTGTTCTTCTTCCCAGCTGACAGCCATGTAAATTAAAATAAACACATGAAACATAATTATAGACATAAAACAACTGAAAGACAGACTGTGGTTTGATTCATGAGTCTTGTCACACACACAATCAAGGCAAGGCCAGATGCAGTTAGAGTAACCTCTCAGAGGCTGTACAAGGACAGCATCTGTCCCTGATCATGCTGGGGCAGGGGAGGAGTGAGAGGCTGTGTGGGGCCTTGGCTGCTGGCTGCAGTTAGGCCACAACACCTTTGGGCAGCTCATATCTTTGCCCACATACCCCTACATTCTGTACCAAAGCTCCCATTTATCTTTGCTCACTAACAACACATCTGTTATCATAACTTGCCTTAGATGTGTTGGTCCATTTTTAGTGGGGCAAGCAACATGCAGGAGACATTGAATCAGTGCATCCATGTGGGGAGAGTAGAGGAAAACTATGCCCAGAGCCTACTCCAGAAAGATCCATCAGAGCCTTTCTACAGCAATTGTATGCCTGTTCTTAATTCTTCACATTCTGGGTTTAAATTTATTGATGCCTCAGAAATTCTCTTAGAATCTCCTATGTAACTGTCATTGCAACTACACAGATATGAGATTCAGTCAGCCAAATTCATAGACTGGCTCACAAAAGACATTTGAAAAAATGTGGATTCCTGTAGTTGAAGCACCAGGGAGTATAAGTGAGATTAAACTTGTGGTGTGTCCATAGGAGTGTGAGAATGAGGTATGACAGAGTTTGAAAGGTCATTTGCATTTCTCTATCCTCTTGTACAGGGCAGAAAAACATTCTTTCCTTGGCAAATGTTTTGTAATGCAAAATCCAAACTTGTCAAACGCAAGCTCCTGTGGAGCCACAAGCAATCCCCTTGAAATATTGAGCCCTAAATAACTGTTTTTATTTCCAGAGAAAGAGTTTTTGTTATTTTCTTATCTTTTATTTCCATCCAGCGACAATGCAGTGCTCCCACTAGAAGAGATAGTGAGAATGGAGATAAATACAATGAATACAGATATAACTTTTAGAATAGGAAAGATATTGTTGCACATGTGAGTCCTAGGGTATTCCTCCATTAAAAATGGGGGGGTCAAAAGAAGTGAAGAAAAGTGATTTCTTGTATTATAAATCATATTTAACAACAACAATTTAAAAAATCACAGCTTTTAGCTCTAAGTTTTAGATAACTGAAAAAATAAAAATTATAAAATATTAATAATAGCCATGTTTCTACTGTTAGAGGAGAAGCTTACCACATAACCATATAATTTCACATAGAAACATTCAAAGATACTACCAGTACAAAACAGAAGAGCTCAGAAAGTCAAGACTGATAACAATTGCACATATTCTATGCTACCATGTGTGGGGAAAAGTTCAGTCACTCCATTTCAAGGACTATGGCAGAAATATGTTACCTGAATGTGTTGGCTTTTGTCAACATACCTAACTATCCTGTCCTTAAAGTAGGAATTTGATTATCAAGAACAATGTAACTGAGCTATGGGCCAGCAAAGCTTGTGCATGGAAAACTGAAAAACCAGCTGTGACTAGACCTGCTGCTGTTCCTGCTATATTCCTCAGTTCTCCAGATTAATGCTGATTTCACATATTCCTGAACAGTGTTTGTCACCTCTACGTAATCCAGTGGTTATTTCACATCCAACTCCAATCACAGATCATGAGTTGTGTTTTTTTTTTCCTTTTATGTATCCTTGGTCCTAACTTGGTGAATATGTCACTGCAGAATTTTCAGCGAGGCTCTGATGGAATTCCAGTGGCTACATTCTGATCGAGTGACTTCAACTCATCCAAAAAATGATGGTAAACTAACCAGCTGAATGAGGAATTGCCACAACCTGCACCACACAAAGCCTGGGAGAATTTCTCTCTGAAGGCCTCTTAAAGAACAACCTACCAAAGTGAAACCTGTACCTATTTCCCCACAAGTAAAAAACTGTAAGGAGAAAGAGATGGTGAGGAAAAAGGAAACATAAAGGAAGGGGGAAGGGAAGGGAAGGGAAGGGAAGGGAAGGGAAGGGAAGGGAAGGGAAGGGAAGGGAAGGGAAGGGAAGGGAAGGGAAGGGAAGGGAAGGGAAGGGAAGGGAAGGGAAGGGAAGGGAAAGGAAGGAGGGAGGGAAGGAGGAAGGGAAGGGAAGGGAAGGGGGAAAAACAACAAAAAGGAGATATGGAGAGGGACGAAAAATAAAGGTGTGGGGCTTTTACATAAAATTATAGAAGAGAGAAAGGAAATAGGTACAAACATGATACAGGAATTGTCTAATATGTGGATTTGAGGTGTGTGATATAACACTTAGCAAGTTTGTTAATGTCTAATTTATGCTCAGTTTAATGATAATTTACTAACCAGTTAGCCACTCTCAAAGGCATGGCTTAAGCTTTATCTGCACAGGACTGACTTATAATCTGTGGAAAATTTAAAGCAATAAGCATTTTCTAAAAGGAAGAAAAGAAGACAGCAGCACAGTCAGAATCTGGAGACAGAATCTGAGAGATCCTGGGCCTGGGTGTCAAAGCAAGAGCAGATTTAACCCAATAGACATCAGAGAAAGGAGATTTGAACATTTAAGAATTGTGGTTTTGGGAAGAAAGATTGTCTTTTTGATCAGTAGGGTCATATATCCAGATTTCTCCCTCTCTCTTTAAAGTCACTAGCAAAGAAACTTTATAATTTTTTAAGCAAGTGGATATGAATGGTAATCGTATTTCTCTTACATAGGCATTTTTTATATTTATCTTACTTGTATTTTAGAAGTTAGTAGAGAGAAATAAAAGCTTGTATTCAAAGAGTTGCTGTCAATGAAGGAAAAATCTGCTTAATAATGAACAATAAACAGAATATTCTTTCTCTTTCTTTTTCACATTTTAGTTTCTTGATATGGTTCATGATCAGGAGCTTCATCACTGTTGAAGGCAAAAAAAAACCAGGGGTGCTTTTGAAGGAAATGCTGTCAAGGTAAACTCCATAAGGATTGCTGCTCACAGCAAATGTGCAGACTACTTGAAAAGATTGCACTATAGCACTGTAGAATAATGGTTTGAAAGGACCTTAGAGATCACCTAATACCAGCGCCCCCTCCCACAGGCAGAGCTAATGCCGTGAGGTTGGATCCCAACAAAATTGCCCTACATGCACAAGTACTGCAGGAATCCTCAAAGTTTTTTTTCTTCTATTTGTGGAAAAAAAGTCATAGAGTCACTGAATCACTTTGGATGTAAAAGACATTTAGGATCATTGAGTCCAGCTGTTGACCCAGCACTGTCAAGCCCACAACTAAACCGTGTCCATAAGTGACACATCTACACAACTTTTAAATACCTCTGGGGATGCTGATGTTCCCTGGACAGCCTGTTACAATGCTTGACAACCCTTTCAAGGAGGATTTTCTTTTTTTCCTAATATCCAATTTAAGCCTCCCCGCGCACAACCTGAGACCATTTCCTCTCATGCTGTCACCAGTTACAGGGGAGAAGAGGCTGAGTCCCACCTGGCTACAGCCTCCTTTCAGGGAATTGTAGGGAGTGATAAGGTTTTCCCTGGGTCTCTGCCTTTTCTCCAGGCTAAACAGCACCGGCCCCTCAGCTGCTCCTCATCAGACTTGTGCTCCAGACCCTTCACCATCTCTGTTGCTTTCCTCCAGCCCAGCCCCTCCAGCCCCTTGTAGTGAGGGGCCCAAAACTGAGCACAAAATTCAAATTCCAGCCTCAGCTGTGCTGAGTACAGGAGAATGATCACTCTCTTAGTCCTGATGGACACTAAATGTTGATGAGCAATTAATAACTTCCTGTCTGTACTTATCACCCACCTACGAGCAAAGTTTCAACAAAATCTGTGATTCTTTCAATCTTTCCCATATAAAAAAAAATTGGATTAGGGGGTATATTAAAGTTTTCAATAAGAGAAGAAAAGAGTGAGTTTTCAGAGTATTCAAAAGAATACATTATATTAGTAAAATAAAGTTGAGTAGTTTCTCATTACTTGGTAAAAGAATGATTAGATTACATCAATACGCAAACTTCCTGTAAAACTTTTCACTGAAATGTAAAGGAAGATGACACAATGAAATTTTAAAAGCAAACCTGTTAGGCTAGCTGCAGTGCAGGATTTCTGGGTTTATGACCTCTATTTAAATATAATTCCAACTTTTTTTGCCACTCTGTGAACATATGCTGTTGTTTATGCTGCTCGCAGACAGATGGACTGTGCATTTGGCTACAGAAATGGATATGTAATAAGAGAAACAGCTCCTGAAACTTGTACAGATTCATGATTTTTTTTCAGAACTTTTTCTTACAACCCCATCCAGAGCTACTAATCAGTTTGCTGGGCTGAATTGTGTACAAAATGTGGACAGAATATATTCTAATAACTGATCTATCTATTAATTTACACTACAATAATGATATTTTAATATATATTTTTGCAAGTCTGTCTATATAAATTTATGAGCTGAAGAGAGTTCATAATATGTATCTTGTAGCTAACTTCCTATATTTTGAATATAATACTCACACATCCACAAAATACTGATGAATCACTGGACATGAAATTCAGACTTTCAGAATCTAATCCAAAATTCTCAGATGTTCTGCAATACTTGATTTATATGGTTTTCATATAAAATCAAATAAAATAGTCCATCAGACCGATTAATATGAATCAACTAAAAGTATGAAAATCTGCTCTGAATAAAACAGTACAAACAGGGTATGAAGTTCTGTTTAAGTGTCTTTTATTTCCTGAGTATGGATAACCACATCTCTGGCAATGTGTCCTCCAGATACAAGTGCTGACAAGGCAGGAATCCATCACTGTGTCCAGCCAATTCAGTAAGCCAGAATCTCTAATGGTGGATGAATGCTTATGTTATGCTCTTCTTAAAGCCAAGATTTCTGAAGCTGGCTCCCTAAGGTTTTACTTGGATATTTGTTTTCAGCTTCTGTTTAACTCCATCCACAGTAAGCAATTAGAAACTTAATTTTATGTATACTGTTTTCAAAATCTGAGTCTTTTTAGTTCCTTTGTGTTGGTGTTAATAAAGGAAAAATGTATGCTTTCTTTATAAAAAAATGAAAGTTTGCTTCTTGTGAAAAATAAGAATATTTTGAAAATTAGTAGTTGTGTTTTTTTCTACACACTTCTAACATGAACTTAATTTTCACAGCTATGTAAAAAAATATTGTGTTTTATCTAACTAAAGATAATAAAGCACATAAAAGAAAACAAAAGTACATACATATGAAATAGCTGTAAAGACAAGATTAGTTAGGAAAAATGGGTGAACTGCAATTCTGTTTGCAGTGTTCTGTATCCAGACTAGACTTTACGAATTCCCTACTTTTGCCCGGAGGGTCCAGATTTCCATCCCCACCTTCAGGCTTGCCAAGCTCGTTCATCTGGCAGCTCTGCCGTGCATCCTCCTGCCCAGCCGAGGTCCTGCTGACACAACAGCCACTGCAGCCATCCCTTGGTTTGCCAGGGGCCTCGATGGCACCTGCTCAGCCTGCAGCCATCTGACCTCCTTTCCCTCCATCCCAAATGCCTCCCCAGCCCCACGCAGGCGCAGAGGGGTTTAGAGCTTCTGATCCCCCTGATGCAGCCCTGTTCCCAGGCAGCAGGTTTGGTACCAGTCAGCCAGCCTCGCAGCAGCCCTGTCAACCCCTCTTTTGTCTTGCCAGCCCCGTGATTTGCCCACAGCTTCCAGTTCACCTGACCCAAAGAATGTGCCTGCTGAAATAGCGCTGCATGCACAAGTTGCTCAGCCCTGTTGTCAGGTTCACATCAGTGACAAGTTTCATTCTTTGAAATCAGCCATACAGCAGCTTCAGTTCCTAGTGGGTTGTCATCAACAATTTGTCAGTCTGTTATTTTCCATTTGGATTGTAATGCTGCCAAACACAGAGCTTTTGCATTTACCTGACTTCTGATTTCTAGATGTCGAACCATGATTTCTCTGTTCTTACTGTAATTGGGATTTTCAGATAATATTTAATCCAAGCTTCATATTTAATAGCAGGAGAATTTTTTCAAAGGGAATTACATTTACACTGTTTTCCATAATTTCTTCATGATGATAGAGAATTAAGAAGATAAGTTTATTCTCAGTGGAAAAAAAAAAAAAAACCAAACCAATTACTGCTACCTGGAACTGCAAGTTTTCTTTTTCTATGAAAGAGGAGATTGATGAGAGACACACAGACAACAGCCCCCTGCCTGTAGCTGTGTCGTGTGATGCAGAAGGACACGGATTATTCTGGCTGAAGGACGGGGAATCCCTCTCGACAAATCTGAGTTTGACTGATGGTACCTTCAAGCATTCTGTATGAGATCTGATGCTGGGGTACTGATCATTGCTACAAGTAGCTCTTATTATTGACCAGAGGAAGCGCTAAATCCCTGATTCAGCAACAGTTTCATTTACAGGTTTTCATTTGGCTTTATAGTAAATGGAGAATCGGAGAGGGTTAGGGACTAGTTTAAACTGCCTTAATATTTCACATGTAAATAACTGTTAAGTAACCAAAACTCCATTAGGTAGGTAATAGTGGACAATTATTTTTATTGGAAATGTTCTCACTACTTTGCAGTTTTGTCAAGGCATTCAGTACAGGCAACATGTTAAATCACCACATTTTTCCAACAAGCTATTTGAAATCTGTGTCAGCCAGATTTGATTGATGCAGTGTATCAGAAAGCATAAGTATTGCAGAAAATGCCATTTCAGAGTTCAAAGCAGTAGAAAAATTGTTGTTTAATAATTCAGCAGTGAAATGAAAAAAATGTAAAGAAAATTAGCCATGATCTTTTATTGGGTGGTATTCATAGTAACATTCTCATTTCTAGGCCTGTTTTGTCCAAGTTATATTTTTAATCAAATGTTATTAATGAAAACTTTTTTCTTCCTGTTTTGAGTAAGGCCAGAGAAGGGACATCTTCTAAAAGAACAAACTACCTTTTCTTCAGCAATAATACAGAAATAAAATCTGTTCTATTTATTATACATTTCTTTTGTTTCTGTCATAATGATAATGCAAAAAAATGCAAGAAATTCAGCCAAAGTCTGTGTCCCCCTAGAAGCTGTTGTTTTCATTGTGCGAACTCTTCAAAGGCACTTGCAAACATTCAGCTGCACCCTGTTTTAATATGGCTTAGATCAGAAGTGGAGCTCTAAGGATAACTGTTCCATTTCAGTGTTTCTCCCATGTCAAGGGCTTCTTTTACACTCAAAAGAGCTGCTTGGGCAGCAAACACAATATCTCCTACACATGTCCATTTCCATTTCTCCCAGTCTCAATTCTCCCAGAAATCCTGAAAAGCAGGAAACCCTGAATATTTACCATATACTAAATTAATGCTCTGCAGACCAATTTTTTCGACACCTAAAGTAATAGGTTCCTGGGTTAATAACCCTTCACACATTTCCAGGAAGATCTAAAAATTATGTAAATGTATATTCTTGAAAAAGCAAAACAAATCATTATTCTTCACAGTTATTTTCTCTGCAACTGCAACGAACAAAATAAATATTCAAAGTCAATTGAGCTTGCTTATCAGTCAGTTGGACAATCTGGTGAATTCTCAATTCTAAGAATCAAATTTCCACAGTTGTTCTGCAAATTGTTCAGTTTCAAATGTTGATTGATCTGTTTGAATATCCTGGCTATTGGAAATCCAGTTTTCAGCAGAATTTATTTGCTAAATCCTCTCTATGTTTGAGAATACAAACACAGAGTAAAATATATTTTGGGGAATTGCCTCATCCTACACATTTTGCAGCATACCTTACCTGAGCCCTTTCCTGTTGAAAATACAAAAGAACAATTTCCGTAAGAGCAATAATTCATGTCAGAGCATTTCTAAATTTCAACTGGTGAAAGCATCCAGTAAATTAATTCAGAAATTATTTTACTTGACAACAGGTTTATTAATGGAACTGATATGGACTGGAATTCCAAACACAGCTGTAACAGTGGAGATTTTTTTGCTGCAGTGTATATCCCCTACTGTGCAAAACATCCCCTAAGATATTATAAGATTAAGGCAGCCGAGAGATGTTGTTTAAAGAAAACTACCAACAGTCAGTGCTCTATTTCCCAGCCTGGAACAACTTCTCTTCTAGTACTTTGGTGCTGCTTGGAGATTGAAAGGCACCATTCATTACATCAATCACCCTAGATATATCTTTGGGTCATTGTGATCTCTGATTAGAAGATCATCCCATTTCTAAAATTCTTGAAATGTATAAATACATTTTCAGCATGTTTTCAATAAAGTTGGAAAAAGTAGGAAAAAAGACCCATCTCCAAACATAAACTAGCAACATCTGTAATCTACATTAAGAATTTGGAAGAATGCAGATTTAGAGTTTCTAGTCCTCTGTCTTTCTATATTCTGCGCACTTTCTTGTGTAAGAAAAAATTAGGAATACAATTTTATAGATATTGTTTACAAATGGAAGGGTATAATTGAGGAACATGATTTTGCTTTCTGTTTTATGAGGAAATCAAAGAATAAATATTATTTCCGGTCAAAATTCAAGTAATTTAACATATAAATTGCAAAGCTGTTTTCTCAGTTCTGCAGGCAGCCATGTATACAGGTAAAGCCGTGCATGTGCAACAGTCTGAAAACATCAGGTTAATCTGACATAAAGTGGAATGAAGCAGCACACAGCAAATACTTGTTCATAACACAGATGCTATACCATAGCCTGCAGTTGCCAACAAATAACTTACATTTTGTTTTAAAGAAATCAGTAGAAAACATGCTGACCTTTTAAAACAGACAATATAATCACTTTCTGCTGGGAATATTCACACATTTAAATTTACCAAGGTGTTTAGTTGCTATCCTGAAACCATGCCAGCATGTCCAGCTTCTTTCATTATCAGGTACATTGGAAACACTGCATAGCAATTATTTAAGTTTCGGTACATTGCCACAGCAATTATTTAAGTTTTTGACATACATGGAAAAACAACTCAAGGAATTCTAAATAGTGCTTGTCAAAGAACATGTTTCTTAGTCATGTATGAGAAACAAGAGCAGGGATCAGAAATTACTGATTTAAAAGAATCACTGATTTAAATTAACAAGAAATACTGTCCACAGTATTATCCACCTGTTAAGATCCAGTTATTGAAATTATTAGAGTGATGCCTCTCTAAGGCATCGAGTGATGCTCGAATTAAGGTGCAGACAAGACCATGTGCCAAAGTCAATAGTATGGATTTTATTTAACAGTAAATGGGAGGTAGAGAACAATAAGAAAAAAATATAAAAAGAGGTGAGGGGGTAGATGAAAGACAGTGGCAAAGACAGATTAAGTAGAAAATATCACCACTCTGTGGATCCCAAGAGCATCCTGTTGATCTTCTTTTTCTGGTGATCAAGTGTGGGCCAGGGCAAATGCCCAGGTACCTCACCTGGCAGGAGGGAAGTTTGACACTGTCTTTTGCAATGGACAGGATTTATTGAATCTCTGCATCACTTGCAGTTCTGTAGTGCAAGGCCTGAGGAATCAGTCTGGAGAGAACTTTGGGGGCATCTGTGAGGGTTTATGACACCTCCTCAGCTGCATCTCACAGGAATGCCTGGTGTGTCCATCTTCCCGGGGTTGGGGGTGGGTTTACAGCTGAGCTGGTCTGTGTAAGGGAGAATGGGAACTCAGTCTCTGCCCAGAAGTTATGCCACACAGCCCAGAACTCTTCTCCTTCCCCCCTGGCTGCAGGAAAGTGTGTGCAAACCTGGCCTCAGCAGATGAGTCTGTGGGCTGTGCCCTACCCCACAATGAAGCCAGCTGGGGAAGATTTTCAGGACAGCTGCTGGATTTGGCTTCCTTGTGGATACATTTTCTCCCTCAGCCTTGTTTACTTCTCCCTAGACCTGAGATAATTGGACAGTAGTGTCACTTTTTAAATCACTTTACCTCAATTTCCCTTGGGCAGCTCAACTCACAGTCCAAAGTTCCAGTGAGGTGGGATATTCAGGGAGGAGTGGGCTTTGGTGGTCGCAGCTTCTTTATACAGTTTTGCCATAATGGGTAAAATGTCCTTCATGACAATATTTAGGTGATTAATCATAAGATTTCAGTCTCTTACACCACCAAACAAAATTTTTCAAGATTTTAATTAGGAGTAAGCCTTGTAAGAAATTAATCTGAGAGCATTAAAAAAGATAATAATTTTTTCATTGAATTTGTTAAAGAACCACATATTGGATTTTTTAAACACCAATTCTTGGAATACCAAAACAGTAATAAAGGTCATTTTTGAAGAATTCCATTAATAAGTTTCCCTATGTAAACTTTATAAAATATTCCCATAATGTGAACTGCTTCCTATTTAATGAATGTCTGTTTAAATCAAAAGGAATTGCTACTTTGGGGTTTCAGAAGAAATATCAAAAAATGTTTATCTAGACAAATAAAGGTAACTGTAATATTCAGAAAGCAGATATGAAGATTTTTATTTTGATTTTCATTAAGACAGTGCATCAAGATTTTGTAAGCCAGTGCTTACTGAATGGACATTCTGTAGCTAAGCCTAGGTAATGCAACTGTACTGTGAATCAGCATTTGAATTTCTTCTGTGCTGTGGTGTACATGGGTGCACATTCTTCAGAAAGCTATTTAAAATGCCTCAGCTTTTACATCTGCAGAAAGAAGTGCTGGTTTACTAAATTACAGATAGTAGAGAAATATTCAGTTAATGGAAAAGGCAATAGAATTACAAAATAACTTTGAAATTACAGTGTCATTTTTGTTGAAAGTGAGAGCACCTAAACAACCAGCCTGCTCAGGGAGGGTCAACTATAATACATTGCCTCAGTCCATGTTTCAACAGGCTTTGAATACATCCATAATGGAGTTTCCACAAACATTCTGTGCCAGTATTTTACCAATCTCACAGTAAAAAAATAAAAGAAAAAAAAAGTTTTATAGGATTCAGATTGAATCTGCCTATTTTTTAATTTTTGGCCATCATTTCTTCTATCACTGTCTACTGCTGAGAGGAGCCTGCCTATCACATCTTCACTTCTCCCATCAGGGGGTTGTACACAGGGATGCTAACCATTCAGAGCCCCCCTCTCTCAGCCTGCTCACTCCAGTGCCTTCATCATTTCTCTGGTACTCCACTGGGTGATCTCCATAAAAATCCACATCTTTCTTGTGCTGGGAGGTCCAGAAATGGCACAGCACTCTAGATGTGTTTCATCAGGGCTGAGCAGAGAAGAAGGATGACTGTCCTTGATTGCTGGCAGCAGCCTGGGTGGTTGTCAGCCTTCTTTTCCTCATGGGGCATTTCTCACTCAAGGTCACCTTTTGTCCACCAGGATCCCAAGTCTCATCTTTACAAATCTGCTTTACAGGCAATGTAATGTGTCTATTGGTGCATAGGGATATTGCTTCACAGGTGCAAGACTTTCCTTTCCCTTTCTTGAATTCCATTAAATTCCTGTTGGTCCATTTCAAGTGTTTCTAGGCCTCTCCAAATGGCAGCACAACTCTGTGGTATCACCAGTCAAACATCTTATCACACTTTTTAGATCTCTGGAATTTAAGGGAGACATCTCTGAGACATTACTATTTGCCTAACTTGGAAGGCAGTCAAGTTTTCCGGACACTGAATCCAAGGCAATAATTCATGTTAAAGTGGTTAAAATTGTATTGTTTTCACCGTATTCAGTGTCCCTGTCTGTATGCAGAAACTCTGAGGTCTCCCTAATTTAAACCAACAGTACTGAGCCTACCAAGAAGCAGACCTTCAGGTGTGTTCAACAACATTGTGGGGGGCAAGAACAAGCCTGACAAAGAGCTGACTTTGGTATTAGTCTGGGAATTACAGTCATCACCCAGAAAATGGGGAGGTCTTGTCTCTTGACCTTTTCAACCCAAAGTGATTTATACCAGCATTTCTCCTTCTTCAGACAATCTCATTTTTTTCCCAAAAAAACCCTGACCAAATAAAAAACTACAAATGAGGAAAGAAACTTGGGAACAGAACTTAGGTTTGTCCTTTCTTGTTTTTTCTTTAAACAGATTTCAGCCTCTGCCTGGATATTTCTCTTCTGTTTCCATGATAAATGAACTCTCAATGGTTGCTTGATAACCTATTATTTAGGGAAACCTCTAGAAAAATGGTTTGCTTCCTTTTAAAAGGAGACAGGCCTATAACTAGTCTTCATTAAATGACATTTGAGCACTACAGAAGCAATACCTCCTGGAAACCTTAAAATCCTGCTCAATATATGCACTTGCAAAGAATTACTTCAGCAGTATGTTCCAAGGGGATGAGCATATTCATCCTGAAAGCGGCATAAACTTTCAAAGAAGCCGGCCTTTAGGTTCCAAAATTGGATGCAACAGTATTGATATAGATAGCCCTGCACTTGGCCTTTCCTATTGATTAATGCTAGGTCAGCCCTTTCACAGTATATTCATCTTTTTGGATTGCACTTCGGAAGCGACAGATGCTTCTAAATGATTGTGTGGGGAGCACAGAGGTCTAACCCTGCCTTTCTTGGAGCATTACTCAATGAGAATGTTGAATTAGTCTCTGTGGATCTCACCTGAAGGTTGCATTTATCAGATGCTGCTCTTTCCTGCCTTTGGATATAGTTCATTGCCAGTATTTAAGATCACTTTTAAAAGTAAGGATAAAAAAACATAATCATTATATACATAAGAAGCCAAGAAAATGAGAAATTATCACAATACTAAAGTAATTTTTTTCTGATTCAGAACAACCTTGTAATATTTACATTCTTATATTACAATTGTCGTTACTATTTTTATAACCAGAACATTCACTGTGCAAATTTCATGTTTTTTTTCACAATGGATTTATTTTAAGTTTACTATTTGGTCAAAGCAACCAAAATGGAAAGGCACAGCAATGAACACTGAGGGAGATAATGGGCAGTTTATATGACAGAAGTAAAATCCATAAATCTGTGACCTGAATATGTCTGAGTAGACATATTTTCTCTTCATAAACCTGCACACTCAGAATTAAGTCCTGCAGCAGTAACACCACAAGTATATTAAAAATTAAATTCAATCTGAAGTGTTGTGGGAATGTTTTTGTTCTCTGGTTTATCACCATGATAAGGCTGTATTTATATGTGTTCACGATTCTTGAAGAGGTACATGAAAACTGAGGGAAGACATGTCCTTGCCTTGGAGAGCTACCAAGGACTGAGGAAGCTCTGGAGGATGTGGTTTGGTGAAGGAGCATCCTTGCATAGTCCTGAAGCCAGCCTCTGAAAAAATGGAAGATCTTCTTGCCAACCTACGGGGCCTTAACAGAATGTGCTGCTACTCAGAAAGATTGTTAAAGCAGAAATTATTTGGTTATGGTATAACCACCTGGAATGACATAGGTAGGCAGGAGACATTGTGTGTTAACCCTTTGTTAACTTACAGGAGGAAGACTTTACAGCAGGAAAATCAGTAATTTATAAGTGCAAGCTTTAGACAGAAATTGTATTTCAGTCAATGTTCTTTGTTTTCACCCATTTCTTGGGTGACAAACTCAAAATGGTTTGCATTTTTTCCCCCAAGCAGACCCTTGTTAGAACCAGAAGGTGAGGATAGCTTAACTTCTTAATAGATCCCTTGGAGTGGATTAAAGTGAAGCAACACTAAATGATCAATATTTGTAAATATATATGGGGTTTATTTTAGAATTGGTTGCAAAGGAAAACAGGTACAAAGCCATTTTAGGGGTTATTTTCTATATTAATGGAGAAATAGAGTAATATAAGAATAACGCTTAGGAAAACACATTAGAAAAAGAGAAAAGACAAACACTGAAAGATATATACAGTCACCACCCCTAGGATCCAGTGGCAAGTCTTGGTTGTAGCAATTTCAATTTTCATTGGCCAAAGTGACTCCTGATCCATCAGTAGTAGAAAAATTCAACAATTTCATGAATTATATACACTCAGTTTCAGGTGGAAACACCCAGTATTTCCTGGCCTGAGGTGGGAAGTTTCACCATGGATGATGCAATGCTGTGAGTCCCAGGATACTGTTAGGAGTCTTTGGTGGTCTAAGTTCCTAGAGGTGCCTGGTAGGTCAGTGCAGTTGAGTCTACTCTGGCCCATTATGGTCTGTCAGCAGATATGAATGCTGTCAAGCCACCTGTGAATGTCCCAGTATGTCCCAGCAGGAGAGTTATCACAGCTGAGCTCCCCTGTGTGAGGACAATAAGACAGTACCAGCCTCACAGGATTTGCCTCTTTCCTTATCTCAGTCAGCACCAGCTGTAGCCTGAGGTGGGGCTGTGCTCACCCTCTGCACCTGGGTGGTTTCTTTACCCGTCAGCAGCTTGTCCCCTGAATGCTTAGACCATCAACATTCCAATCTCTCTTCCAGTATCACCTGTAGATACATTCTTCTCCCCAGACCTGGGATGACTGGACAATAGTACCTGCTGTATCGCAGTCCCAACTCCAGTTAGCTGGCCTGTTAGGGTGGGGGTGGACTTCAGTGGTCACATGTGAACAGCTGCTTCTTTGCACTTTGCTACAGTGGGCAAAAGTCCATGATTTTACCAATGTTTAAGCCATTAACTATTTCAGTGTCTCACAACCAAGATTCATGGAACAATTTGCCAGAACTAGGTTTGCCTAGGCTAAGAATCTCACATCTTTACCTGTGCTCCTTCCACTGCAACACTCACATAAAAGCTATAAACTTTTAATAATAAACCAGCTGAGTTGGGCTTATTATTTTATTTATAAATTATTTTAAAAACATTTTGCACATAACTTATAAGTATACCTAAATACTATAGTACTATAGTCACTATCTGTTCTTTTTCTTTCTCAAGTTCAAAGGCCACATTTTTCAAATTAGATGTTAATTCCTAATGGAAGCTTTCCTTCATGTGCAAAGGACTACTCTCTGAAAAAGGGATTTTATGTTTATTAAATACATTTATTTGAGGTCACAGACTTGCCAGTGAAGTAAATAGCTAAATGACATTAATGTCCTAGTGCTTCATGAGTTCACAGAGTTTCTAGTTCTACATAATTTCCCTCTATTTCCCCAGGACTGGGAAGGCAAAAAAAGAACTGATGTGTGATAACTCAGGAGATAAAGAACCCAACTTTATAAAGAAATTAGCATTAAAACCAGCTTAGATTTCCAAATTTCAGCAGAAGTAAACAAAGAACAAGAGAAATAGCTCATTATGATGAAAATATTTTGCAGTTTTCATATCATCATAATATTCACTTCCGACTACACGGCTGCAATAGAAGTCTTCCTCTTCAAAGGGTGCTGTATAAACATAACCTATATTTTTAAATGCCAAAGCAAGCCTTTCAGAATCAAAGGGTAAAAAAGAGATTTTATGAATGTATTTTTTGTGTAATGTTCATTTAGTGCTGCTTCCAGAAAAATATTCTAGATGCATTTACAGATAGTATCCACTCTTGTTTTGGCTTTAAATTTTAAAATTGTCATAAATACTTTTTGCCCTATATTTATTTATGATGTGTCAATGCTAAAACTATTCATATAGTAAAGATAATTTTTATAACAAGGATTGATAACTTACTTTGGTTAAAGTCTCAAAAGTACATCTACAAAGCCTCAACTTACAGGAGCCTCACAGGAGCCTTACTTTCTGTTCTTTCTATCCTTCACAGGACGACACCACTTAAAACAATTTCCTGATAACTTTGTATGTATTCTCCTCAAAGAGCCAACCACTCTTTTGCCAAAATCTTACTCACCTTTATCTATTTTCAAGTAGTCCTTCCCATGAGATGAAAGTATTGCTTACTTCCACAGTTAAACAATGTATATATAATTTACAGCACTTTCTACACTACATTTCCAGTAATACAATTGACCTATAAACTCTTTTCCTAAATCTTCCTGGATTTTTATGACTGTATAAATATATTCATACCCTAGCATCTATATAAAGAAGCTCTGCAGACAAGGATAAATCTTAAATTCTGATTCTGTCTGCATCTTGGTGTCTACCTCAGCAGCTCTCGCAGGCAGTTGCCTGAGTAAGAGATCCATATGTCAGGCTTTTCCCTGAAAGTAGTTGTTCAAGTCTAAGTCGTGTAGGATGCATTAGATTCACTGTTGATACGAAAATCAATTGCTGCTTGGACTCACTGCTTATGTGCTGATCTGCATGCACGGAACAGCCATTTACTCATCACTTGCAGAAATCAATAGTTTGTTACCTGAAAATAATAATTTAAAAAGCACGTCAGACTGCCACTGCAAGGAGAAAGGTTTACAAATCTGTTTCTGAAAATGGGACAGCTGCTTTCATCTTAACCCTCCTCTCACTCCTTCTCCAATCTAGCCGGTCCAAACTCAGGGCAGACAATTAGTTTGAACATAGTTGGATCAGCATTTTCTGTGCCTAACAGAAATCAAACTGAATTCTTTTCTACAGAAGTGTTTGAACAATGTGTTATTCTAACTGACCTACAGAAAGCTTCAATAATAATAGAAGTTTACCATGTGCATGTGATATGATATAAACAGACACATGTACTAAATAGCAATGAAATGAGATAAAACATGCTTTTCTTCTACTTTAGGGACATAATTGAAAGAAATAAATATCTTATATGCCACATTGGGGCAGCTGTCTCTGACATGACCATATCCCATTAAATCTTTGAATCTTCATATTTAAAGATGTCAGTCAGACACAGGGTATGGAGACATGATGCAGAAAGGCTGAATTTTCACAAAGAATCTTGGAAACAATTAGGTCTTGATTCATTGAGGTAGAAATTAAGTAAAGTGACAGTAGAATCATATTTTATGTTAAAATGCTTGGGTGGACTTTTCAGTCCATGTTACAGAGAAAAGAAATGTCTTGAAACATGAATAAAGTCAAGTTTTACATAGATTGTAATGTTTATGATTGCTGGAAGCCAAATAACTTCTATGTTGCCCCCTCCTAGCACATGCATTTATTTACACCGACATACATGGACACATACATACACGTAGATGTGTTTGTGTTTTTCTAAGGTCTAAACACAGATAACACCCTTTTAGAGAAGATCTGCTTTCCACCAAAATAAAGTTACAGAAATGTATCAACAGAGTAGATTTTAGTATTATGGTCAAATTCCTTGATCCTTACCAAACTGGTGCTTAATTAACTATCAATGGGAAAAAATGAGCGAGAAGGATGGCTGTCTGGGGGAAAAAAAGAAAGATGTAGAAAAGTTTAAAAAAATTCAAATGAACAGGAAGGTTGTAGATAAGTGTTTCAAAAGTTCATAGAAGAGAAAACAAACTTTCCAAAAATAATTGTAATAATTCCTGCAATAATATCAACTGAAAATTTTAGAAAGGACAAATTTGAACATTTGAATAGTTTAATTCTCTCAGTTGGTTTGTATCTATTAATGATTTGTCATTCCCCCCACCCTCACACCCCAATAAAATTTTCTTGAGATATTTCAAAAATATGCAAAAGTCAAATAATTCTAGATACTTATGAAAGTGTTTGTCATACTTTTGTGTTTGCTAGGTGAGTTACAGTGTTAGACCTCCAAATAACATGTTTTAAATTTATTACTGTTACAGTAAGTTCAATGAAAACAGATAAAAGAAAACTCTCCTATCTGTCCAGCCTAAAGGATGGAATGTTTTTACATGCTGTACTTAGTATTTCAAATTTGTATATCTTCTAAGACATGGACTGACCAAATGCTACAGTGAGTGACAAAGTTATTTTCTTAAGTTTTATCTACTATCACAGTAAAGTCTTAGAAATACATGCAAATAGATAAAGTAAAAGTAACTCATTGCAAACACAAAAATCATATTTGTCTTTAAAGAAAGAGTGCTGAAATCAATATAAGTTTTTTCCTGTACTCCTCCGTAGGTAGCTCTGAGCATTCAGCTCATTATAATACATGACTTTGGTTCAGATAAAGGGCAGATTGTGGTGTGTGATGGGTAACAATGTGTGACACAAGAGCACAGTGAACAGAGGTCAACAATTTATCTGTGGAACACTTACATTTGCAAATCAAAATATCTCATGGACTGCTTTTAGAAGTGGAAAATAGAAGTAAGATAGAAAAGTATTTCAAATCAGGCTTTCTGCCATGAATTCTTATCCAAAAAGCTTCTTTTTAAACTCTTCCTAGTAATATATGAGAAGGATTGATGCTCTGAGCTTGAGATGCAGTGCTTGTAAACATTGCCACCAATTCCACAAATTTGGTCCAGAAACTCTCTGGTCACCATTAGTCTGAGAAGACTGGGATTTTGTGTGCTGGTAATATAATGTTAATGCTTTTCATTTGCTTGTGAAAAATTATCAGTTTATTCACACATTTGCCTACCTGTATTGTTTATTTTCTAAATTTAAAAAATCATAAAGTTGCAGAATACATTGTCCCAATACATATTGGGACAATTTTTTTAGAATTGTCTGAAGCCTACATACAGGGCAGAGGTTTCTCTAAAATAAAAACCATGGAGTAAACTTTTTTCACAGTTCTTTTGAAACAGTTGGGAGAAGTATTATCTCTGATAACAACTGTATTGATCAAAAATATGAAGAAGTTCTTAGATGTCCATTTCTAGTTTTTGGTCCTGTTTGCCTTTATCAACTTAGAGGGATTCAGACTTTCTCTCTCAGCTTCAAAGTAGAAAGAAAAACTAAAGTCAAAGACAGTATCTGGAAAACCATTCGATTTCCTGCTAATGCAGATAAAAGAAGTACTTCTGAATTATATTGGAGTAAAAGATAAAGTCTCCAGTAGAACCTTACCACCAAGGGTCAAGTCATGGCATTTGGAATGCGTGTGTAGATCAAGATAATTAGCGTAACTAATAGAATATAGATACATCTACGTATATACATATATGCACATTTTTATTTTCCATCTTACTAAAATGACATTTAATAAATTTTCATTACAGGATGATTTCTTTTATCTTAAAATGTGTTTATTATAGATTCATATAGTAGGATAAATATCCTATCTAATGCATAAAATGAATGACTGGCCAGCCAAAAAAATCCCCAGCAAAACAAACAAAAAAAGCAGTATCAAGACAGTAATTAGGAAAGGGGGAAATTATATAAACCCACCAACCATTAAGAAGAAGGATGGAGAATACAATGTTGCTTCAGTTCTGATTTTTCTCATCAGAGCCTGACACACATGACTACCTTGACTGGAGACTAAGAGCCACCAAGGACTGCAGTCAAAAATGGTATCAGCTGTGGGATATTTCGTTAATGCATCTAAAGTAGTATATGATTCCTAAAGAGTAATAATTTTTTTTCGTACTAGTAGTGATGATGTTCAATAGAAGCATGAACTATGAAAATATGAAAGTGTGTTGCTTAGGAATTAATTCAATTAAGTTTAGGTATAAACTGGTCTGATCTGTCAGTCTTTTAAACATTCCCACCCAAATTATCTCTAATTTCTTAACTGGCATATTAATAAATATGTACATATGAAAACATGCATTTACTTGCAATAATGCAGAGGTAAATATTCCTACAGAGGAGCTTGATTAGTGAAAAACAGACTGACTCAGTGTGTAAAATATTTTTTTCTTTTTATAATTTTTCTGTGGTGGTTTATATTCTTGGAATAGATTCCTAAACTAATGCATACCTAACTCCTTTCCTACATCCTATTAAAAATTATTAAATAATACAAGCCTAAATCACCTGAATTATCTTCTGTAATACTTAATTTCTGGGTATAGGAAAAAAAAATTATACATGAAGAAAAAACAAAGAAACAATCAGAAAACAGATTATTTTGTGTAGATTCCCATTCACTGCAACTGACTAGCTCATAAACCTTCATCTCTTTCTTTCTTGCATTCTACACTGAATGCTTGCAAATCCTCTACAATTGTGTATAAATGATGGTTGATTCTGCCATAGTATCAACTCCACTGGAAGAAAATATAAATCCATTCTGATTCCTTTCTGGCCTTTTTCCCCTGAGTTAGATTTATGTGTTCTATTATAGATAGCTGTGATCCTTTCTGATACTATGTGCTGGAAAACCAAAATATTCCTGAATCTTAGTGATTGCCCATCATTTGCTAGATTTATACAGTTATCAGATTCGTATGGAAATATTAATTCTACAAAATGGTGAGGCTGAAAACTAAATGACTATATGCAAAGAGTGGTTTTTTTTACAGATCCTTTAGATTAACAGTTTATTGTACTGAAATTCAGAAAGGTTTTTTTTTACAGTAGATTAAAATGTTCTGTTATCACTTTATCCTGAGTTTCCAGTTTCTGTTCTTCTGATAAATTTTTACTTCTTTCTTGATGAAAATGATAGTTCTAGTAGAAATATTCTCATCCAAAGCCAAAGTCTGCAGTTTCATGTGGCCTTTGCAACCTTATTAAACATGCCCTCAGTAAAATTAAATCAAGACCAGTTCAAATCTATTCTTTATCAGTTCATCCCTCTTGGTGAAAAAGCAGAGAAAAAGAAAAATCTGAACCATTTCCCTATTTCATTGAAGGATGATATCAAAAGCTGATCAAATAATAATATCTGACTAACTTAGAAAAGATTAATATTCGTATTGGGTGTTCATGGCAAGGTTTAGGTAGCAGGGGGGCTAAAGAGGTGACTTCTGTGGGAAGCTGCTAGAAGCCTGACCTGCATGCTACAGAGCCAATACCAGCCAGCCCCAAGAAACATTGGCCACTGGCCTAGGCTCAGTCCATCAGCCACAGGGGTAGCAGAACCTCTGGGATGCATTTAAGAAGGGCAAGGAAAGGGGAACAAACAAACAAACACCACAACAAAAACAATCTTGCACAAAAGCACTTGCAGCCCCCTAGAGGAGTGAGAATATGTGAAGGAAACAATTCTGCAGACACCAACACCCATGAATAAGGAAGGGGAGGAGGTGCTCCAGGTCTCAGAGCAGGCATTCCCCTGTAGCCCATCATAGAGACTATGGTCTTGGAGATTAACAATGGAGCATATACCCATAGAGGAGCAGATACCCATAGAGGAGGCCACCACAGAACAGATGGATATTTCCAAAGGAGGCTGTGACCCCCAGAGGCTCCTGGAAAGATCTGTAGACCCATGGAGAGAGGAGCTTACACTGCAGCAAGTTCCTGGCAGGACGTGTGACCCCATGGGGGAACCACATTGGAGCAGCCTGTTCCTGAAGAACTGCACTCTGTAGAAGGAACTCATGCTGAAGCAGTTTGTGAAGAACTGCAGCCTGTGGCAAGGACTCATGCTGGAGAAGTTTGTAGAAGACTGTTTCCCATGGGAGGGACCCTGTGCTGGAGCAGGGGAATAGTGTGAGGAGTCCTTCCGTTGAGGAGGAAGGAGTGGCAGACACAAAATACAATGAACTGACTGCAACCCCAGTCCTTGTCCTCATGTGCTGCTGGGCAAGAAGAAGGTAGGAAATTTGATAGTAAAGCCCAGAAAGAAGGGTGAGGTCAGAGGAAGGTCCTTGGCAACAAATGAAATTAATTTCCCCAAGCAAAGTCTATTTTGCCTGTGACAGTAATTGCTGAGTGATCTCTCCTTGTCCTTATCTGGACCCCCAAGCCTTTCTTTCATTATATCTTCTTTCCCATCTAGTTGAGGAGAGGAGTGATAGAGTGGCTTTGGTGGATGCCTGGCATTCAGCCAGTGTCAACCCTCCACACCAAAATTTCCAACTGCAAGCCCAGTGAGGAACTGATGTCTCATATTTCAACTTCTCTGTCATTTCCAGCAAAGGGTTAAAATTTAAAGCTAACCATGACAAGGTATTTTGGATTCTGGAAAGAGATAAAAATACTCTGCATTTTGCTGCACCACAATTTTAGATATTTGCCTCCTAAATATAAACCACTACGTCTATTGTACATGCTAACTCCACATTTGAAGCCCAGAAGCAAGTAAAAGCATAAAGAAAATTGAATTGCCAGAAAGGCCATATTGAATGGAAGATGCCTGAAGTAGCCAGAAAAATTGCTGAGGACCAAGGAGGATGTTAAATTTTGCTTCTCTTCAGAGTCTGTGCAACAGAAATGTATATTTTCTCATTTTGTTTACACCTTTTTGGAACCAGGTGCAGAAGACCTTATTTTACAACAGACAGATGGCAAAACTGGCACAATTTCCTTTGCTGTGCCCTTTATTCAGTATCTGAACACTCACCCAAGACCTGGTTTCAGGTGCCAACAACACCCTGATGAAATGAAAATCACATCCACTATTCTACAGAAGCCTGACCTAACTTCAGTGGTGTAGATCACCTCAGACTGGTTATGATCCATCCTCTGTAACATAACTAAATAGCTACAGGAAAGTGTGACACTGGAGATGCTCTTTACCCAATGAGTAACTGGTGGAGTTACTGTCCCTGGAGATGTTTAAGGAAATTTAGTGCCATGAGTTGTGACATAAATGCATTTAGTGTGTTTAGTTGACACTATTTGGACACAAGTTGGACTTGATGATCTTGGGGTTTTTTTCAACTTAAATGATTCTGTGATTCAGTGGCTTGACCCCCAAATGGGCCAGAACCACTAATGATCTTTATGTCAATTTTTAATCATGAGAGTGAAAATAAATGGCAAACATCCTTTGAAATAAGAGAGATCTTGTTTGTTAGCTACAAAGTTCAAGTAGACTCTGGGCAGTGATTGACAGGTAAATGGTGCATATATAAAACTATAGATTTGTTAAACTTGCGGAGGTATTGTGAATATGATTTGTTGTATAATTTATAATTAATTAAAATTAAATTTGATACAGATTGAAGAAGATTTACTGGGAGATTTTTTTATTTATTAAGTCTGACTGAAGGATTTAAAGGACAGGTTAACATGGGTGACACTGTGAGTTTTTACTACAGGTCAGCTGGGCAGGAAGAAGTCAATGAGGACTTTTACAGACATTTGCATTTAGCCTCATGACCACAGGCTGCAGATCTCATGGAGCACTTCAGCCACCCTGGTATCTGCTGGAAAGACATCATAGCTGAAGACACACAGTCCAAAAGGTCCCTGTAGAGCACTGATGACAGTTTGACACATGTGGCAAAGGAGCCAACAGGAAGAAATGTGTTGTTGGACCTTGTACTAACAAAGAAGCACTGGTTGGGAATGTGAAGGTTGGAAGGCAGCCTTGACTGCAGTGACCATGATATAGTAGAGCTTAGCATCCTACATGGAGAAAGCAGGGAAATTTGGTAGGACTGCAACCCTGGACTTCAAGACAGGTAACTTTGTCCTCTTCTGAGACCTATTTGGAGGAATCCCATAGGATAGGTCTCTAGAAGGCAGGGGAGTCCACAAAAGCCATTTAATGCTCAAGCGTCACTTCCTCCAAGCTCAAGATCAGTGCATCCCTATCAGTAAGAAATCAAGCAAAAAGTGAAAAAGATCTGCATGGATAAGCAAAGAGCTTCTCACAAAACTCAAATAAAAGATGAAAATTTATG
>JAHXMQ010000807.1:7049027-7076275 GCA_020466415.1 Ammodramus savannarum pratensis | reverse complement strand
GCCCAGGCACGTTCCATCCGGCAATATTGGGATTTAATTCCACTATTTTGGTGCCCAACGTTTGGCTGCTTGTACTGCTGTTAAAAATGCCGCCAGCAGCAGCGCAGAACCGGAACTTGCTACGCCGCGGCGAGGGATAGATGAAGGACATGTACATTCAGATTAAAAACTTCAAATTTAAAATCAAACTTCCATTATTTCAGTGTCTTTTTCTGCCTGTTATTTAGAATTAGGCTTGCATGCAAACACAATTTGGGCTTTAAATATGAGATGAGGGAGCCCCTCACTCCCTCCTTCTCCAGGTGCTGAGGACACCCAAGCCCGTGTGCCCCGACACCTGTACCTTGACATCTGCCTTGACTAAAGGCAGTATTTCACAGTTCTAACACCTTAATGCATATCAGTAGAGTATAAAATGTTTATTATTATTATTAATTTACATTGATCCCATAAATGTCATGTAAGCTTTATGGAACAGATAAAAAGACATGGTCCATGAAATGAAAAGCTCACCATCTAATTTTAGAGGAGAGAGAGCCAAAGTAAGCAAATAAGTCATACTGCTGAAGAGAGTCATCAAGAAAGGTTTCCAGCTGAAAAAAAAATGGTAAACTGGTGTGGAGCAGCAAATGTAGGCTAGGAAAATGACAGTATGAATTTCCTTAAGCTGAAAAGGTATACTGTCTAAGGCTCAATAGGAATAGAAAAATATATATTTTCATGTGTTGGCACTGAAATCAAGCAAATGATTCTTTGTATGTGAATATCATGCAAAAAAATTGGATTGAGGGAATACTGATTGTATCATTCTGACTTCATAAATGTGCAAATTAAATAATGAAACACAGCAAATTTATTTTAACAGAAAACACACTGTGAGAATACATGGAGTTCATTTCAGACAAATCCATTGGAGGAAATATGAAAATCTGGTACTACTGGCTCTTGCTAGGCACCTACATAATGCCAGATTTTTCATATCACACATTAAATAGTTTTTGGCAGCTCATACTAGGCAGTGTTATTAATGAAAAACTGTTTTAAAAAATTGGCAGCACTGGTGCGAAAGTGAAACTAATCATAATGGTGTGCTGCGGGAATTATTTCAGGACTGACAGAATTATATTTGTTTCATTAACAGAGAGTCATTTTAAATGGTAAAAATACACAAGAAACGTTTCTTGAAATAAAGGGATCCAGTAACCAATTAGATGTGACAACAACTTCCTGTAAATTTGTAGTTTTATAGATACTCCATATTGAGCAACCTATAAAAAATATGACATGGACTAAAGCAATTGGAAGATTTCCAGTCACTATTCTAATTTTCCAAATACTTTTCTTAATACAGACAGTCCCTTACCTTTATTCAGACTGATTTCTTTTGTACATCATTTAAGCATCAAGCTCAGTTCATACTTCAGGATAGAGATCAAAGTTCTAATTCTTTGGAAAAGTCTATGGACTTGCTTATATTCATGTACTGAGGATAGTATGTCCATGCTTTATAGGGAGTACTCAGTGTGTGAGGGGCAGATTCAATGATTACAGCAACGGTGCAAAGCAAAGGAAAAGCACCACCAAGGTGTACTGAAAGCAGAGATGCCAAAGACAGGAGGGGCCATCCAACCAGTCAATTTTTCACTGCATATTGCCCGCTCTTGGCATTTCTTATAGGTTTTATCTTTTAACAGATAACTGTGGTTTTTCTTTCAGATCTTTATCAGATCAGATCATTTTCCAGTAAAAGAAATTATGATCTTCTTGAATCTTTGCCACTATTAACTTTTCCATTTGTATCTCAACAAATCCTCATTGTATCTTCATAAAATACTTACTAGAGTATTCTTGATTATTGTCCAGAATGTCACCCAACTCAGGCCCCAGACTAGACAGTATCTTTTTCAAACTCAGGGCTGCTGTGGACATTGAAGTTAGTCTTTCCAATCTCTTTTTGTTGTGGGAATGTGTTGCAGTGGAATATCTTATGGCAGTCTTCTACCTGGGGGAGAGACCTGAAGTTAATCGTCCATATATGCTCCAAATTAAACTTTCTGCACTTGAAATTGCTCAGTTCCTCATGTTAACTACCACATCTCTGTTACCACATTGCTGCCAGCCTGCCCACAGCTGCAAGGGGGAGCAGAGCAGCTCCTTCTGTTGCTGATGATGCAGGAAACAACCTTCATTCAGCATCTGCTTGCTCTTCTGCCCAGCAAAGTGCAGCCACAGCCCTTCCCGAGTCCTGCAGCACTGAGCTGCATGGAAGGCTTTGCTTTCAGTTTGATGGGTTAAGTTTCACACACGTTTTCTTCTGTGTCTGAAGAGACTTTATTATGTCTTTGACTGTGCCTCTTGGTTTTTATGTTCCTTATGATATTTTCTGCTGTCCAGATGACTTGAATCCAGCACAGTTCTCATAAGCAGCACTGAAGACCTACAGTATAAATCATGACTCCTGGTGGTCTCCAGAAAATATTAAGTCCTATAAAGGCTATAAAGGGATATTTTAGGGCATGTCCCTTTGGCCATCTAATTTTTACTGCAATAATCAAACTATAACATGGATTTTAAGATGGAGACTGTACAAACAGTACATGTTTGTGAGAGTTTTGTCCTTCTACAATATGATAATATTTCAAACCAGAATGTTATGAACTCCTGAAGTGTAGGCAGGTATAAAAAAGGGGGTTTTTACATACTGTGAACTTGTTTTCCTTTAAAAAACATGCATCAAATTCTCAAACATAATTTTATCATTATGTTCTAGGTCTCTGGAAGGACAATAACTTACAGTGGAATTGCTGACAAACGGATTAGTTCTAACTGTATTGGCATAACAACTAGATGTCTCTTCCTTTAAATATCTTTGTAGCTTATAGTCAATTCTTTGAAGTTTCAGGTTTTCACATTTCCAGTAAAAACTGAAATGGAAATATTAAATACCGAAATATTTTCCATTAGAGAGGCTAACGCTGTTTATTCATTAACACTTTTGTTGATTTATGATATGATGATATTTTGTTGATTTATCATATGATGCACAGAGCTTATATTCTTCAGATAGCTTCAGATAAAAATTAGACTAAAGAATTTTATAGCATACCTTAAAAATATGCATAAGCTTAATGGCAGAAAGGAAGCATTACCTCAATTAAAACCTCAAGAATGAAGGATGAGACACTAATATTATCTACAATATTCAGTAATATATTTGGTAGCTCTTCCTTACTTATTTAAGAACCAGTATTTTGACAGTGCCCTTGCATTTTAACTTCTGTGGAGACAGACTCTCAAATAACATCCTTCTAAACTTATAAATGCTAGGAAATGGAACCACTCTGCCTACTACCCACCAACATGTAGGATCTCAAAGGTTAGGTGATGCCACTGTTATATTCTATCTGAGAGCTTTTAATAAGGGGAGGTAAATTCTGATTAGTTTTGGCTTCTCAGTGGTCTCACAGAGATTACATAAATGCAATTTTAGGTGAAAAAAAGCATGGTGAGAGTTATCAAGGTTCATATATGAAACACAACTCTACATTATGTGTATAAAAGAAAGATGGGAAAAATAAATAAAAAGCAATCCGATCTGAAACTATCACTGCCCAAGAGTAGCTGGAGGTTTATTGATACCTCCCTGCAGGAGAACATCCTAAAGAAGCTCATGTGCAGAGGACATTATATACCTCATGCCTTCATTTTTGCCTTTCAGCATACCAATAATATTGCCAATTTATTGAGAGACAACCATGGTCTAGGAATGTAAAAGCATGGGACATGATTGTAAATAAAGGAATCAACCCATTAGCTTAAAAGTTAACTCTGTCAAATCTCATTTCACATAATACAGAGTCACAGAATTGTTTCAGTTGGAAAAGACCATTGAGTCAAACCTTTGATCACCACTTGTCAATTAGACCATGGCACTAAGTGCCACATCCAGTCATTTTTTTAAGACTTCTGGTGGTGATGACTCCTCCACTTTCCTGGGAAGCCTGTTCCAACACCTAAAAAAACTTTCTATGAAGGAATTCTTCCTAATATCCAATTTAAACCTCCCCTGGCACCTGAGGCCATTTCTTCTTGTCTAATCACTTGTTGTGTCAGAGAAGAGACCAACCCCCACCTCACTACAGCCTCCAGTCAGAGAACTGCAAAAACCAATAAAATGACCTCTTGAGCCTCCAGTTCTCCAGACTAAACAAACTCATCTCACTCAGCTGCTCCTCATAGGACTTACTGTTATGATCTCTGGGCATGATGTTCATTGTAAGTTCTCATCAGGCTGAACAAAGACACCAGACCACGTGTCAGAGAACTCCTGCACTTTTATTGTACAGTCACTTTACCTCTGGCAACCAGCCCACTATGCAGCCTCAAAGGTGTTGACAAACAGGCACTTAAATTCTCAATATCCTTTGTAAAAAGTGGAGGTTAACAAGTCCTTAGATTTTGTATAGCACATTTCTATAAGTTCTCAGCTCCCACAACACCACTTCTCAAAGGTGTTGGATGACAAGCTGCAACAAACCACCAAAGGTGCTGGCTAAGAAACCACAACACACCAATACTCAAAGGTGTTGGCTAACAAGCCACAACACAACTTTTACAAGCTTTCCACTTCCAGAATAAAATTCAGTACAGAGTATGAAGTAGAATACAACAGCTGTGTTTTGGACAGTCAAAGCAACAGAAGAGAGAAATAAAGACAGAAAAATAAGAGAGAGAACAAAGACTATCACTAGTCCTTAGATACAACATTCATCCTGCTGTGAGCATGGTCCAGAGCTAGGGTGAAAGAGAAAGAGAGGGAAAAGAGAGTGAGGGGTCCTAATCCTCTTCCTTTTATAGTTAAACTGATGCATACCTATTATGTAAACTAGATTTTTTTCTGCTTTTTGCTCACATACGCACAATCAGCCCTCCTTCAGCAAGCTGGGGTAGGGGGACATGACTGAGCACAAGTCTCAAGATAGAAGAGTAAGCTGCTTCAAAAGAGCACTGCTCCAATTCAATGGGATCCTCTCCTGTGATCACATTTTTGTTGCTGTAACAGATAGAATGTTTGAAACAAAACATGCTTAGGTCTGGTCCTTTCCACTTACCTTCTAGACTGGTCTCCACCTTCATTGCCCTTCTCTGGAGGTGCTCCAGCACTTCAATGTCTTTTTTGAAATTATAGTCCCAAAAGTAGACATAGTACTCAAGGTGTGGCCTCACCAGTGACAAGTATGGGGGGAAATCACTGCCCTGGTCCTGCTGGGATACAGGCCAGGACAACTCTGGCTTTTTTGGCCACCAGGGCCCACTGCTGCCTCATGTTCAGTCACTGTCAACCAGCAGCACAGATCCTTTTCTGCTGAGAAGCCCTCCATCTACTTTTCCACCAGCCTGTAGCTCTCCATGGTGTTGCTGTGACCCAAGTGCAGGACCCAGGACTTTGCCTTGTGGAGCCCCATAGAGTTGACTTCAGCCAACTGATCAATATGCTAAAGGGGGACATGGAGGCACTGTGAATCCAAACAGGTTGGCCCTTCCACACAAACTCATTCACTTTTCTCTGGTACCTTTATTACAGCACCCTGAGTGGGGTTGCTGAGGTGAGAGAAGGATGAGAATCTTATTGATGATCAGAAGGCTGGATTTATTGATATATGATATATAATACATTATAACTATACTAATAGGAATAAAGAGAGAGAAGCTGCAGAGGCTTGCTAAGCTAAGAATAGAAGGCAAAGAATGAACAACAAACTTCTGTGTTCAGGGAATCTGTCCCCGAGCTTGCTCCTGTGATTGGCCCTTAATTGCAAACACAGAACATGACCCAATCACAGGGCACCTGCTACATTTCACACCAGCAGATAACAGCTGTTTACATTCTTCTTCTGGGGCCCCAGAAGGAATAATCCTAAAAGCAAGGATTTTATGAAAAAATGTCGGCGACAACCTTCAGCATTCCAGATGTTAACTATTACCAGACTTAAAAATATATCTGTATATCTATTTTTCATTTTTCTAATTTTAACCTTGGGCTCTTTCACTTGATTAAACTGACAATTTACAGTAAGTTATTTCCTTGCTACATATGTATTACCTGCTCGGGCTACTGAATAAATTTCTGTTCAATAAAATAAATGGATTGATTTCTTATATTTGTGTTAGAAATTATGTTTCCACAGCCACATACTTGATGTTGCAGTTTTCTGCACCCATAACATTTTATTAAAAATCTTGCCAAATATGAGCATTAGAACAAGACTGTTGGAGTATATTCTCACACAAGTATTGTTCCATTAAATACTTTTTAGCTACTTAAAGAAGAAAATGTGGAGAGGTTCCTTAGACTGTATTTTTCATGAGCTGGATGTCAGTATTAGAAAGGATAAATTATCCAGTTCACTTACGGGGTACCAGGTAGCTTCTGTCTGGTATTTTTTGGAATTATTTTAATGTTGCTTATGTCATGGTTATTTCTGAGAGAAAAATAGGCTTGTCTTTGCACAGTAACCTGAGAGAAAGAAAAACTTACCCTTTGGAATTTCACTTTGAACTGAAATAGGTTAAAGAGAAAGTATGTTTTAGCTCAATTTTTGTCAAGAGGGAGTTTTTTAGAATTCTAAAATCATATTCAAAGAATTTCTTTTGTCATAATATGTAACTAAAGTTGTACACCTACATTCAGTTCTATCTTATTTCTTTTTCTCTTATTCTATATTCTAAATGTCATTCATCTAAATAGAAGCTTCAGAAGAAGCTTATTAAAAACTTTATCAAAATGTAATACCCATTTCAGAAAAGAGATGGACTACATCTCTCAAGAAGAGCATTCATCAGAAAGCCTTAAAATGAAAGGTAGGTTTCTAGTATCTTTCAAACATATGAAACAAAAGTGCTTGTAAAAGGAAATGTATGCACAGGAACTTTTTTCTTTTAAAAATGCACTCAAATTTTGAATATTTGCAATAAATATAAAACATGATACATAAAATGGTAGAAATTTTCCCTTAATAAAAATCTTTCTTGTTTCACTGCAATATTTTGTACCAAAGAGCAAACTCAAATATTGCCAGAAAAGCATACAATGGTATAGAATTTATATGAGAAAAGAAATAGCAGTGAGTATGACTAATAATTAATGGAATAAAATCTCTCACTACATTTCAATAATTCTGCCAACATGAATTTTAAAGTTAACGGGAAGTGGCACAAACAAATTATGTTCAGTATCAAAATAGTGCATAAACCGATAGATTTGTTTCTATTCTTCCACATCTATACCTAAAGGTATAATTGTCTGATTGACCAGCTGTTTAATGATGGTTTGTGGTAAGCTTGCTCTAATACAGATCTAGCACAGCAAATCTGATGTGGTACCTCCCTCCTAAACCTCATCCCCAAATTGCCTGTGGGCATCTGATGATGGAAAGTGACTGTACAACAGGGTACATGAACACAGTGTGAAAAATACTTAATTACTTCTAGTTTTCACCTTTATGGACTAGAAATGTAAAGTAGAGGGTGATTTATACAACAGAAATAATCAACAGCAAAGGAACTGCTATGATGTTCCTCTTTCTTATGATTTCTTTTAATAAAGATGAGTGTGATTCAGCTACATGTTAGACACATGAGGTAAGAAAGAAAAATGATGCAATAAAAGCCAAGGAGAACAGGAGGAAGAAAGAAGATGTGCAATTTCAGAAAGCTCTCTTCTGATGTGAAGATACTTTGTAAGGGATGGTGATCATGGACTATATTCACTACTTCATAAAGTTGTAAAGTCATTGTCCTTGGTTAAAATACAAATTTTTGAAAGTAATAAAAGAGAAGAATTTTTTTTAAAGAAAATATAGTTCCAAATAACACTCTGACTGCTCTAATTTGGACCAATGAAAATATCATTCCCTAATTTCATTTTGAATTTTAAGGAAGAGAAATAAGAAAGGACAAGATTGAGCAAGAAATAAGAGGGGCAAAAGAGTGAATATAAAAACACAGACTTGTTAGTCTGGCTCAGCTTTCAAGACCTGTTTAATTGTTAGTAGAATCTATCTCTGAATTTGGTATATTTACAAGATATGAGTTTTTGTTCAAGGAAAGGTAAATGCAAAAACTGCATGCAGAAATACTGAAAAACCATCAGTAATTTCAGTGCAAAGCAAGAACTGAAAATATTTTATTTTTCTGTGATATGTTTAAGGTTTCAGTAGGAATATCATATAAATGTATGCGCTACAGGCTGCTTTACCATTTTGAAATATAAGTCTGATTATACATAGCAGAAAATCTCATTGCAGTAACTTGTATCATTCTTTAAAAATGGATGCAAAGGTATCAAATGCCACTGCGCCTTGCTAATAAGTAATTCGTACTCTAAGGGAAAGTGCAGGTATAGAATTCAAGCTCTTTGCCTGAATATTAAATAGTTGTTAAACACACTTTTACAAACAAAGGAAATTCACCATGTGTTTCTGAATTGCCAAGCATTATATTAATATTCAATTGGTGAGCTGCTGTTAGAAAGAATGACTTGCTACAGGCTTAAAATGCTGAATGCATGTCTCAATTTACTGTAACTGCATACTAAAATGACTTCTCTGTCATACATTAGAAAAAAAAGTTCAACAGCTGTTGTAATGTAGGAAAAGTCCAAATGCAAGGTACTTGGTTTGAGTTCTTAGAATTAATTGAAGTCACAAGCACACTAAAAAATGGGGGAAAATCCTTTGCCTACATGGATATACTTTTCCTCTTAAAATTATATCTCTTCTAGGCTTCTGTATTAATCAGTACTTTAAAGGATATCTGTTAGAGTTGAATGAACTGTTCAGGTTGAATTAAAGCAGACTAGAAGATTTTGCCATGACTTGCACTTTTTGAGCCATACATGGTAGCATTGGAATATGCTTGGTCACAGACTTCTTTGTGTTCTACCTAGGGAAAACAGAAGAAAACTAGAGTCTTCCTAGTATGCTGAGTCCATCCAGGTGAATTCAAATGAGATCATACGATCTCAAAAGATGCTCAGGGCAACCATAAACAAAGATATCCCCTGTGATGCCAAAAGAGCACAACTATGAACTGGCATATCCAAATTTCATGCAGGTCATGTGCAAACCATAAGCAAAGTCTGATTAGTCTACTTAATAATCAACATTATCCTTGCAGGTTGTCATCAGTATGGTGGTAATGTCAGTGACAATGTTATTACCATCCATGCCAGTCTAATTTACAGCACAGAAATTTACAGCACACTCATCACACAATTCTATTCAAATATTAAGGAACACTTGAAAAAATTTGCAAAAGCATGAAAAAAACTAATATTTTATTTCTTTGGAAGTAGCTTGTCTCTTTCTTTGCAGTTCCATTTAAAAAGAAGTATATTGCTGCCTTGCCTCAGGAAGCATCAAGAAAAGATATTATTCTCTCACAAAGGCATGATTTCCTCCCCATTCTCTCATTACTCCCAGAGGTTAGCAATTTGTTACTAGCTCTGAACAATGCCAAATGCTGTCTCAGCAACACTGAACACCACATGGGATTTGGAGGGAAGGAGAGAGGAAAAATCATGGTTCCATTTTTTCTTTTGTCCAGTTTCCTTACAGATACAGAGATTAAGCAAGTGCTAACTCTGCCCTTGCTTTGCTCAGATTAGTTGTTGTGGCAAAGAGACTGGGAAGACAGTTTGAAATTTTATTTCTCAGCATAAATAGGGATAATAGTCTGATTCAGAATCATTATGGTTCTAGATGCTGAAATAATAATTCTCCATACGTGTGGGACAAAGCGTATAGAATCCTTCTACCTAAATTCATGTTACTTCTATATTTATTGAAATTTCTCTAATTTAAAAAAAAAAACATTTTTAGTCCCTTGTTTGGGGAATATGAGTGATTCATCCCCTCTTTTTCTTTTTCTTTTTCTTTCATTTTAGGTAGGTGTTGGGGGTTTTTTTGTGGATTTGGGTTTTTTGTTTGTTTGTTTTGTTGAGTTTTGTTTTGTTTTTAGTTTGAGGGTTCGTTTGTTTGTTTTTTCCTATGGCAGATATGTGGTTTTGTCACTTTTGGAGGTAAAATTTCAAATAAATATTAGCTATGGCATATAACAATATTTTAAACTTTATGGTTAAAATTTACAATTATTTCTTTTTATAATGATAGACCTGAAAGAGAGACAAAAAATTTCAATTAAAGTAATTGTAAGTACAGAAAATTTCTTATGAATAGTATATTGAATTCCTTTGGGGAAAGAAAAAGTGTTAAGTGGGTTCATGTTTATAGTCTTGGCTAAATAATAAAAATAAGAGGAGTGCCCAATTCCCCGGAGTGCTTTGCTGCCATGCAAGAGGATATCGAGAGCCTGGAGAGATGGGCTGAGAGGAACATTTTGAAGCTCAACAAAGGCTATGGGAGGGTCCTGCACAGGTGGCAATAGCTCCATGCACCTGTACGGGTTAGGACTGACCCACTGGTGACCATCTCTGGGAAAAAGGACACTGTCCATGAGCCAGCAGTGCCCTTGGAGCCAAGAAGGCAGTGGTATCCTGAGCTGCATTAGGAAGAGCATTCCAGAAGGTTGATCCTGCATCTCTTCTTAGCCCTGGTTTGCCATACAAGGATTGGCTGAGGTCACTTGGATTGTTCAGCCTGGAGAAGAGACTGAGTGGAAAACTCATTGCAGTTACAACTTCCTCATGACCACAAGACGGGCAGGCACTGATCTCTTTTATGTGGTGACCAGTAACTGGACCTGAGGGAGCACTCTGAAGCAGAGTGAGGGGAGATTTAGATCAGATATTCTGAAAAGGGTTTTCCTCCAGAAGGTGGCTGGGCACTAGGACAGGCTCCCCAGGGCAGTGGTCACAGCACCAAGCCTGACAGAATTCAAGAAGCATTTGGACACTGCTCTCTGGCACATGGTGCGATTCTCGATGTGGTGCTGTGGAGGGCGAGAAGATGAACTTCAATGATCCTTGTGGGTCCCTTCCAACTCAGGATATTCTATAATTCTATAATACAATGGAGTGAAGCACAAATCACATGGAAAGGCAATGCAAGAAGCAACGGACTTGGCCTGTGCAAAGCAATAGATCTAGCTAATACCTTTCAAAGATCTGAGTGATGAGTGTAAACTGGAGTGTGAAAGTCAAGATTAATTTTGTTCCAATGATTCTACCAACAATAAATACACCAGCAAATATTTAGTTGACTCCTGTTATTTATATGACCAGAATAGAATACAATTCATTTTCCTACACATATATTGACACCACAATACTGACAAAGCAAGAAGGATGTTGATGTTGATCACTAAGCCAGTAGATATGAACCTGAACACACAAGAGATTCAGACCATAGAGAAAACTTTGCCATTTATTGTTTTCCAATCAGCCTAGTTAATCCACTTTCTTCTTGTGTTGGAATAAATTCAAATAGTTACCACAATTTTAAAAAGTATGACTTTTAAGTACAATCTTCTCTCTTTACAAAAAGTGTGTGAAATCACTGGACTGTTCTAAGAGCATATAAGAACAGGGCTGTTCTCTAGGCCTTAGAAATGTTCTAGTGGAATAACACTGTCAATTTTCAGTCCAGGTTTTAGTGACAAGTGATTAAACCATGACAAAATAACCTTCTTCTCAAACGACACTGCCTGGAAATATATTATTTTTTATGATTAATACAGTGAAGTGTGAGCTGTAAGAGGCCCAATGCAGTTGTGTGCATTCAGAGAACCATCATTACTGTAATAAAAGGTCTAAGCTGCGACTGAAGAATGGCTGTGAGTTACGGTGGAAAGGAGCTCTGAGAAGCCTTTTATACAAACAGGAGAACTGAATGCTTTTTCTGAAAGATGTTCCTTTGAGCCATACTGAACACAGGTCTGTGCACCAGGGTATATTGCACAGAAGTTCCACAGACCAGCAGCTGTAGCAGCAGACTTCAGAGGAATTCAGTTTCCTTTTTCTTTGCAACTGTAATGTTGTCAGCATAAAAAAAAACCTTTTCAGGTGCTACAAAATAACATAATACCAGTAATTAAAAAACATTTAGAAGGGTTTTTTTTTGTCCATTTGCTGTTCCTATACTATCATTGATATAGGCAAACCTATCAGGTTTAAAACAGAATTTTTTTAAAATAAGGAATTACAAACATTAATAATATTTTTTAGAATTCTCTGATATGAATCAGAGTATTTCATTCTCACTTCTGTAGTTTTAGGGGGAAACACCTAAATCGTAATTTAGGCTGACAGGCAGACAACAGCCTTTGAACAGGTTAGATTTATAAAACCCTCAAAACATTGCTGAACTTCATTGTACATAGGTCTCAACACTTTCAGTTCCTAAAGGCTTATTTTCTCCTAAGGCTAGTTTTTCTATAAGCAATTTTAGAAAGCCATAAAAAATGAAACAAAACTTAATTTTTTAAATTTATTCTGTGGTCTCAATGGCTTCTGTCACTTTTGTTATGTTTAAACAACACTCTTTAAACAATAATATGGTGTCTGGGATGGAGATAATTTTCTTTATGGCAGCCTGTAGGGTGCAGGGTTTTGGATTTGTGAGGGGAACAGTGTTGCTAATGCATCTATTTTGACACTATTACTGAGCATTATAATGTCAAGGTTTTCTTTGTTTCTCACATTGCCTCTGTACCAAGTGAAAAGGCCAGGAGTGGGCCAGAAGGAGTGGGAAGGGACACAGAAGGGACATCCCATCCTAAACAGCCAAAGGGATATTCCAGGCCACATGATGTCATGCTCAGCAATAAAAAAAAAAATCATTCAGTGTTGCTGCATTTCAGAGACGGATTGTACATCAATCTGTTAATGGCAAAGGTTACTTCCTTTGGATCACTTTTGTGTTTTGGTTTTGTTTTGTTGGTGGGTTTTGTTTTTTGTTTTTGATTTGTTTTTTGGAGAGAGGGGGCTAGAGGTGATTTGTCTCTCTTTCTTTTGCTTACCAAACTGTCTTTACCTCAACCCATGAGTTTTCTTGTTTTTACTCTTCCTATTCACTCCTCAATCAGAAGTGGGAGAAAATGAGTGAGTGGCTGTGTGGGTACTTAGCTGCTGTGCAGAGTCAGCCTACTGTAACTCTTGAAGTGTTTGTCAGGGTTGCAAGCAGGAGACTGGACTGCTGACCTGACCTTGGGCTGAAGTTAACTAAGCAGGATGTGATAAAGTACCAGAAAAAATCATCAGACATGACAAATAGCAGTCTGAGAAGCAGCCAGGTGTTAAAGACAGTGCCACGAAGTAGAGATGAAGCTCAAGAGTGTTTAAAGACAGAAATAGGAAGGGCCTGAGCCTCACAGGTCCTTTCAGGGAGTACTGAGTCCTGCTGGGATTGTATTTGCCCAAGGCCAGCTCTGCCAGGGTAACTGACAGTAATGCTGCACACCACTGTCACCCATGTGGTAACAGCAAAAACACCAAATTGAATGTGGATACAGCAGTGCTGGGATTGAAAGAAAAAAAAATAAATAAGGGAAGGTTCTTTATATGAGGGTGCATGGGTGGTAAAAAAAGGGTCAAGAACCAGAAAAAATGATAATAATTTATGTAAATCATGCCATGGGTGCTGTACAGAGATACCTGACAGGCAGCCCTGTGTTTGATAGCACAGGCTGTGATGGACTAAACCCTTAGGAATGTAATGGGACTCCTATAATGGATGAAGGACCAGTGGAGATCCACAAGGGTGATATGCCACGAAGCTTAGAGAATAACTCAGAGAAGATAACTTTATCTCAAAACAAAAAAGAAAGGCTGTTTTAGTAAATAGCTATCAAGGTGAGTGTTTCAGCTGGTGTAAATGTTTCTCTTTGAGTTCATTAAATGAGTGTGAAGTGTGATGCTCCCTCACCAATATTGTGTAGAAAACTGTGTGTCTCCTGACTGCAAAATCAAGTCAGACACCTGTGTTCTCATCAGAACAGGTTTGTTGTTCTGCTCCAGGCTTTGCTGGTCAGATCAGGGTTGCTCACCAGGGGCGTCCAAACAGATCCACTCACAGGTTTTATTTCATCTTATAGCTGGGTTTTTTTTGCCCTCTTTCTTCCTCATGGATAAACAATTTACTTCCATGAAACTTTTTTGCCATTTACTCCAGTTTTACTGATTTTACACACTTGGTTTAATTTTGGCCTTAAACACCAAACCCTTGGCGAGCCAGCAGCATCTGTTCCACTATTTTATTGGCTTCTTTGGCTTATATTCAGCTCCTGATACTACCACAACTTCCCTAGTTTCTGCCTTTCCTGTCTTAGTAGCTTAGGCCCTGGTCAGATGGGGCAGCTACTTTTCCCCTTATGTTTTCTGCAGGATCTAGAAAATTTTCATCTTGAAACCCTAAGATGGAGCTCTGTGGAGTTCCACTCATGACAGGTCACCAGTCTAATGTCACCCCATTCACTGTAATCCATTGTGCCCAACCTGTGAGCCAGCTGCCCACCCATCACATGATGCATTTATGCAATTGTGTGCTGGATTTGAATATAAAGAACAGCGAAATTCTAAGTGTGCTTTGTGTGATGCTGTCAGGCACAATCAGATGGCATTTTCCATAGTTCTAGTACATTGCAAGAGTCCTCCATGTCTAGCTCCTTACTCAGTGATTTTTATTTTGACTAGATGACTTATTAATGAGGAAATGCCTGCCATCACATTGAAACTGTGTCCCATTGCTGTGAAAGAGCAATTCAGAGTATAAGGCAGTAAAAAAAAGCACTGAAAGCTTTATATTGTGCAAATTAAAATAAAAAATCTGTTAATTTGTATTTATAGTAGTTTCTAATTAAAACTCATCAAAATTCCATTGTTCAATAAATAACTATAAATAACAATGCCACCTTACTTTTTCTGAAAAGTGTTCCCCTTCAACAGTGACAAAAACAGTCTGTCATTCACAGACATCCTGGTTGGAAGATGAAAAACTATTTGTTTAGTTTCTTTCTTTGCTATTCGTTTTCTGTTGTGTCTTTTTACAGCTTTTTTTGTTTGTTTTCTTTACATAAATTTGCAAGGTTGATGAAGCAATTAACCAGATAGGACAGAGGCTAATTTCTCTGAATTACTCCTGAGAGACCACAGAACCCTGTAAAATCAGCTATAAACTGAAAAATCAGCTTTCATGAGTTACGAGTAAGTTTTGACAAATCACTAGAAATTAGTCCTGAAATAATATTAGCATTGTAGGACAAAAAAAAAAAAAAAAAAAAAAAAAAAAAAAAAAAAAAAAAAAAAAAAAAAAAAAAAAAAAAAAAAAAAAAAAAGCTGAGAAGTAAACTGAACCTCCGGGGAGTAGAACATAAGTTTTTTCTTTAGTGGAGGTTACTTATGTGTGATATGATCAACTTTTTGCTGTGAATTGCAGCTGTAAGAAAAAACTGAGCCATTGCTCAGACAGCAATAGCTGTCTTGCAGTGATAGTGATGACAGTGGGTAATTATTTTTCTTAAAGAAACAGCTACAGAGAAGAGTTAGTGTAAAGCATAAATAACAACTTCTCTTCATAGACACTGAAATTAAAAAGGTAGGTATAAGAGAATGTTAGTTGAACAAATGATAGATGAGTTTTGTGTTAAAAAGCTCATTAGTCCAGATCAAATACATCAAGGAGTTTATTAAAATATTACTCAAGAAGGCATATTGATAAATATAAATATTATGCTAAAATCCTTTTGGAGCTGGATGAAATTTATCCTCCTCTGTATCACAAACTGGAATAAAAATGTGAAATTTCAATATTTTTTGAAGGAAAGTGCTATTGTATATGACATTTTGTCTTGACAAAACTTTTGTTTGGTAAGGTCAAAAAATCTTGTCTAGATAAGATGAAAAAGTTTTACTTTAGTAGTATCATTTAGAATATACTGTACAGTAGTGTAAATACCAATACAAATATTATTGAGTCATAGAGCCAACATTGTGGTGTCACATTACACACACACAAACTGTGTGTCACATTAAAAACATGGACAGATAAAAGAAATTCACCTTAGAAAAATGTAAATTTATATAGTTGATTGAAAAAGAAAAGTGAAACCAAAGCAATAACTGTACCATCTCAACAGGCCACCCCTGTAAGAATTTTTTTCCTTCAAAAAGTAAGATTTTTTCCATCAAAGATGCCTTAAATTGGTATTCCAGAGGAGCATTGAAACTAGCTGTGCTCTTAGTTCTGCTGACTGACACACATATGTTTGACAAGGCATTGATTCTAGTAATTCCTTTTCACCCCAGAGACAGTCATAGACAGATATCCTTGTGCTCGGGAATGATGTTCCGGTGTAGGAATTCACCAGAAGATGTTGGTCTGACAGTGAGACCTGAGGCATATACTTTGTGAAGAAAGAGAGGAAGAGACATTTACAAAATAATTTATTCCCTCTGAGTTTCTAAAACATAGGCTTTAAAAATTTAGACTTCTTTGTTGTTTTATAAGCCAGTGTTAAGGAGGAGGGGGCAGAAGTTTTGGCTAAAAACACTGGCTGACCTGAAACCCAGTTACAGATGTACTAAAAGATCCTCTGTACTTTTTGTCCAGTAGCTCCTTTTCTATCTTGAACTTTTGGACAGCCCAAAACTGGAAACAGTGCTTCTGATGCAGTCTCACCATGGCAGAAAAGAGGGGGAGTGTAACCTCCCTCAGCCTTGTGGCCAAACCCAGCCACAGAACTCCCTGCTGCTCTTCCCGTCTGCCTCACTGACTGAGTTTGTTCTACTGAATTGCTTTTCTCTCTAATCATAAATGTCAGCTAGATTACTCTTCCTAATCATGTTGTCGATATGCTTGAGTTTTGAATGGCTGATACTTTAAAAAATGTTCTTTGATTGATTAACTTTAATTTGAAAGGCAATACATGATATATCAGACTTCCAGTACCTGAAGGAGGACTACAAGAAAGATGGAGAGGGACTTTTGACAATGGCATATAGAGATTTGCCAACAGATTGGCTTCAAATGGAAAAAGAGTAAGCTTAGATTCAATGTTAGGAAGAAATTCTTTGCTGTGAGAGTAGCAAGGCACTGGAAGATATTTCCCAGAGAGGCTGTGGAGTCTCCTTTCCTGGAGACATAAAATATCCTCTGGACAAAATCCTGGTCATGCACTTCAGGGGGCCCTGCCTGAACAGGTTCTGTGGTTCTCTGACCATGGTTTCCAAATAGCAAACAATTCCATCAAATTTCAACTAAAACTATTGTTACTGTCTATTATATATATATTTTGAGAAACCAGCTAACCATTAAATCACTTTGTAATCAACGTACTGAATCCAATCCATTCATTCTGCAGAAAGATGGGCAATTCACAAATATATGTCAAGTCTTACTCAATACATTATGACATTGGTTGTAATTTTTTAATTACATGGGGATTTATTTCTATTTTGTTAGGTGAATTTCACTTCTACTTGGAAGAATGACTAGGGTTCAAAAAATCTTGTAGGTAACTTGTGTCCAGCTCACTATAGTGACACAAGATGGAGATTTTTAGTTCTATTAATCACTTCAAAACAACAAATTCCTCTGCAGGGAGCAAGTACCATGCCTATAATTAACTTCAAAACAAATTCACATACTGATTCATTTTCCTTTGATCATGTAAGCTACATCTCTTGTAAACTCAAGCAATTTTCTCAAAGACTATATGAGCTATCAATTAAACCAAAAGACTTCTGTTGATAAAGCATTCCAAACAGCAATTCAAGTTAGCTCCCTTAACAGCAACAATAAGCTCTCTCTCTTTGTTGCATTTTCAGATACAACTGCACTTGAAAAATGCTCCTAACTAACTACTGTGAATGGCATTATATTTTAAGACAAATATTTGTGGATGTCAATGAAAGGGCAGCAGCCTTCTGCTTTTTGTCAGTGTGATTCAGCCTGAAGGCCCAAGTGAAATGTTAGCTTTATTTGTATAGGAGCATAGGCAAATGAAATAAATAAAAAAAAAAAAAAGTGTGTCATGACTATAACAAAACACTTTTTGGCACATCGAATCTCTTTTTCTATTGCTACATATATCCTGGTTGTGGGTGGATTTGCCCTACATCACGCATTATTTTCAGTTAGCCGTTTGGATTTTATCACTGCTGTCGCACAAAAAAGTATTTGTTCCTAAGAAAATCACCTAGAAGTAAACTTCAGATTTATGTATCTTATGTTCTTGGCTGCATTCTATGCTATTGCATGACTAAAAGAGGAGAAAAAAGAGAAAATAAATGTCACAACCCAAGCCTGAGGCCAGGCTCTTGAGAGCTTTCTTAGGTCTTCAAGTTTAGACAGAGTGAATGTGGTTAGAGAACAAAAGCAGCCATGTACATTCAACATCACTGGGCTGTTTTATATCTGGAAGAGTTAGATTTGAGCAAAACATGTTCAGTGTCTGCATTTTCTGGTGGAGTGCAACTGGGTCACAAAAGACTGACATATTACTTCACCAAAATCCTGTACAGAAATGTGAACTCCTCAGGAACTGACCAAACACAAATTTTGGAGTAGAAAAAGCATCAAGTAGATGCTTAATCATCCCATGACCCTGCAAAAAGTATAGAAAGAGAGAGATAAAAAGAGAATAAATGAATTAAAGAGGAGGAAGAAAGGAAAAGGAAATAAATTAAATAATGAAAATTATCAGACTTGTAGTCCCTAATTTTTTTGTTTCACTACACATGATGTGAATTTGGCTTTTTAAGGCAGAAATATCTACTAGAAATTAACTAACTCATTTCAAAGTGGGTTTTTTGTTATCTGACCTGATGCAGATGTTAACTGAGAGTAAAAGACTCAATGAATTTGCAGAGCTCTGTGCAAAAATGAGTTTTGTCTTTGACCCAGTGCTTCAGAAGCAATCACATATCATCATTTTATTCCTTTAGCACTGAGAAAATCCACTACATTGAGCATTCCTATTATATCCAATGTAGCTAAATTCCACCTTTCAGGAAAACTATTAATTAATGAAAGTGATTATTCTTTAATTTAGAAAAGGTAGTACTAGAATTCTCTCTGTACACTTTACAAAAAAATATTCCGGAAAAGTCACACTGCAAAGAAATTACATATATTTAAACTCAAATAATTAAATTCCTGTGAACTATTTATAAAAGGCGTATCCAGCAAACTTTCGCTCATGATGAATATTTGTACATGCAAATAGAACTAGTAAGATATGTCTAGAGTATTTGGAAGTATATAAGGCAGAGGGAGTTCTTTCTGACTAGCTATTTCTCTAAGGTTCAGTGTGAGCCTTATTTTTCTTCGTTAAAATTGTTAAGTACTAGTTAAACAACTTTAATTTCACTTTCTTAAAGTCCTCCCATTTTTTTTCTGAATTCTGGAAAGCAAATACCATGCTTATGCTAAAATATAATCTTGATGGATTATTTAAACTTTTCCCTTCAAAGTGTACCTCCTTACAAAAAAAAAAAAAATCAGTTATTATACTAGATGTTGTATTCTACATGGTTTAGAAAATAGATTCTCTGAAGTACTTTATGATTTCCTGACTCAGAGTTTGAAATTCCTGCAAGCTACAAATCCATATTATGTTTAAAAAATCAATTAATAACATTCTCCAGAACTATCATGAGAATCTCTTAATACCATATTGTATTATAATTAGCTGTTTGTAATAAATCTGAAAGAAAAAAAATGGCATGTTTAAATGAAACTAGTCTGACCTATAAATGAATTAGAAATAATTTTGAAGTTTAAGTAGCCATAACCAGTTGTTTATTCATCAATTATGTGAATAAATAGTTGGAAAATTTAAAATCTATCACCCATTAAAGAATTATTTCTCATTGTTCAAAAATTTTAGCTCAGTTTTTACTTTAAATTCTATTTTTAGAATGTTAATTATTTTAGTTTAAAAATAATATTTACAAATGCAAGTATATCAACCAGTGTAAAAAACCTGGTTTTTAAATCATCTTACAATCATCATTTTACAACCATCATCTCTACCTGTTAAACATATTTTCTTAATAATTGTAATACACATTCCTGTGTCAGTTTTGGTTCCAATGAATCCTCATCTTTATAAAAATTTTTGAAATTCTGAGCCTACTTGATCTCAATAGCACCATACAAATTTACTGATGTCAAATCATAGTAAATCACAGTAGGCAAAGTCATAAGCATATTATGTCATCAGCTAATGTATTTAATTTAAATAGCTTCAGTTTGCAATTTGTCACTTGAGGGTTTACATGGGTTCTTTGTGGAGCAGGAGTCTGACATTGAGTTATGCTTTTACATTGTGTAGTGATGTAAAATGTCCAGAGCATTTTTCTCCATTTCAGGCAACTGCCCATGATGTATCTATTGACACTGATGTTCTAATACAACTCATTCCTGCCAGACATTTTAATCCTATCTGCCTGAACTGAAAAAACATTTAAGAGAAAGTATTCATCTTTATGCTGGCTCATACTGCAGTTATTACAAGGGTGAGAACTTGTAACAATGTGCTGCAGCCTGAGCATTATGTGTTAATCATCAGCTTTGATCAATGTTTTGGAGCTTCACTGCTGATGGAAGGAATAAAAAGCAATTATATAGCATTACCACTGAGGTGCTATTCCAACTTCATCATAGTTTTCATTCTTTTTCCTCTTTTGCTCTAGTAACTAGTAAGTTTTATGATATTTAATATCCTTCTACATTTTCCTCAATTGCTCTTTTCTCCTTCAGTTATAAACTATCAATAATAGTGCCTTAGTTACTTAATGCATTATGTGAAATACATGCATAAGTTATAGAAGACAGGTACATACTTCAAAATGGTGAGGACATTTTTACTTCTTTGTAAGGACACCCATATCCTTCTCCTCAGGGCTGCTCTCAATCCACTCTCTGTCCAGCCTGTATTTTTATTTTTTTTTATTGTCCCAGCTCAGCTGCAGGATCTTGAACTTGGCCTTGCTAAGCATCATAAGATTTGCACAAGCCCATCTCTCAAGCCTGTCCAGGCCCCTCTGGATGGCATCCCTTCCCTCCAGTGCTGACCACTACCCACAGCTTGGTGCTGTTGCCAAACTTGCTGAGGGTGATCCCACTGTCCATGCCACCAACAAAGATGTTAAACAGTGCTGGCCCAATGTCAGCCCTTGAAGAATGTCCTCAGAACATGCTTAAGTGTTCATTGTTCTGCAGTTTTAGGATGTGGTTATCTTGTCCTTACTGTTTTGATTACTGTCTTGTATGACATGTATCAATCATGGGGGGGGGGTTAGTTTTCTTTCCAGTGTATTCTGCAATCTCACATAGTTTCAAACATCCTTTTTCCTTTTAAATGATTTTTTTTTCCAGAAATGTTGACAATCACACCATAGAGTGTCCATCAAGCACTGTGGGATTTGGCACTGTGAAATCCCTCTTTACTACCCAACTCCTGCCATAAGAGTGAGTGAAAAGATAGGCGTGACTTTTGTGATGAACTTCACCTTATCAAAAGGGGAAATGAAATTTATTAATGTACTACAACAGATACATTATTGTTAGGCATTTAAGGTCAAGGCTGACCATTACTGAAGGCTCAGCTCTCAGCATTGCTGAAAAGACATTTCAATTAGGAGTACCCCATTATCCTAACCATATCTAAATCAATAGATTTGGTTAACTCTTCAGACAGTATGACAAATCACTCCAACTGTGTGTCAAAAATGAGTGTATGTTTCTAAGAGACTTGAGACTTTTTTCTGCTCAGATGTAGGGGTTTTCCTTGTAACCTAGATCCTCTGGATGTTCTCTGTGCTATGTCCCTCAGAGCTGAGAGATGTCTCATGGGAAACAATCATAAAGAGACTTAGGAGAAATTACCATTTCCACTATCCAAGCAGTCTTTATGTACCATCATATATTTTATGTCATCACCATCTTGACTGTACCATCATATATTTTATGTCTTGCTTTATGTCCCCTAAGACATAAAGAAGGTGAATCTATTGTGAAAAGAAACATCTCAAGCTCAAGCATTAGATTAGAACCTATATTCTGTAGTTGCTTTGAGAAGATTAACATGATTTACACATAGACATCTCTTGGGTTCCATGCTTTCTTTATGAAGGAATATAGGATTCAGAAGCAAGACTGATTGCTTCTTCAAAGCATATGTACATTTACAGTAAATCCAAGAGAAGAAAACAAATCAGAGATTTTCTAAAGCATTACTTGATATAAATACTTTGGAAAAAATGTAAAGAATCCCAAAAATGGAATATACTATTTTTAAAATTAATCCACTCAGAATTAAAACCCATTATTTGCATAACTTCATACATATTTCCTGGATTTGAATGTAGTAAGAATGAGGAATTTCTGCTCTATTTAAAAGAGATTTAGTTACTGACAGGAGTCAAGTACAAAAATGCAAGAATGCACAGATCATGGAAATGATGTAACAGAAGAATCATAATGTTAAGAAAAGTGGTTTGTGTCAAGGACTTAGAACTAATTTTTAAAGAGCTTAAGCAATGATATAATCAATGAGAAAAAGATAAGGTGGAACATGCTTTAAAACGATAAAATTTTATTGTTTGCATGTTCCATATTAAAAACAAGTGAGTGTGATGAAATCACATAAGAAAAAATCAGTTTGAAATAACAAAATATACACTATTAAGACTATTATATCAGTATATTATTAAAAAAAACCAAACAGGGATGTATTTCAAACAAGAGTATATTTGTTTCTGGAATGGAATCAATATTACTGAAAATATCATGAGAAACCAGCAGGTATACATGTGTGTTTGAAAACTAAAACTTCAATTTAAAGATTCACTTTAAGCAGTGAAATTCAGTAGAGGATCATTGGAAGGAGTTAAGAAGATGAATTAAATTTCCAAAGTTCATGTGTGTTAACAGAAAATATAAGAAATGTTTAATTAAAATATTTAAGGTTTTTATAATATGTACAAAATTTCCTTATGACAGTTGTGATTTAAAAAAATGAGTTGAGATATCAAGCTTAATAAATTTGCTTGAGCATAAGAATAGCTGTTAGATTGCTATTTCAGTTACATTAAAATGTAGGTTTTATACACCTTTCTTTGTATCCCTAAGTGTTGAATAATTTTAAACATTAATTTAAATTACATTTTATTATTGATACAACAAGCAATGGCTTTCCATCAAAAGTGCCTTGTTAATACATCTCTGTATTTCTATCTTTCTGATAGGTATACATTTGTTAACCTTAGTGAGTGAAAATGTCATAAATTTAAACAATTTTGTTCAAATGAAGAAAGGTAGCTTTTAAAAGTTGGGGTTTATTTTGAGGTATTATAATGGTAAATAACAGTATCTACATAAGGTAAATTCGAATAAGCATCACTACTCTTTTAAACCTATTCAGTTTTTAGGTTTTGCATGTTATGAAACGCATTTTTAAACTGTAAAGATACAAACCACAATTTTTATTTTATTCCTAAACTTATGTCCTTTTAATACTTATTCCATAACGTCTATCCAAGTGAAGAATGGGAAGGCAAGAACTTGGAAAAAAGGCAAGGAAGGAAAATGCCAAATTATTAAACCTTTCCAAGTTTCACCAGCTGCTTCTTCTTGGAAATGCTCTTGTTCTAGGGAAGAGGGGTTGCCAGCCATATCTGGAAAAGGCTGAAGGAATAGAGAAACAACATTTTGTAGCAATTCTTTGTTGCTAACTAGTATGCCTTAATTTTATAATTTCTACTCTTTGAAATTCAAGTCATAAAAGAAATAAATCTGTCATTCATGTATACCAATACTATACATCAATGATAACCTCCATTTTCTTACAACCCAGTTGGGAAAGTGTTGTCATACAAGACCAGCTACATAGTCTCCTAAGAGTAATTTCCTGTCAGAGTATAGATGAGATATTGTGGGTGATAAATTGCAGTCAACCCTTTATTCCAAACTGCAATTCTTGTTCTATGGATAAATACCCAACCTTTGAGTTTATGATCTGACACTGCACATAGGAAAAACTAAGAAAACACTACCAACACATTTTTAATTGAAAGCCTCCAGAGGAATGAAATAAACTTATACAGGGAAACAATATAGTGGAAATCTACTAATTTCTTATTTCAGATCTCTTGACGGTTGAGTCTTAAGGCTTCATATTCCACAGCTGTTGGTAGAATTATAAGTACATTGCTAGTCTAGAAAAATCAGTTAATAAAGAGATATGTCCTATGAAAGAAACAGTTTCCATATATTTGTCTAAAAAATATTTTTAGATTCCAAATGCATCTACCAACTTCTACAGCTTATACAGTGAATATTAATAAAGCTGAATAATCATATGTTTTTGTACTGGATTTACTGTGCAGAGGAGTTTCATTTGGGTCTACAAGTCTTTAGACAAAAGTGTCACGTTTTAATAACTGTCTTTCTGTTGACTGAACGGTATTTAAAAAGGATGTAAAGGTCCTTGAACACATCCAGATAAAGGCAATGAAGCTGGAGAAAGGGCTGGTAGGCATATCCTGTCAGGAGCAGCTGAGGACTTTGGGCTTGTCTGGTTTAAAGAAAAGGAAGCTGAAGGATGAGCTCATCGTTTGCTACAGCTTCCTGAGGAGGCAAAATGGAGAGGGAGAGGCTGACCTCTTTTCCCTGATATCCAGAGACAGGTGTGTGGGAATGGTTCAAAGCTGCATCAGAGAAGCTTTGATTTGGTTCAGACTTGATATGAGAAAACCTTTCTTTACTGAGATGATCATCACATACTGGGAAGGGCATCACAGAGAGGTGATCAGTGCCTGTTAGTTATCAAAGGCATTTGTACAACCTCCATAATAAAATGCCTTAACTTTTGGTCAGTACTGAAGTGGTCAGGTAGAAGGACTAGAAAATCATTGTGGTCACTTCCAACTGAAATTATTGTATTTTATTTTTTAGATAAATTTACAGTTTTCTTAGATTCAGAAAAAGTCTGAAATGAATACTCACATATAAACTCAAAGATTCAAACCTGGAATCATGCAAAAAATCTGTTATCAATTCTTTCATTCAGATATTCATTAAGATTTTTCATAAACTTAGAGGCTTGAGTAAAAATGTTTTAAATTTTAGCCTTGGCTAAACTTCCCTGCTAGAATAGTGGACACATTATTTTCCTGAATTTTAGATGTAGAATTTGGGCTGGGTCACAAGGTTCTGACACAAGTGTTAGAACAGCCTCAGTTTGTAAGTTATGCATCTTCTGACTTTTGGTAGGGTCCACAAGGAGAGAAATGTGTTCTTGTGGCAGGTACAAGTTGCCATACAATCTCCCCAGACAACCTAATTTTTTTTTTTTATGCATAAAATGTCTGTTAATGGTCAAATATCCTGCAAACACTTTTCCCATGTTGCTCTCTGGAATATAATGGATCAAGGTTCATTAGATTACAATGGCCTCCCTCCCTGACATTTGATCACTGGGCTTCATCACAGTCACTGCATTAATGCTTCCACTCAAAAGGACTGTCTGCATTTTGTGAGATGTTAGAAAATTCTTCATAGTGATAATCCTTGGTTCTTAATATATCTGTTGCAATAGAAATTATCTAAATTTGATTAGCTGGTTGATAAAATTTTATACTATCCTAGAAGCAATTATGACACTTTGATTTTTTTCTTTTTATTAAAGACAAAACCTGCAGATTTAGAAAAATTCTTTAGTGAATGGTCCTGTATAATCTTATTTTATTCACCTACTCTGAACTGATTTTAAACAAAGGGTAGTGTTTTGTGTATGATTTGTATAATGCTTTAATTTGTTTTTCTTTTTCTGCCTCCCTATGTTTCTGCAGAGTTACAACCTTGATTTACAGCTGGTTTGCCTTGATTAAGTCTTTTTAATATTCCAGAATGTGTGGTCTTGGAGCTCAGACATTTTTTTACGGTAGTGAAATTTGCCAGCTCAAATTCTCCTTTTTTTTATTGCATTCTGCTTTTAAACACTTGCTTCTGGGAAATGCTTGGATGCTTTTAAGAAAACTTCATCACATAAAAGACATTTGTAGTAAAAAGAGTGACTTGTCTCAGCAGGAAATGCAATTTTCAAAGACATCAACCATAGGAGATGTCCACATTCAACTATGTATTATGACAAAGAATTTGGTTTCTAGCAGCAGGAGTATCTCTGAGCTATAAGAAATCACAATGCTTTTTGAAACTGGAGAATATGCAATCTGTCCTATGCTGAAGATATATTTAAGAAGTGATTAGGCTTCTTTGTATAAACGGGTAGCTGAAACAATGGCTGCCATCACATAAAAGGTGAAGAGTGTGAAGGTCATCAAAAACTAAACATATGCAATAAAAACTGGTTTCAGTAGAATATAATAAAAATAATGGATATGAATATGTTTGAATGTGGGAGCAATGCTAACAGCAGTAAGAGAAGAAAAATAAGATGAAAAAAGACAGTGTTCTGAGGGGAAATACATTTGGGTTGCAACCCATGAAGATTATTTTGGTTTCCCCTTATGTTAATATTCCGAAGAACTGAATTTTGTAACATTTTATGCATATAACAAGAACTCTGCCAAAGATATTTAATCACTATTTTTTTTCTTTCTTCAAAGGGGCTTTAGAGCTGACATTCATAGTAATTAATTCAGTTGATTATGATACTAATAAAGCCAAGGCTGTGTATTCAATCCCTCAATCCCTGTGTAGGCCATTCTCTTAAGAGCTGGACTCAAAATTCTAGTGGATCCCTTCCATCTCAGAATATTCCCTAATTTTAATGAATTCAGCTGAGTGAGGTGCTGTACTAGCTCAGAGACTGCTGAACAACTGCTCCTACGTTTAATTGTTAGGGCTCCCACTTGCATGATTTATCCCACACCAAACCTCAAACTCCCAGACAGTGCCTGAGAATAATGCTCAGGAGAATAATGGGCCAAAGCATAGGCAGCATGAATGAAGACACCTGTTTTTTACCCTGGAAGAGAATATAATCATAGGGCCTTTTACTTACTGGAAGAGACATAACCTATAAGTCTTCATATGAGTCACCTGAAATATGACATTAAGTTAGGTGCAAGGTTGATGTTGCACAATGCCAACCAGTTATAGTTTTAACACTTTGTCTTTTCCAAAACTGTTAATACTGCACATTTAATGTATAGAAACATTTTTTAAAGTTTCAAATAATAATTGGCTAATTACAGGATCACAGAATCATGGAATGGGCAAGTTGGAAGAGACTCACAAGGATTATCGAGTCCAAACCTTAAC
>JAHXMQ010000807.1:7010986-7047649 GCA_020466415.1 Ammodramus savannarum pratensis | reverse complement strand
TGTAAATTACAAACATATCCCCACCAGAAGTAGAGGAGGCCTAGTCAAATCAGCCTCTTGTCCAACTTGTGTACAACTCTCTAGGTATTATATCCTTCCAGTCTTCCTGATTAGGCAAATTTTCAGTCAGATCCATGAAGTTGATGTAATTGATGAAAACACTTAGAAATGGCTACAAGGCAGAGAGTAGAGGTGCTGATTTTTCTTATTCTTCATTAGATTACACACAGCATCTAATCACAAAGGCATGGAGTTATTATGAGTTCCATGCAAGGTTTAAAATACATCATGTGTAACAGTGTTTCTTTCTCTCTTTTTTTTTCTCAGACAATGAAGTACAGAGAAATGACACATTTCTGACCCTGTAGGAGTACAGGAGATCAGGGAGGCAACTGAAGACAACCTGTGACATTGGCAAAATGAACTCTTTAGACAGGAGGTCTGTTAAATTGGAAGACAGTACTGTTTCTTTTAAGCATATTCTTAATTTAAACAGATGTCCTTTAAATAATTGACAAACAACCTTTGTATTGTATAATAAGAGAATATACACAAGCAGGAGGTATTGTGTTGGAAATTAATAGAAAATGTCATGCAGTCCAGCATCTTACACAGTACAAATTAAGACAAACTGAAAATTATTGCAGCCTGCCACACAAACCAGGCAATAAGGAGAGAATTCAAAATAATTACGCTTATTTGATATTAAATATGACATCACATTGTGTCTCTTGCCTGATAGCTAAGGTTCTGAGCATCTGATTAAGGCCTCTGAAACAATTCCATAGAATGTAGATCCCTGGAAAAAGAATTCCAAATTTACATTAATGTGCTATCCAGGGACATCTGCAGTTCAGTCAGTATTATAATTCCAGACCAGCGGGAGTTGCAGGCACTTTGGCTATTTTTATTTTTACATAGAGCTGTTTATTTAATTAATAGTCACTAAACATTCATATGTTTCAGTTCTGCTGTTACCTTCTGACAGAGTCTAGAGAGAATTTGAAATTCCCAAGAGGGCTTTGATATTGTCTGGACCTACTTAAAATATATTAAATTCAACAAAAAAAGCACATTAGGTATTGTTTCTTGCATTAACATTAGAGGCTAGAGTAGTTCTACTGCCTATATACAGCCTTTAATACACTGCAAAAATTTTTGAAGACTGGACTTCAAATGTCATCCATTTGTTAAAGTGCCTCCCTTCCTTAATAAATAGCAAGCACATAGTTTTCACTTACATGAATCTTCTAAACATATAAGCCTTCTAAACATATAAGCCTCCCTTCCTTCCTTCTAGGCAAGGAATATTGAAGAAATAAACAAAAGACCAGCTCCTTAGCTCAATGACTACTGCTCAATTCCTTTTGGAGTGGTTTAGTATATAATTGGTTTATTTTCTGACACTTCACTGAATAAAATGGATGTTTAGTTCTGAATTCAGGACCAGAAAATAAATATACATTTCTAGTAAAGTGCCATAAATATTATTATATATTCCTGGGTTGGTACTTCTTTGCTATTCTATTACACTTATAACCTCCGACTATCACATCTTTAGGTATTAACTGTCCCAAGCAAAATCCAACAGAGTTCTTTTTGTCTTTCTTATTCTTTTCTGTGCCAACACCTCTTGGGTAAAGCATTTTTGGAGGGGCAAGTATTTCAGGTGAATAGAATATTATATTCATAGGTAGCATTTCTGATGAGTAACTGGTGCAGTGTCACTAATCAGATTGCTGGAACACTGAATCGCCTTTCTCTGCACCTCTCTCCATCCTTCAGCAGCTTTAATTATCTAAACAGCAAACACTGTGAATCACTCAGTCATAGGCAAATAGGCATTTTAGGAATGCCCGTATTAGCATTCCTCATGTAGTGATTATATTGACAGTAATAGATTTATTTTGGTCACAATCAAATATGTAAAAAAGACTGTATGAATATAGCTGAGCATAACAGTTCAAGAAAATGCAGACAGTACCAAAGATTAAGGCAGTATAAAAATCAGAATTGATATTTGAAGACTAAACTGAACTCGTCAGATAAAGCAGTGACAGGCATCTTTAAAAGACCTGTGTTTAGGTGCTAAGAATTCTGATCAGTTAACATTTGGAAGAAGTTCCTGAATTGTTCCTGATACAGCAACTTCAACAAGAAAAAAACAAGAGTTGGAAGAGGTTACAAAGAAATAATTAAGAGATATAATGTGAAGGAAATACACAAGAAACTAGGTGGAGAAATGTAAACCTGCACACACACACACTAATGTGCTCATTAATCCTTGTGAAGTCTTAGAGTAACATGAAATAGAATGAATGTTGTATATGAAGTATGAAGGAATTTCCAGGTCTAGTTTTCAAATACAGATTTCTAAATGTAACTTAACTGTATATTTAGGCAACAGCCACATACATTGGTCATAAATTAGTACTGGCTAGCTATAACATATTTTTGGATACCAAAACAAAAACACAAACTCAACATCTCCTCCCTCCTTCCCAAGGAATATTTGAAAAATCAAAAATAGAGAATTGTAGGAATTCAATTTCATATAAAATGTAAAAAAAGTATGACCAGGATTTTATTAAATTATGCTTAAAATAAAATGCAGCTATTAGGAGCTTACATTAGAAGGTGTCAGTAAAAGCATTGACTAAGAATATCTCACCCATCCTCATTCCTTTTAATTATCTTAAGGTCATTTAAAAAAGAAAATAAAGAAAAAAGTTGAACATAAAGGAACACTATGAATTTTAGACATTAGTTGCATGTTTTACGCAAGAAGTATTTGTAAAAATGTGTGAAAAGGTAAATATATCATAATAAGGTTTTACAAAAAAAGAAATCCAAAGGTAAAGCTAAATATGATTGCTGATCTGGCTTAAAACACAGCAGTAAAACTGACCTCACTTGTGAAAAGTGCATATTATATGGCTCAACGCAGATATTTTCTGTGTGTGTTATGTTGCATTGATTAGTAGTGCTGTATTAACATTTTAATAGTATGGTAAATATAGTTCTTGTAGTTAAAATAGAAACTATGCATGTGGGATATTTTTAATGAGGTACTCACACTGAGATAGCAGCCACAGGACACCTAAATCTTTCAGAGAAAAAGAATTTATTGCTCCATTATCAGAAGAAACCAACTTCTTCCTGCCTTGTTCAGCCCTGAGATGCCGTCAGGATTAAGAAGAAGCTGACACTGACCAGATAGAATCCTTTGTTTGAATGGAATTTATGCATCATGTATGAGATGTAGGAATATGCAATGGGCTATTGCTTTTAAGAGTTAAACCTCTGTTAACGTGGGCCTTATTCGGGCTTATTTTGCCCAGGAAAAGGTACCCAGACTGTCCATAACTCTTGGTTTTTACTGTCTTGCATTGTCCTAAATCCTAATTGTCCAAATTTTTATTACTCTAATTATATTACTATTTTTATAACCATTTTATTACTATTAAACTTTTAAAATTTTAAAAACAAGTGATTGATGTTTTTCACATCCCACAAGCTGCACCTCTTCCCCTGCCCCTTCCCCGTAGAAGAAGAAATATTAGGACAGATCTCAAGTTGGAATCACAATTTTACTAAAAAACTGACATTGAACACAGAAATATTATTAAAAGAGGGCACAAAAGAGAGAGTGCTCTACCCACAAGAGGGTATTCACCACCCAACAAACAAAACCACTTCTGAGAGAGAGGGAGAGGAGAGAGGAAGAGCCTCGCATTGTTTGCTAGACAAAGGCAAGATGCCAGTCCCCACTCTGCCCATCACTCTGCCTGGGAGAACAATGCTGGACAGGCTCTTCCCTTTGCTCTCCCCAGCCTGCAAACACGGGGAACCAGGGCAGAGCAGGAGCTGGACAGCTGGTTCGGATCAGGAGCATTGCTGCCGAGCTGCAGCTCTGCACTGCCCGGCTTGCTCGGCTCCCAGGCTGGGTCTGGGCTGCTCCAGCCTGTGGTGGGCAGCTCCATCCCAGCACTGAGCATCCAGGGAGTCCCAGTCCTGGCCCACCACAGACCTCCCACAAAAAGAGCCCCACAAATAGATGGAGGCCCTTCCAGCCTTCTCCTGGCTTTTCCTGCTGAAGCCATGGCCCCACTGAGAGTGCGTGGTGTGGAATTAGACAGAGCTAGAAATGCCACCCCTCTTTCCCTCTGTAACCAGGACACCTCCAATAGCCCTTCAACTTTTGATATTATCAGATGGTTTTCTGTGTTGGTTTTAATTTTATTTTCTTCAAAATCATAGATAACATAAGAAGCCTGTATTTTGTCATCTTTGAGGAACTTCACTTGGCTGAGAAAATTGGTTTTCCAGTGCAAAAGTTTCATCTTTGCATCTCTGCAAAAGTTTTTGAATTTATCTAGTGCATGATCAATAAGGCAAGAATTAAAAGACACTACCATTTCTAAACTGGATCAATTGTGTACTATAGCATTAAAGATTAGTCTCAATCTCATCTTAAAGTGTTCCAGATATATCAATTTAGAGTATATTTAATTTTATAAATGCTGCTCTAATTATGTATATCAATTCCAGTGAAGCAGAACTGTAAGCACCTAGAAAGCTGTGTCAGCAAGGGCATCGTGTGTTTTAAAAAACAATACGTGACACATCTGGCTGAGTTACAATACCAATATCACTTAAAAGATCTTGAAGCAGTGGAGAATTCACAGCATCTCCTCACAGCCCCAAAGGCAGTAAAAGCTTCACCTGGGGCCCTCAGCCACCTTTGCACACAGATCTAGGACATAATTTCATCTCAGCTTTGGGGCTATCACAGCTCCACAGACAATACTGCAGAAGTACCAGTCTGCAGCCCAGTCCTGGTCCCCTGGATAAACTCCCCAGCACTATGATTTGGCTTGCCTTGATTTCTTCTCCTTCTGCTCACAGGAGCAGGACTTGGAAGGACACTGAATCTGATTCACAGCTTGTCCCACTGATGGACCCTGTCCCCTGCACTCAGCTCTGCCCCTGGGTTCAGGCCTTCCAGGATTTTAGGATTTTCCCTCACCATCAGCAGGGAAATGTCCTGCCACAGCCAGCCTTGGCTCCCAGATTCTCATCCCTTCAAGTGTACCTGTCCCTCACTGCTCTGTGGCAATCCACTCTTAAAAACTCTTTACCTTTGTGTAGGCTGAATTTCTCCAGTTTTAGATTTTTGATAACAGTTTTCGTTGTGTTGTAGGCAGCTAAACACAACAAGCATCTTCTCTCCTGTTACAGGCAACTACAGATCCAATGTTTGTTTTTACTACTTCCCCGAAGTAATAATGCAGAGGTAGATAAATAAAAATTGGTCTGTTTTGTTCCCTTATGTGTCTGTTTTTATTGAAAAGGAATGCCATACTACAGACTTTGTGGTACAACCTGAAACAAAATGTTAGGAATGTTACTAAGAATTGAATTTTGCTTATGGCTATGGATGAGTGAGCAGGACTGTTTGAGGACTTTCCTACAAAAACTTCTGAAAACTATTATTTTCCAATGACACTGTAAGGATGAAAACCACTGTTAGTTCTGCTTCTGCTGTAGACAAAAGGAGTTAGTGACACACAAATGCTACACTTTGGAGTCTGTACTAAGCTAGAAACTAAAGCATGCTGCTAGAGGGCACAGACTTGCTAGAAACATCACATTTTTGCATGAGGCATAGCAACATTAAATCAATGGCTGTGAAAGTCTCAGCTTTGTGCAGACATGAAAAGCATTAAAAAAAACCTTTGGAAACCATTTACCTTCTTATATTGGAAATATCCATTACCATCTTTTTGCTAAGTTTCTGAAATCCTGGAATATTTAGGTGACATCTTTATCAAGTGAATTTCTAATGTTAATGAAGATCACACTTAAGATTATCTTAGAACTCTCTCTCTAATACTGCGCCCTTTGTTACAACTCAAAATAAGTCATATATGTTCAGTACAGAGTTAAGGAGCCTCTCATAATTGAGCCATGCAGGTGCAAAAGTTGTGCTGTGCATTCACAAGCATTTTCTCTGCAGTGCAACAATACAAGCATGTTCCTCATGCAAGTGAGGCCCCAAGTCCATATGTGGGTCCTTTATTTAATCAAATTTTATCTTTTTTCTGTAGAAAAGGTTCTATTCCCCTGAAGGGCCTGTGGCCTCCCAAATGTGGGACTGTGGGGAGGCACTGCAGACCAAAGCATGAAGAGCCTTGGCAGTGCCCAGCAGGCATGATGCCACCCTGACAAAAACAGAACTGAAGTTTTTACAGTAGGGGCAAACACTGACATGGACCAATTCATCCTACCCCAAATCCTCTTAGGTGACAAATTTAAGAAGGGAGGAAGAACATGTTAGGAAAAGCTATGCTGGAGACCTGCTGGCAGATCAGACAGCACAGAAATGGTGACAGAATAAAAAAAGAAAACAAAAGTGATGAGAAATAATAGTTTCACATTAAATTAAATAAATTGGAAGGAGAACAAATCAGCAAGCTTCACTTTCTTTATCTGTAACTAAGCTTTCTGCTATGTATAATCATCAACATCATGAAGGTCTTGATGGAAAAAGGCAGGAGAAAGGGATCAGTGAGCTGTTAGCAAAAAGTTATTGTAATAGAATGCTAACAAATGGCCCTCAGCCTTTCTGATGCTTTATATTGCATTAGTAGCATAATTCAAAATAATTTGGGGAAATCATTTTGCAAGAAAATTTCTAAAAATTTGCTTAAATATGTCTAGTAAGGAAAGAACTCTTCTCTATTTGAAATCACTCATGGTTGGAAGAGTAAATGTTCTCTTCATTTTAACCAGAGACACTGTTCAGATTAATACCTCTGTAAAGTCAATAGAAACACTTATTATTTGACATTATTTCTGCTAAATCATCTGGCTTCATTGCTTAGAAGTTGTCAGGAGAGCCCTCCTTGGTATATTTTCACAACATAAGTTGTATTTCAAGTGACGATGTTACTTAACATATAGTTTGTATTTTTTGCTCTGAAAAATTGTCTATAGCCTGATAAAAATAGAGCAAATTTATCCTTTATCCTTTTGTTCCATTCCTAACACTCCCCTTTATGTTCAATTGCCAGTCATCTTTATCCTTACATTATCTAATCCATTAATGTAATTAAGTTAAATTTACAATATTTTTGGCTTGAAGTTTCTTCTTCTTGACTTCAGAGAAATGGAAAGATTTGCTTGTTCAACCCTTATATTTCTTCTCTCTTCCCTTCTGCAAGACATTTTATTTATATAGAAGTTATTACCTTCTACAAACTCTCACTTTTATCCATAGAAATTAATGGCTTGTACAAAAGCAGCATCTAAGATTAGAACACTTGGAACACTTGGTTACGACTATCTTCTGCAGATCAAATGAAAAAATAACACCAACAATGACCATTAGTACTATCCTGCTAATAAAATCATAGTGTATTTTTGCCTGCATTCACAGGGTGTCCTTTTAAAATAATAACATTTAAAGAAATAAAGTTTTACAATTTTTGGATTTCCAATACGATTTCACTTTGTTAATTATTTCCGTGGAGAAAGAAAATATTTTAAGTAATGGAAAGATAGTGATGAGCCTGTATTAAAAATGCATGTCAGAGATCCATTCTCCAATAAGTTCCTTGTATTATTTCTTAAGAAATAATTCAAGAATTCTTGATATATTGTAGGTATTGTGAATGTTATACATTTCTTGTAGATAATGTAACGATAAGCAAGAACTAATTAGATCTACTAACATGGCTTTACTTCTTTTTTATTTTATTATTGATATAGTTTGCCTGTAATTATAAAAAACAATGAAAATTACCAGTGTAAATAAATAGAGACATACAATTTTTTTAAAATTATGCCAATTTCAGGCATTTCAAAGGAGAAAATAAATAAATAGAAAATTTTATTTAGCCAAAAATTTTCAAAGTATTATCACACTAATAGTGTGGAGTTTTCCATTAAAGACGTACAAACAATTTGATTTCAATACAAAATGCAAAGTCATTTAAATAGGAGGACTGTCCCTTTTTAGTGCCCTCAGTAGGGAATAGACTTCAGCAGAAGAAATTAACTGCTTTATTTAAGAGAAATAATAAGTTATCAGTTAATGCCATTTTTGTGAAGTTGCATCATAACACACAGATTTTTTTGAGGATGGGGCTTCTCACATAGAAATGTTTAACCATGGAGAACATTTATGTTACGTGAGATAGTGGTACAGATCCACAATATGTAGTTCAACATAAGAAATAAATCCTTTATCTGCTTGTACTGCTGTTCTACTTTTGGTTACAGGCTTTACTGTAGTCTGTAGAGAAGAATTTCTTTCCCTTTACTTTATTTATGAGTTTAAAACCGATACAAACAATGCGTACTTCAATGAAAATTGAAGCCAAGGTTTATGTTCCAGAAGATCAAGCAGACCCCTTGGCAGCCAGGGCTATGAACCTTGATGTCACAGTTTGCATCTTGGGATTTGGCTTTGGTTTTAATAGTCTTGACATTTCTGACATCCAGTGACACTCAGCACAACTTCACTGAGTTATGACAGAAACTAAACTATAACTGAAACTAAGAGCACATGCCAATCATTTACTGCCTTTTTTACCAGTCCACCTTTACATGGATTTTGACAGTAAAACAGCACTAGTTGAATACAGCTACTGATGCAAACACCATTGCATTGGGTTTGCATGGCAAAGTTTTGGTAGTGGGGCTACAGGGCTGGCTTCTGTGAAAGGTTCTGGAAGCTTCCCCCTGGCTTGACAGGGTCGATGCCAGCTCTGCTAGCCAAGGCTGAGCCTATCAGTGACAGTGTTAGCACCTCAGGAATAATGTATTTAAGAAGGGAAAGACAAAGCTGTGGAACAGGAGTGAGAATATGTAACACAACTCTATGTAAACAACTCTAGACACACTGACATCAGTGAGCAAGGAGGGGAAGGAGGTGCTCCAGGTGCCAGAGCAGAGATCCTTTCCCCTGCAGCCCCTGAAGGATCCCACATTGGAGCAGGTGGATGTGCCCAAAGGGTGCTGTGACTCTGTGGGAAGCCCACCCTGGGCAGGCTCCTGGCAGGGATCTGCAGAATCACGGAGAGAGGAGCCCACACTGGAGCAATTATGCTGGCAAGAATTGTGACTCCATGAGGGACCCCTGCTGGAGCAGCATGTTCCTGAAGAACTGCACCCACTGGAAGGGGATCGTGCTGGACCATTCTGTGAGGAACTGTAAACCATGAGAGTAACACTATACTGGAGGAGGGGAAGAGCATGAGGAGTCCTCCCCTTGAGGAGGAGGAGAAAATGGCTGATGACTTCAGCCCTCTGTTGGAGCCCCATCCAGCCTGACCTCAGATGTTTCCAAGGATGGTGAATTCAGTTTCCCTGGGCAACCTGGTCCAGTGTCTCACCAGCCTCATCATAAACAATGCCTCTTTGTACCAGTTTAAATCTATCCTTTCTATTTAAACCTATTGTCCTTTATCCTGTTATAGAGGTTTGGGTATGAAGCCTCTGTCTTGCTTGTACTCCTCCTTTATATATTAAAGTCCTAAGTATTATTCAGATTGAGGAAACATAAACATGAATACAGAAAATATTTTGCTGTTTAGTCTAATCCTCAGTCCAGTTGATAATGATTACACATCACACTTTTACAGAGGTGTGGTTCCAGTCTTATGGGTTTGATTCTTACTGTCTTCCATTATCCTCCACTTCCACGTATAGTACAGAAGATTTATGTATCAGAAATTAATAGGTAAATAGTTACCATGAGAAAAAAAAAAGCCAGATTAACATAGAAAAGTTGATCTTTAGGTTTCAAATTTAAAAATGATGGGTTTAGAATTTTCCATAGTGAACAGAAAATAGCTGAAAAACTCAATTAAACAAAAGACAGATTTTTATTTTTTTTTATTCCCCAGGAGAAAAGATAAGTGAGAAAGGACGAAGAGACCCAGAACATAACAGAAAAATATCCCTAAGTTTAGCACAGAATTTTTCATGCTCACACTTTGTTTTAAGCTGATAGAATTTATGGATTATAAGCTTGATTCCCAAGGACAGTGTTTACAGAAGTAGTCTCCAAGTTGAGTTTCAAGAAGTCCATTGGCCTTATTTATTCTGAACATTGAAAACTATATGAGAAGTACTCAAATATAACTGTTTAGACCTTATACACAGCACTTAGAAATAAATAAGAAGCTTAGAAAAGGTATACCTTGCCTGTAAAATTACTTGCATTTCAATTTATCTGGAAGAAAAATGAACAGCCTAAATAGCAAAACCAAAAGAAATAGTCTACAGTGAAAATTCAGGAAGAATTGCACCAGTAAAAGAGTGAATAAATTAATTGGAAATATCTCTGTTATTTCTCATAATATACCATTATTAATATCTGCATTGTCCACATCCCTCCATGATTCATTACAATTTTAAATTTCCTAGCTAAATATTATTGTACTTAAAATTTTTGCAGAGATTGAGTAGGTTGACAAGTGTTACATAGTAGTGATAAGCATTTTAGAGATGCAGGGTAAGCATTGTGTTCAGCAGTTGGATATCAAAACTAGAGTCTACAGAAGAGAGCTAATCCATCTTCTTGCAGTAGCTAAATCCCCCTGTTACTTCATTCCTCTCAGTGCCATGATTAATGCCTCTCCTGTTTATCACAAGCATCCAAATAATGATACAGACCTATAAACAAGTTATATGAGGGAACCCAGAGATGTCCTCTGCTCCATATAAATGTCTGTCTGTTTAGCTAATACATAATGGAGAGCAGTTTACTCCTGAATTGAAGTTGCTACTGAGAGCTTACAAATAATAATGCAGAACTCTGATGTATGCTTATTATATTTGCATGATTAAGTATGTTGTGTATTTGTATATTTACTGACTCAGTTCATGTCCATAGCACCACATTCTTCTAATTTAACATGGATTTTCTTAAAGATTTTATGCTAATACGTAATACATGTATGACTGTACAGAAATAAGACAAAATAATTTGGATCTAGAAGAACACGAATTGATATTTGGTAAAAAATACAATCTAATCTGAATTGTGCAAGTCCCACAAAAAGGCAGGTGGTATTTTTATTTATTTTATTTACTCATAAAATGCTCTCATTTAGGGTTCACTACCTTTATACTTACATTTATGTTAAATTAATAGATTTAAGTGTCCTTTTTATGGATTTTGTTCTTGTTCTTTATGTTTGTTTGGGTTTTTTTGGTCTGCAGTGATTCTCTTTATTGTATCGAACAAGACATTGTGCTATCTCTTTCATCTCAGAAATATGTTTGAATAATATCCAATTCAGCAAGAAGGAAGACAGACTTATATATAATAGATATATTTAAATGAGAACAAATAGTTTACATGCTAGAAATAATCTCCATGACCATGGAAAAAAAAGCTTCACTAAAAGTATTTTGTAAAATACATGTCCATGGCCTCATAGAGTCTGTAAATGCTGTCAAATGTTTGTCTGTAATCTGATGAATAAGGGGAGTACAACATCACATATATGTATATAGAGATATATGTATATAGGCATAGATATAGATATATATATAAGTATTGATATAGATATATTGTAGTTGTTAACTGTTGAACAAAGGAATAGTAATATGGGGATGTGAGGCGAGGGAAAAAAATCACTTAGATATTAATTAAGAAAAAAGATAAAGAAGAGAGAGGAAAAAGTAATGACATGCATGCAGAAAATCAAAGAGACTTTGGTGGTGTTTCTGCCCTTTTAAATCTAACCAACACTTTGGTTCCAACACTTTCCATTACTTTTTTTTTAAAATGTATGAATCAACATGCATATGCTCCTTTTAAATACACTTTCACAAATTAACAAGACTTTCATGGCAAAATGTCCCTATGAGCATAGTGACACTATTGTAAAAAAAAAAAGTTGAGTCTGGTCTCTCTTGGACAAAACTGTTAGATGTCATTTATTCTCAAAAGTATATTTACCATTTTACATAAGATATTAAACTTTCATCGCATCTGGTGATAACACTATAACAGAACTAGACTGCATAATTTACATCAGTTAACTACTGAATTTCATAAATTTTTTTCACCTTTGTTCTCATTATGCTCCCTTCTCTCATATTTCATCCTGAAATAGTTGACATGAATTTTATGGTACTGGGGAGTGACATTCATCTTTATTTTCTTTCCTCTCATCCTTTTCTTTCTTGCATTTATTTCTTTACCTTCTAAATTTACCTCCCGCTTTTCTGTTCATATTGTGTGTGTCATTTATCAATTGCCAAATAATAACAAATCAATTACTGTGTAAGCATAGAGATTTGTGTCCCAGACTTGCTGTTGCACAGGTTTATGTTTCCAGTTCCATCATAAAATAATATTCCTGAAGATTGATATTTCTTACATATTACAAAAGAAGTCTGAATTGGCTTACTGGTGATGTCAAGCTTAGTTAGTGATGTCCTCTCACACAGTTTCCTCTTTATAGACATTAGACATGTCTAATGATGCCTGCACTGTTATGAATAACATGCTTAATCTCAGTTTAAAGGATACTTGACCTCAACTTTGCCTTAATTATAATCATATTACATTACATTTTATTAATTTATACAATACTTTTAGTATCAAACACTGAGAATGTGTTTAATTTCCAAAGGCTGTCCTTCTAGCATCAAGCTTCATTACTTTTTGCCTTTCCAATGGCTAGTAATTGCTTGATTAGTGATACTTTCTAACTGAGCTGTGAACTTTTGTCTTCAATTATTAAATATACTATCACAAACTCTCTTCTAGGACCACCAGTATAAATTACTTCAATAAATACATGGAAATGGATGAATACTTATGTATGAATATAAATATTTAAAGTTATATGGTGAAATTCTGTTAAAAAGTGATTACATATATGAATAGATTTGTATCTTGGTTTTGGATGAGACAGTTTCTTCTCAGAAGGTAGTAATGTGCTGTGCTTTGGACTCAGTATGAGAATAATGTTGCTAACACAATCTTTTGCTTACTGCTAGGTTGTGCTAATATTAAATCAAGGACTTTTTAATGACTCATGCTCTGCAAGTGAGGAAGTGTACCAAAAAAGCTGGGAGGGAGCATGGCTAGGATAGGTGCCCAAAACTGACCCAAAGGATATTTGGTACCATAGAATATCATGTCCTGTATATAAATTGGGCAAGTTATCTGGAAGGGGGACTGATCAGGGTTTGGGACAGGGTCTGGCATTGGTCAGTGGGTGATGAGCAATTTTATTGTGCATGTTTTTCCTTGGTTTGTTTTGGGTTTTTTTTTCATTATTATAATTTAATATTATTATTATTATATTTTACCTAGTTTCAATCATTAAAATGTTCTTATCTCAAGCTACAAGTTTTACTTTTGATTCCCCTTTTCATTACCCTGGGGATGGGGGGAGGGTGTGAGCAAGCAGCTGCATGGTGCTTAGTTGCCAGCTGGCTTTCAACTACAACAATCCTTTTTGGTGCCCAATGTGAAGCAGTGAGTTGAGATGACAGATCTGACCATACTGTGTAAAATAAAAGTTGTTATAAACATTCAATTGGTTCACAAGTTACTGGGTTATAATGGTGATTCATTTGCTCTCACAGTTGTGTTTTAGCCCAGGGCTTTGTGCTGTAATAGCACACTGACTTGCAGTATGTGTTCCCTGTAGCAATCTCTACTGTCCTTGGGGTCTGGGCTAAGATTATCATTGAGGAGCATTTTGTAGTATTGGTTTATGATATGGTAGTTTTGCTGGTTGGTAAGCCAGTCTGCTGATAGTATTCAGCATTCCAAACACCTCAGTACTTTGGGACTCATCTACTGAATGATCTGCTGGGAAGGATTAATAATCATACTTGTGGCCTTTTCTCCTCAGAAAGAGAGCTGGATATCCTTTAACACATAGCTTTATATATTTTGTAATACAGGAAGAGAAATAAACACCATACATTTGTTTACTCCACAACAATTGAAATTTATGATTGCCCTGGGTAAACCAAAATGTTTTTTGCATTCTATAACTATTTGTGCCCAAAAAATTGTTAATGCCTCTTACAAGCCCAGAGGCGTGACCAGAACCAGAACTGTGTGGCTGTCAGGAGGTGCCAGTGCCCTTAAAAGGCTGGGGCACCTGAGCTGACTCCCTCTTTTGTCTGGCAGCCTGTGCTGAAGGCAGAGGCACCGCTTTGGAGGGTGCTGCTTCCCATGGATTTCTGGGCTTGCAACTGGAGCAACTTGGAAAATCTGCATTTCGCAATTAGAAACTGTTCTTAGAGTGACCTTTGCAAACTCTATCAGCAGTGAAGCATGAGCCAGGCCCAGGCAGCCATTTCAACCCTGTGTGAGCACCAACAAAGCGGTTCTTCCCCTCAGCACACCCACAGAGCAGGGGACAGCAGCACCAACCCCGCCAAGTCTGATGGACAGCAGTAGAAAGCAGCGGGCAGGGTACTGATCCCATGCACTCTGGCAAGCCTCCATCTTCTACTAGAACTTCTCCATAAGTTCTTGCATTTGAGAAGGAGTTTGCCACCAACTTGTCCCTTTGTTTCCCAGAGCATGCAGTCTCCCATGTGTGTCAGAGACCAAAGACGGGTCTAAGGCCTGACATGTTTGGTCTGCGGTTGTGCACATCAACAAGATGATGTAGAAGAAGAGCTAATTGTTAGGACTAAGGTCCTAACTAAGGTTCAGAAATGGAACTGTGTATTGGTCACCAGGTGAGATTTATCCTGTGAAAGGGAAACAATATACAATAAAACCACTGTGATTATGGGCTATTGTGACCTCATCTCATGCATTGGGCCTGTGTGAGATGATGTTGGAACTGGCACCTCCTGAGGTGGGGATATGAGGGTGAAGTCCCAGGGGGGAGGGTTGAGGATGACATGAAGCACATTGTTTTCATCCAGGGGATACCCTGAAGGTGCCCTCCCACTCAGGAGCCGTGCTCTATCTCTTCCTGCTTGGAAGCCTCTCCGACATCCAGGGGTCGGTATGTATTTATTGCTTTGCTACTCTGACTGCATCTTGAGATTTTTGTGCACAGGCATCTTCCCTAACCCATAACACCATGGCAGGCTCCATCTTGGGAATGGTCTGATGTCATTTTCCCTTTGTCTCCGTGCACACAGCCAGCAGTGGGGCCATCTTGGAATGGGATGGTGCCCTGCCATTTTGTGTGATCCTTCCCAAGGAGTTAATAAAATTTAGCAGTTTTGTGCCTAGTGATTACTCACTGTTATTTTATGCCTGTTGCTGTTTCAGTTACTTCAGTTTTTTCACTTACTTTTTCTTGCAGCCATTGCTTATTGGTGGAAAGGAATTGGTTCAAACTAAAGGAATGTAACTCATTTTAGAATGTCCACCTCTTTAAATTGTCTTAAGTCAATGGTAAAATAGATTCCTTCATACTTATGTAATTATTCCTTTTGTGTGTGTGTGTAATCACACACACAAAAAGGCATGTGAAAATGGAACAAAACTTATACAAAAATGCAACTTATTGTAAGAGGCTAGACAATAATGTAACACATAAAATGGAACTACATAAATAGACTAATAAAGAATACCTAACTAAACTAATAAAAATGAGCTTTTGGAATTGTGCAGCTCAATATTAATTATTTTTAAAATTAATTTCTGTAGTTTTTCTTTAGTTCTCCGTTGATAGAAAGGATCTTCTCAAATAATTACTTTTAACTGATTTTCATGAGTCCTCAAACAAAATCTCACTCAGCAACTCAACATCCTTCACCAAGTATTTCTCTTCTCCTTTCCTGAAAGCTATTTTTAAAAATAATAACAGAAGTTTCCTTCCTTAAGCTGTCAGGGAAATGTGCATGGTAAATGAAATCCTATTTTGAATGAAATAATAGTGCTTCTTATCATAATTCCTACATGAAGATTACAGTAGGAATTATATATAGGTCAATGTTTTAACTTTACAAATTTAAAGACTGGAAACAGAGAAACTAATAAATTAGTCACAGTACAATGAAACCAGTCACTAGTCAAAAAGATATAAAAGTCAAAATTTGAATGAGGATTAAAATGCAATCAAACATTGTTTTCAAAAATTAAAAAAGAGGTGCAGGTTCTTCTATGCAGTTGTATCTAATCTGTTTATATGGATAGGAAAATGTGCATGTCATTATTTGCATAAATGGCAAATTTAGTGTTACTTAAATATTCTCAAATACAGTGATAATTTACAAAATATGTAAGTCCCAGTTCTGTACCAATAGATAAATGCCTTTCTGTGTTTAGATAAATATTAAATCTTATGTAAGAATTTCCTATCAACTTTCTCGTAAATGCTGTTAATTCATTTCTGAACACAGTCTCTGTACAGTTAGGTGTGAGACTCTCTGATATGTTTGTTTGTACAATAATGTTCACTGATTGGCTAGTCTTATAGGCAACAAGTGAACTAATTCTGAAAGCAATTTAGATATCTTTGTGTTTGGACTAAATAATATTGTGATCCTTTGCTGGATCCAACTAAAATCCTTGAAGGGTTGAATTCACTGGATATGACAATCACCATGACAGCTACTAATCTCTGATCACCTTAAAACTTGTTCTAATTCCCACTGTTCTTGTTATTTTGTGACTAAGACTAGTAAAAAAAAAAAAAAAAAACCACTATTGAGATTAACAAAAACCAGCTTAGAACATCAGTATCTACAGCTTCAATATTTAGATATATAAGAATATAATTAATCCTCTCATTCCTCAGAACTTCATAAGCACACCCATTTCATCACCATTAGCCATTTCTTATTTTCATATTTCCTCCATGGTACCTTTTTGCTACACCCACATGTGTGTGTGAACAAGTTTCACAAAATTACTGGAACAAGAAGTTGACTTGAAAAATAACACAGCAAAACACAATTAGTCTCCACAGAATTTCTCTAGCTTTTTAGTTTGTGCAATTTATAGTTAGTTCCATGCTATAAAGCCCGAGAAATCCCAAAATACCATATAATAAAGGCATTAGAGAACTTTTATGTGTAACATGAGCCCGTGTTTCCTCAGATGAATAAAGTATTTGAGTTTATATCCTCCATGTTTCATCTAAATATTATTTTCTTCCCTAGAGTAGGTGATTGGTACAAATTCTTCTCAGAAACATTTTACTAAATATTTTTTCTCTGTCTGTTTGCTTTGGGTTTTTACTAAACCCCTGACTCTTTAAAGGAGTCTACCTCTGGAGAAAAGAGATTAGGCCAACCCCAAATAATCTCTTATCCTAATAAAACAACAATGAAGACAACAACATTCACAATCTATTTAGTTCTCCTGAAAGCAATGTTTTCTTTTTTGTTTGTTTTGGTAATTGTTATACATGTATAATATGTAGTCATATCAGAGAAATTTTTTGTCAAAGTCTGGCCACCAAGAATTGCTCTCTGTGATGAATGTAAAGATGCGCTGTACTTTTTCCAGTAGTTATCTTTACTGTTTAATTATTCTGAGTATTTTAGGGAAAATATTGATTGCCGAAAATCTATACTGCTATTAAGAGACTGCAATGAAAAACTGAAACTTCTTTCACTGAAATGTTTATTCTACTGAAATGGTGTCTGTATAAAGTAAACAAGTTTTCATCCTCGCATTATTTTAAATAGTTTTATCGCCATTGCAAGATAAGCCTGTCCAATCAGATATAAATAAACTGTTTTCCCTTTGAGTGAATTAAAATAGCAATTATGTAAAAAAGCAAGCAGGAAGAAAAACCAGAAAGCTCAGCCAGACCTCTATTTTGCTCCTCAAGGACACAAATGTGTCAAGGACAAAATATGCCCCTGAGGGGTATATCAGGTTCACATGCAGTGGAAAAATACCCTTTTTCTTACCAGTATTACACATGACAGTGATTTGAAGTTTCATATTCCCATGTCAGAGGTTGCTGGATTGGGTAGCCTGATGGAGATAAGGCTATTGTTCCCCTTGTTTCCAGAATTCAGCTGGCAAAAAGGCTCATCACACAATCCCCAGTAGGAACACACACACTCACAGTGCACTCACAGCCTGCTCCATGAACAGCCTGTCACTGTGCACACATCCAGCATGCACACAGCTGACTGCACAGACAGCACAGAGGGAAAACTGTGTCTTACCAGCACCTATGCAAATGTGCAGCATTCACACAAACATGAACAACACAGATGGCTTGATCCTTTTCCTCCACAGGAGCAGGGTTAGGAAAGTCTGTTGGTAGGAGGATAAAAGCCCAAACAAGTCACTGACTGGGAAAAGGCAACATACCATTACTAATGTCTGACTCACCTGATCATCTTCTACAGCAAAAGAGCATATTCTGTCAATACGAGTGGAGCACTTGCTTACTTGGACTTGAACAAATCATTCAACACCATGTCCCACAGCCTTTTCCTGGACAAACTGCCAAGGCACAGCTTGGATAGGTGATCTGTGTTTTGGGTATGGAATTGGCTGACAGGCTGCACTCAGTGGGTAGTTGGTGATCAAAGTTTTCTCTCAGGCTGGCAGCCTGTCTCCAGTGAGGTCCCCCAGGGATCAATGCCGGGCCCCATAATGTTAAGCATCTTCATAAATTACCTGGATGATAGGGTTGAAAGCAGCCTCAGCAAGTTTGCTGATGACACCAGACTGAGGTGAGACAGACATGTAAGAGGGAAGAGGCATCTTACAGAGAGACTGAACAGTCTGGAGAAACAGGTGAGAAAGAACTGTTTGAGGTTAACAAAAACACCTGCAAGATTCTGCCCCTGGGATGACAGAACCAAAGAGCCCAGAACAGGCCACGATCTGTGTGCTGGCTGGGGAGCAGAGTCACTGAAAGGCTCCTGAGGGTCTTGGTGGACAAGAAGCTGACTGTGAGTCAGCAGTGTGGCTGCAACAGTGAAAGCAAAATGGATCCCGGGCTGCATCTGCAGAAACATTATTAGCAGCGGTAGAGACGTGATCGTACCACTTTGTCCAGAATGTTTAAGGCTACACTTGAAGTATTCTGCACATTTTTGGCACTGAAATTTAAAAGAAGATATAGACAAAGGAGAGTCCAATGGAGTGTCACCATGAAGATCAGAGGGCCTGGAGAACCAGCCCTAAGAGGAACCAACTGAAGAAGCTAGGTCTTTTGTCCGTGGAAAGAGAAGGCTTGTGAGAACCTCATAACACCACCCCTGTACTGAAAGGACAGTTACACAGAGGGATGTCTCTCTTCATGGCAGAAGCCACATGAAGAAATCCATGCCCAATGAGTACAAGTTGAATACCAGGACCAATTTAATCTTGATACAAGGAAAAAATTTTTGCAGTGAGAACAGGCAATGACGAGAACAACCTCCCCAGAGACATGAGTCCCCATCACTGAAATTTCACAGGATATGATGAAAAGGATGCTAGATAATCTCATCTAGGCTGAGGAAATGTCATATAATTATGTCAAAAATTTCACTATGAATATCCTGAAAAGCAATACTTTCAAGTGTGAGAAACAGAAAAGACTTGCATTATTAACATTTTTTTTGTGTGAAAGATACCTTGAAATAAAAGTTATTTGTATTACATATTTGTTTTACATTATTTTTCATAATATTTGAAATTTGATCATGTTTATTCATTATTATATATCACATCATGTTAGATTACATTTAAATATATTTATAAATTTTTCTGGTTTTCATTTATTTATAGCAGGAAAAAATGTTATGTATTAAAACTATTGTAGACTTCTGATGAAAAGTGTTGCTCACAAATTAGAATATAGACATGACTCTTCTAAGCTTTTTGAATGGTACCATACATTGACACGTGAAGTAAATACTGTACTGACTTCTGCTGAAATCACTGACTTCACAGGATCAATGAGTCATTGCTTTATAAAACTAGTTTCTGAGAAATAACAAAAGCTACTTAATATTAGGCTACTGCAAAAAACATCAGAATCTTCCAGATAATCTTTCCAAGCCATCCAAAGCTTCATTTGTTACTAATAAAACAAATGACAAATAAAATGTTTCCCAGATCTATAAAGAACTTTTAGTGAAATTAAAACTGAAACAGAGCTGAGTGCTTGATATCTTGATAAACCTATTTGCCTCAATGCCTAAGCCCAGTGGATTGTTAGGAAATTAAAAGATTGGGAAATATATTTAAGATGCGGAAAAAAAAAACCCATTCAATAACCAAAAGTATTTTTATATGATTAGCTGTCCAATTTAAGTCTAGGCACAAGAAAGAGATGGGAACCTACGGAGACCAGCTTTGTATAGCCCCCCAAGTATGCCTCAGTTTTATGGAATAGTGGTTTCCTTAGAATGTCACTCTCCCTAGGCATGCCAGGGTTGGTCTAGGCTGTTCTCCCCCTGGAAATGTGAAGATGTGAAATGTGAAGATGTGAAATGTGTCCAGGGATGTGGGCACTAAAGGAGCCAGTTCACACCCTGAGGGGAGTGCAAGGGAGCCAAGGCAGTCAAGGCTCCCTGGGTCAGTGTTGACTCAGCTTCCCACCCACTGCAGGAAAAGATTATGTCCCCCGTGGCAGCTCTCCGTCCAATAGCCAAAGCCCAATGGTTTCATTCAATATGAAATTTTCAGATAATCTTTTAGGTGAGCTGAATACCATCTTTATGCCAAGCCACTCCAAAAAACACTTGAGACAAGATTTATAAAGAAACTGAGCTTTATGCAGATACATTTTTGAGATGTCAGCTGTCCTCTGCAGTTGGCTATCTCAAGTTTCTGGATCAATATGGTATCATGCTGGTGGTATTCATCAAAAAATTAAGAGCCTCTGAGGAAAGACATTACCACATTTCACAGTGTTAACAGCTATTGCATATGTACAATGTAATACATGAGTATTCTGGATTAATATACACTATTGCAGAAAACTAGACTACCCAGCAAAAAGTAATAACAACAGATGCAGAGAATGAGTTTAGTCATGAACTGCAGAACATGGGAATTTAAATCCAGCTTCAGCTGAAAGATTTCAAAAAACCTTAAGGACCTATTAACTATGGATTTAATACTTATGCTTACATATTTTTCTTTCTAAGTAGGACATTTTTTTCTCTCTGTAAAGCATAACTTGATACTCATGGAACACTGTGGCTTTACACAACATGTGAAACTTTAATGACAAAAACATGATTCACAAATTAGACATCTATGCAGATATACATGATTTATGCATTGAATTATTTCTGTGTTACACAGAAAGGACAAGCAGGTCCTTTTGACCCAAATTTGACTTTGATTTTGCAGTTTTAGCCATGACCTAATTTAGAGCTGTCTCAAGCATGTTTATAAAATACTCAGCATTTAGACCATATGGTGTAGTTAGAGGCATATTTGAACCTTCCCTAGAATTAGACTTCAAACTCTTTGTAGTGTTAACATTAAAACCTAACTTTTTAATTTATTAAATACTATACAACATAGATATAATCCTAAAAGCATAGAAATCCACCATTAAATCTTCAAATTCTCTGAAAAACAGTCCATCTCTTTCTGATGTCTATAAATAGCATTGTTCATGAAAACACAACACTGATGCTTCTTAATTTATGTCTGAGTAATTAACTGTACATATAACTAAATATCTGCTTCTGCCTTTGACCTAGGAATTGCCTGCTAGCACTAAATCACACATTGTCTTTAACCAACAATTAGATGCATTTACAAAACCTCCAGAATTTAATGCATTTAACTGTAAATGATCCCTTTGATGCTAAAACTGTTATCAGCATAAGCAAATAGAACAAATAAAACCTGTAGGCTAAAACGTTGCCACCTATTCTCGTATCAATTTATGTGTTCTAAGGAAAGAAGCCACACAGGCAGGCATCTAAAGAGACTGTCCAATCTTTCCAGCTGCCTCTGGCAGGACATTCTGTTCTATTATGTATAGACTATATAGATTTAAATTTGTGAGATGATTTTTACTCCACTGTTGAAGATCCACTGAGAAGAATCCTAATCGTTTCTAAGCTGGATTTTTAGTGCTTTGTTTTGCTTACTGATTCCTGCAAACCCCTATCTTTTTGGCAGTGAACTCAAGACTACAATAGACACAATTTCTTTGCCAGACTTGCTGGAATTCCACCCTCAAGATTTTCATTCAAACATTTTCTTTTTTTTCTCAGCTTTCTTAGTACTGTCATGAGGCACAATGTTACAAGACTCTAAAAGCTAAGTTATATGACTCTACTACTTCTGTTCTGTCTATGAGGGCTATTATCCTGTTGCAGAAATAAATTAGCATTTTTTGAGGTGGTTTGTTAATAAACCTTTTTTTTTTGGCTATTGCTCTGCTCTTTCTTATTTGCAGACACTCCAGGTTTGTTAGATTATTTTTTCCAGTTTCTATTTAGAAATTAATATTAAAAGATGCAGAGTTCCACAGTTCCTCCTTCTCTGTATTTTCTTTAAATGTGGCACAGTAATTACCTTTTTGATCTGTAAATTCTCAAAATAACTACAATCTGAGGTTTGATTTCACCAATTAAACCTTTAACTACATAGACTAAAACCTATATAGACTTACATATACTACGTAACTTGTATATGTAGTCTCTAGCCTATTCTTGATTTATTTAAGGCTGAAACATTTCTTTGCTCATTTAACTACATTTATTTCTAGGCAACAGCTGATATTTAAGTCAAGAATTCTAAAAAACATAACTTATCATGTTGAACTTCCTATCATCATCTACGAACAGCTTCCTACTCTTGTAATAGTGGACCCAGTGTCACTAAACCAACTTTTTAATTCTCTTCATGCCTTCTTGTTATTGCAGTCAGTTAACAGTAAACCCAGTGATCTTTTACTATATTTTTGGGAGAGATTAATTAATTTGATGACAAGTAAATGTCTATTATGACTTCCCTTTGCTGTATAGATAGTGCAATGAATCAGATACTCTTAGAATGCAATTCAGCATTTACTGAACTGCAGCAGACAGTGAGTAGCAGTTTTCTTCTGCTGCCAGGAAGAGTGCTTAGAATTACCAGCTTCCATGCAAAAGTCTTTACTGTGTATATCTGGAGTTATGTGAAATTGCTCACAACAAGCCTAATTCATGTCATCTCTCAGATTTACTGATCTGTGGAGACTCCTATAATGTTAATGTTCCTTTTGTCCAGAATCATTACCTAGAACATTTCCAAGAGCTTCATTTAAAGTTTCAGTATAGGAATTTTTTCTTTACGTTAGAATGCTGAGTTAGTCCCTCTTCTGTTGCCTTTGTTTGCTAGCAAACCATACTCCTCTCTTGGGCACAAGGGCACCCTGCTGGCTCATGGACAGCCTGTTGTCCACTAGAATCCCCAGGCCCTTCACAAAACTGCTTGCCTGCAAGTCTTTCTTCCAGTCTCCTGATCACCAGGACCCTTTCAAAATGATCATGAGTGGCATAGCTATAGTGTCTGCCAGTGTTCACAACACCCATGGGTGCATCCTGCCAAGGCCCATGAACCCAAGGCCTGAAGAAAGGACTTACATAAGAATATAAAATTATAAAAATAAACTATATCGGTAAAAACTTCAACTCAAGTCTGTATTGATAAGAATAGTTAGCAAATGCTCTACATCATCTTTGCAGGTTTTTTACTTTTAATTCTTCACTGATAAATGCTTTCTATAAATTATCCCCTCCACATTTTATTTACCCTAGCATTTGCCCTCTGATATTTTCAGTCATGATTAATGAATAGTTATTGAATGTTTAGTGTCATAAAATAATTGTTGGTGTTTAGTTGCCATAGAAATGAGAAATATATTTATGCAAGTTTATCCCCAGCCTCTGCAAAAAACTAAATATAGGTGAAAAAACCCAAGCTTTATTTTGTTGCTTCTTAGAAAATCAATATTTTTAATGATTTTTCAGCATCTGCACAAAATCTCACTAGTATTCTCCTAGAGCTGCTTAAAAAAACCTGATTTTTTAAATTTATTAGATCATATTTCTGTTACTTATGACTTTGGTGAAAAACTTCTATAATACCCTATTTGAATAATGGATACAAAAATATTAATTTTTTTTCCGCTGGAAAAAAACCCCACAAACAAATAGAATCCTAAAGAAAAATTAAGAAAAGGCTTGGTAAAAATTAGCCTGAGCTACCAAGATAGTAAGAGTTTTAAATGCCTCTCAGTAGCCCATAAAGTTGCTTTCATATGTGTTCAAGCAGCAAAGGATGCATGACTGAAATTTTGGTTACAATGAATTCATTATCTGTGGTACATTAACTACCACATTTTCCTTTATTCAAATTACACAGATAATTTTATATGTTCCATACCTAAACCCTATGAAATCTAAGTAGCATAGATAATGTTTGCACTGGCACAAATGAATACTAACTCTAGATCTTGTCCTTTTCCAGTCAACCCAAATTTCCACAGATTTTCTTCGCTTCATGAGTGTGTTAGAATTAAATACAGAATAAAGCTACATGAAATACCTGAGGTGACATATCTGAAAAGTAATTGAATGCAGAGTTCAAAATTCTGTGAAACAATAGAAAACCCTTTTGTTTGTTTGTTTGATGCTGAACCCTCTTTATCGCATAACTTCAAAGAACATTTGCAGGCACAACTTTTTCTTTTGAAATGACCTGATGCTTACAGCTCCCAATGAAAATCTTGATTGCATACATTACTTCAATTGCTGTCACATACATGAACATATGCCTTTGTCTCTTTGTGTATTTGTATTTGGTTGACTGTGTTGGATTTCTATAGGGAGATAAATGCTCTTAACTTGTTTCTAAAAATCTTTTAACACATTTTGGGAAATCTGCTATTAATGTAAACCTAACAGGGCTCATGAGACCACTGCTGAAAATTTTCTTAAATTTCAAACTGAAATGGTCATTAGGCACACATTTATTATGCTTATATGACAAACATATGCAAGAACCTTTACACAAGGACTTTACACAACTGTTTCAATTTAGGCAGCAGAATATCTTTTTCTGATGAGAGCTGAGATTTCTCACTGTATTTTATAACACTTTCGTATTATTTCAACATCTCAGTAGAAAGGTGTCATGTGACTCAGTAGCTAAGGGTATTGATGCATTGCAAATGTCAATGCTTATTAAATTATTTTTTTATAAATTTACTCTTCTCTGATGTGTAGAGCAGGTATATATACATACAAAGACCAAAGAATATAAAAAATATTAAAATTATATTGCAATTCACATTGACATTCAAATTCTACATTACTAAATTTTTTTAATGCGCCTTTGTAACTGAGAATGAAGGAAAGAATGATGGGCAAAGATTACCTGAAAAGACTCTCACAGCTTTTGATTTTCCATTGGAAATTGTGGTATATATGGTAGTAATCCATTTCCAGAGGGAAAAACTGAACCAAAATAAAATATAAGATAACATTTCTCTTCTTGAAAGGAAAAAAAAAAAAAAGTAAAAAGAAAATCAAGATGTTGAGTAGAATTAATATGGACGAAGTGATAGTAATGGAAACAATATAAATGCTTCTTCCTTGTCTCCCTTATTTGCTTTATCTTTGCTATCTTCTGCAAAGGAAAGTTATAAAGTTGGGGAAGCCTTTGCAGTCAGCCAGCCTGTTGCAGACATTTTTTCATAGAAATCCTTTCTTTGGGATTTGTTCATCTTCTGGGAAGCTGAGGCCCCAGAAGAAGAATGTAAACAATTGTTATCGGCTGCTGTGAAATGTAGCAGGTGCCCCTGTGATTGGCTCATGTTCTGTGTTTGCAATTAAGGGCCAATCACAGGAGCAAGCTCGGGGACGGATTCCCTGGACACAGAACTTTGTAATTGATTCTTTGCCATTCTATTCTTAGCTTAGCAAGCCTCTGCAACCTCTCTCTTATTCCTATTAGTATAGTTATAATGTATTATATATCGTATATCAATAAATCCAGCCTTCTGATCATGAAACAAGATTCTCGTCCTTCTCTCACCCCAGCGACCTCTTCAGGGCGCTGTAATACCAGCCTGTAAAGGAACATAGTTTAGTGTGTAGCTCCAGCCAGGACAGGGTTAACTTTTCAGTAGCTGGAAGGGGGCAAGTCCAGGACCCAGAGGTTGTTCTGCCCCACCAAATGTCATTGCCAAGGGCAGGGGGAAGGGGATCTCTTATGAGGAAAAGGCAGAGGTGGGTTGGTGGCTGGAGAGAACAGTTGGGTAATGCTGCTTTCAGGCTGGAGTGCATGTTGGGGTATTGCCTCTTGTCAGGGCCTTTTACGGTGGGCACTAACATTATTTTCCTTGTATTCTGAGCCATTAATATTGTTGTTGCTATTCAGTTTTCTCTCATTGCTGTTTCCAGGAAAATGTTCTTACCTCAATTTGTGATCTTTCCTTTTTGTGCCTCCAATTCTCCTCTCCAGCCCACCTCAGGAGGGAAGGCAGTGAGGGGATCAAATAAGCAGTGCATTGTTCAGGAAATGTCTGTGGGAGTTTTAACCCGGGGTGTATCATTCCTAAACCACAACACCTTACCAGACAAACAAAATCAACAAAACTGGGGAGCAAATACTAAGCCACAGTTCCTTTTAATGGCAATGGTTACACAGGGAGCAGTGCAATAAGAGGCAGGAGTAACCAGTCTGCAGATGAGTTGCTCAAGTATACTGTGAATCATCGATCTATTTTCTGCTGGAGTCTTCTGTAGTCTTCTAGAGAGCTTACAGACAGCTCTGCCTACAATGTCATGTATAGGTTCCATATTAGGGTATGATGCAATTTTATATCAGTGAAAAGGAATTTTCAAAAATAGCCTAAGAGCTTCCTGAACTTTGAAAAACCCTGGTTTTGGGGTTGGAGAAGTCCAAATAAGGTCAGATGTGACTTTTACAGTCTTTATATAATTTGGTCACATGCATTCTTATTCCAAATGTATTAATAATTTTCTCTGACAACAACAGAGCCCAGTATATATATAATTTATATAAAAACATATATAATATAACGCTATAATATAATAATACAATAATGTGTACAGGGATCTTATGGTATTTATATCTATTTAATTTATGACCATGTATTGATATGGGCAACAACTTAGTTGCTTTCTGGATGAAACACCATGCATATATTTGCCAAAATAAATTCTTGTTCCACTAAGATTTAGCAGTAGTAAGACACACTGATTAAAAAAAAACAAAATATGTCATATGTAGTTACAATGTCATACATGCAATTACTGGACACTGTGAAAAAGGATTTTTCATTACTTGTTTACTGTTAGTCTTGTGCATCCCCAGAGATGAAACAAGATGGTTCTGTTTCCTTGGTACAAAAACATGCCTGTTCTTCTTTCAGGACTAGAGAACAGCTTTGCAGGCAAAATGTCAAACATTCTTGGAATAACATATATTCAGAAATTTGCCACCTCAATCCTAAATGTCTGATCCAAACAAGCACTGCTAGACTCCTGAAGGGTCTAGCCAGGAGCAAAGAGCACAGAAGTGTTTTTCTTTGCTATTTTTCAAACCTGTTAAAGTCAAAGACTGAAACAAACATTAGCATGCTAATGTAGCTGCTAGTTTGGCAGTTAATTTTCGGCATCATCTTGCTACTCTTATTTCATTATCCCAACTGACATTTTATTCACTTAGCCACAATTACACTGCAGGAAAAATGTAACTGTGCTAACATAACTTGGAATGGAAAGACATAAAGAATCATGCATTCCCACCTATTAACAATCAACAGTTGTTGGCTTTTTCCACAATGCTAAATGCAAAATCTTTAATTCCTAAATTGTATAATATGCTTAGTCTTTGCAACATTTGCATATTGAAATTGATGGAAAATAAGAATAATGAATCATGCTGGGAAATCTGAATATAAATAATAAGGAAAAAAATGTTTAAACTTTATTCTTTTAATCCTTTCAGGACGTATCTTCTGTATAAAATGTTTTGCTGGTGACAATATATTTAATTATGCAGGTTTTAGTAGACATTTAGACGTGTCCAGATTAGACTCCAAAAATTTTCTATTAGAATGCAAAACCTCAATTCATCTCATGATTATATTTTTTGTCATTTTTGGAGATATATTTCTATTTAGCCCTTTCTCAGCTTTTTGAAGGTTCCTTTCTGCATAGTCTCCAATATAATTTCCAGCTTTTAATTTCTAATATTTTCTGCATATTGATACTCAGCTTTCATTCAAAATGATCTTTAGAAGCCATAGAGTACCGTTTCTGTCCTATTGAACCAAAACCAGAACTAAAGCAAACATAATGCCAGAAAGAAGAATGTGAATGAACAAAAAAACCACAACCAAACCAAAAACAGAACAAACCCCACACAACTTGAAGAGGGTTTTTTCCCGAACCCTCAGATACAGAATATTCAGTCAGTTCATCCCATTTCATTCAGATTGCTATTATCTAAACCTTCTGGCAATTTGAAACTATGTCAGCCATTGCACATTTTCTGTGCAAACCTTTAGATGACCTACTCACAATCCATAAAACCATAATGACTCTAAAGAATGTGGACTCTTTCTCCTCCTTGCGCTAGGTATGTACTTAGAACCAAAACTGTATTTTAAACACTTCAGTAAATGACCTGTTTGCTGGGCTCCCACAGCTTCTACTGATGTCAAGGTTAGTTACCCTTTACATTGTCCTATTTCTTTCTCCAATACATTTACATGGCAAAGCTACAACTTTATGATCATTAATAACAGTTACAACTATGCAAGCTAACATAATTACAATAAAATTGTATGCTTCAGGGCATAAACTGATAATCTGTGGGAGTCAGGAAAGAACTTTTCTTCTCTCATTATGACATTAAACGATGGACAAGTGCTTTATGGTGGCTTTTGCTGTTATTTGAAGCAGCAAGTACAGGCAGCTGCTTATGGAATCAGAATGCCAGAGTAGATTTAATAAGTCAGTAATTCAACATTACCTCTTTTATAGTCTGATAAAATCTCACCCATTATGTCTCTTACTGTAGCAAATAACATTGATATTAGAATGAATACAGAGATCATTTTTATTCTGTCATTTCTATGCCAAAAAGGTATTCCTTGGTGTTTCCACTGGCAAGATTGATATTTTCATGGGGTTTTTTTTTAATTGTTAGTTTTTGTTTGGTATTTTGGGGGGTTTTTTAAATAAGTAAATTCCAAGCAAATAGTTCTGGAAGAAAATCTTGAAATGAAAGGTGAACAGTTGCTGGGAGGCAATGAAACTAAGAATGTTGACTAAGAGTGCATGATAAGCTTGTCAAATTAACTCCCAAAAATGTGCTCCAAAGCCATGTTTTCCTCTATTCCATTTCCCTTAGGGAAGAGAGGGAAGGAAACAAGAGAAGGCAAATCTTAAAAAAAAAAAAAAAAAAATTATAGAAACCATGACAAAATAATGTGTAATGTAATGACAAAAAATGTATAATACAATAAACACACCCTTGATAAACTTCTCCAGTTACTTAGAGGATCTGTTTCCAGTGACAATTGATGATTTTGGACAACTGGGGAAATAAAATTAAACTTTTAGCAATTTTAAGATTATTTATTTATTTTTATTCCTTCTAAATTATTATCCTACAATATTACTTCACAGCTTTGATCAAATGGTCACTGAAATAAAAAAAAATTATTTCAAAACAGTAGATTTTATTCTTAGAACTAACATTGTTAACTTGATATCCAGACAGAATTTTCAATGACAGAGGAATCAGACGAAGATTAAAATCAATGGGCTACAGTTAGCCTTTGGGGATATTTCCATAGAGTCTTAATTTTCGTGTTGAAATTAGGTGAAGTAAATTCTGATTCTGTATATCAAACATAGAAAAAATTATTATTATAAAATAAAGCACGTTATTATTGCATATGGATCCATAATAAAACAGTTGTAGTCTTGGAGGGGGACATGATCAGGAAACTGTTACCTTGGTTCCCCAGCAGCTTTATCTAGTAGAGAAACTATCCAGTACCAGACCATTTACCTCTCTCCCATCCAGAAAATTGTCCTCATATCACAGTTTGATGTTTAGTTCCCAAATGAGGAATATATTCAGTCAGCTTCTCTCAGGTCTCTTGAGAGTGCCATCATCATTCTCTGTCTTCAACATGCTATAATTTCAATTTCAGGTAATGCTTGAGAGAAAAGATAAAATGAGAGTTTGCTTAATTTCACTGACCTATCTAAGCACCCAGATCTCATATTTCTGTGATACATTAACCATATTATTGCTATCAAGGTTATCTCTGACAGCCCTTTCAAATCCACATTTTTTTCCACGTCAGGCTACCTGCATGAAAAAAATTCAAGTTTGCAAAAGGTATTAGTGCTTTTAAAAAGGAGAGGAATTCTTGGTTAAAAACCTGCACAAATTATACCCTCTTGATAGCCCTATTTTATGCTCCTCTCACATAAAGAGAAGGCAGGGCTTTCTTTCTCTCTGTGGTATTTTCAGAGTCCCCTGTGGCAGGAAGGAATGATGAATCTGACTCTATGTTCTTAGAAGGCTAAATTGTATTATATTATATTATATTATATTATATTATATTATATTATATTATTATACTATATTATACTAAAACTATACTAAATAGAGAAAGGACACTTACAAAAGTCTTAACAAGATACTAATGAAAAACTCGTGACTCTCCAGAGTCCTGACACAGCTGGACTGTGATTGGTCATTAAGTAAAAACAATGGACATGTTGGATAAACAATCTCCAGCCACATTCCAAGGCAGCAAAACACAGGAGAAGCAGATGAGATAATGCTGTTTTTCCTTTTTCTCTGAGGCTTCTCAGCTTCCCAGGAGAAGAAGTCCTGGTGAAGGGATTTTTCAGAAAATATGACAGTGACACTGTACATCTATGTTTTTGCTAAATTAATTTGGCAGACAAAACCCTCATGGTCATTTTTCCAGTGGACCCACCAATGGGAATAGTTGTTCTTTAAAACATAAGAAAGGAGATATGGTTAATTCACAATCTCGAACACTCTTATATCTGTACCTTATACAGTCAAATTAAGAAATTGCTATAATGTGTCTATAATTGGCCATATCCAATCCACAGAACCCAAATCTGAAAAACTGCCTATTTATAAAATCCTGCTCGCTATTATTCTCTGAAAATAAAATCTGCTTTTTTTTATAGACAGGCTTCAGAACAAAAATCACAATGTGCTCACTAGTACTGAACAAAAGAGAAGTATTAAATTACCAAAACATTGAAATATATTTCCAAATCCTGGCCAGAGTGAAGGCTTTTATTTTTGGCAGGGTCTCATACAGATATTTTTAGGCTGCAATCTTCATGAAGAGTGTGCATATCTATGTAGAAAAGAATAATATTCAGATTAATTTGGGGGTGTAGAATTTTTACTGCATCTAAATCTGTTCACTTGATCTTAATTTACTCAGCTTGAAGTTGAAGCAGGATCCTGATTCAGTTTTCACAACTAAATTACGTACATAAATCTGAACAGACTCTAAATTCAGGACCAGACTTTGTGGCTTAGGTATATTATTGCTTTAAATACCAGCAGAAATCATTATGAGAACACAGAACACAGAAACACATGATCCATCTGAGTCAGTTATTCCTTGAAGGAATATTTTATATTAAAAAATCCCTTCAGAATAATATCTGAGAGATTGGATGGAAGAAAACATAAGGATTCTTTTTTGCATGTTGCTTAATTACCCCTGCTTCACGCCAGAAAAATTAACTATTCCCTTTAGGATGTGATCTGCAATGCGAGCTATGCTAATCATGAAGGCTACTGGAGCTGATCTTTAAGGCATGACTACAAATTTTTTCAGAATTCAGAAAAGCAGAAATTGAAATCAGATGCATCTTGGATCTCTAAAGGTTTAATGATGAGTTTATTTGGTTAGAAGGCATTGCTACCCACTTTATATTTTCACCCACCCTTTTTTTAAGTCTATGTACCTTGCAAGTCCACCTTGAGGAGACTGCACAGCTGCCTTATCTATAAATTCATAAAGATGCTTATAGATTTGTCATTATATATATATTTGCAACATTACTTGGTGCATAGGTGTCCTGACTGTTTTCAGTTCCAGTGAACACTAATAGCACCTTACATTTGGTACTCTGACAAGTTTAGAGGTCAAATACTCTCCAGAAAGGTTCCATCTTTGCAAAGAAAAACAAGAAAAGGAACAATGCTGCAGTAGCATTGCCATTTCTACCTGAGCTATAGCTCAGGTAGAAACTACTGTCAATCTTACTTTGCATTTAAAAGAATTTTCTTTGCCAAAGACAAGAGTTGGAAAACAGTGATTGTTAGAGAAATTAAAATACATGTTATGCATTGGTGGTTTGATATGAATACTTCAGGAAGAGTTAAAAACCTACTCTAAGGTACTCAAATCTTTGCAATAAGAAATCGTATTTGCCTGGAGAGTTTATGGAGTCTCCCTCACTGGAGATGATCAAGAGCCATTCAGACACAATCCTGTGATCTGGAATGAGCCTGTTTGTGCAGGGAAGTTGGACCAGGGAATTTGGACCACTGTCCTCCCTTCCAACCTGACTCTGTAATTCTGTGATCCTAGCAGGAAGTTTCTAATGCACAAATGTAAAGGCTTTTGAAATTCAGTGAGAAAAACTATAGAGTAAAGAAAGTTTTAAGACACTGGCCAGATTATGCATGTATAAATAAATCTATTGAGAAGAAAAATTATCCCATCCATTTGAAGTAAAAAAGGCAAATGTCATTTCCAACATAAAATGGTGCAGTAAAATATACAGCAAATTTTTTTTGAAAAATATTTTAAATTCTGCACATTTTTAAATTTGTCTATTCCAGTCTATTGATAGATGAAGTTACTATGCCGGGGAACTGGCCCACTGAGTTTCCACGCATTACTGCAGTATAAGCAGAACAACCGAGTTGTGAAATGGAGTCTTCTGGAATTCACACAACAGGCTGGGGAACTATGGAGGGAACCAGCTGCCAGTGGAATATTAATCAACAACATTTTTCCTCCATTTTTACCCTGGTGTATCCTGTAAAATAAAAACCAAAAAAAAAAATTGCAATTTTTAAAATCTGCTCCTTTCTACTTCATAGAAGTCTTGTGGCCACATAATAGGCATCAGACAAGTTTAATAGCAAACAGGCTAGACTTATTCAGTTAATCTTATTTTACTGTTTCTATTCTCAATCTTTTCTCTGAGCATCACAGAAAAAAATAATAGAGGGATAACATTGTTCTTGTTCATTGTAGTACCCTCTAAAATAGAAATAAATTCTCAATGTTACCTCATTAAGAATGATTATTATTCTCAAACAGTTGATTTTCTATGGGTATGCATTGAGGCATTTTTGTGTCTTTATTCAAATACTTGTATATTTTCTGCACTAAAGGCTGTTTCTATATTAACTACAAGAAGTACAGACCTTTTACCAATGAAATCAGTCCTATGGAAAATTATCAAATCTCCACATTATGATTTTTCATTTTATATTTTAAATAATTAGAAAGTGCAGTATCTTTTATAGAAAAAGTTTGATTTCTTTTTCCTACAAAAATCAACAGAATGAACAAGAGGAAATTAACACCCCACTCTCTTCTACTATTGAAAGTATATGCTAAAATAAAATATTCTATCTCTTGCACCATGTCATCACCTCTCTGTAAATGGATATATTTAATAGATACATTTAATTATTTTGAAGTCAATGAAAGTATTCTTATTTTATTTAGTCACTTTGTATAAGGCCCAAAACCATTTGTTTCTACCGTTTCACATTTTTTGTACATTTAACACATCCAGTTTACCCTTAGAACATAATTGATTGCAACTAATATTAGCCTTTTTAAGTGTTAGGAACTTAGGATGCCTCTGTGGTCAGTTAAGACACCTGTCCAGGAAAAACATGGCAGAAAGACTAGATGTGCTTGTCTCTTGCTATAAATACCAATGAAGCCTAGATAGGTATTTGTCACTAGATTTGTGGCAAGTAAATAGTTATTAAATGGATCCCAACCTGTTGATTTTAAGGTCTTCTGCATATTTAAAAATTATATATCCAGATCCCTTAAATACACAGCCCAAATTTCATATCTCCTTAGTAAATTGTACATTGATGATAGAGAGCACTGAACTATTGAATAGATAATCTGCTGTACATGCTAAAAAAAAAGTATCTTATTATTCCTAAAGATGGTCTTTTGATTAGCATGCTAGACAGAGACTCAAGCAATCCTTACATTCACAGACAGCTTCACTGAACAGGAAGAGCCTTTTGTTCATCTTTAAAACAGTGTGTTAAAAGAATTTCCCTTCCCTCTTTCCATTCCTTTTGACACAGATCTCCCTGCAAACTCAAATCCTTTGGCTTGTGGAAATTTTTATTAGTGCCTATTAAATTAGAACCAATCACACTTGGCAATATATTATCATGCATAGTTATATTAACATGTTCTCTGGTTTTTTCAGATAAAATTTAAAAATTATTTTGAAATATCTACATTTATTCATTAAAATTAGGATAGAAGTCATCTTCTATACAACATATATTTTGTTATTAAAGCACACAGCCGATGCTCCTCAATTCTGTAACAATACATGACTTTTTCTTTTTTTTTTCTTTTTTTTTTTGTTTCCAGAGTGGTAAAGATTAACACCCTTTTTTTTCAGAAAAAAGAATCAGAATAGCAAGTGCCAATGATGTATGAAATGAAAAAAAAATTCCAGTACAATGTGCAGACAGAATATGGACAATGTTAGGTATTCTTAAACATTCTTAGACATCCACAAGGAAAAAAAAGTATGGAGGGGAAAAAAAAGAATATAAGCCAGAACACTTAAAGAGATAACCAAAGCCCATTGTAGTCACAGAAAAAGGCTCTTATTAACCTCTGCAGACTTTGGATGTAGTGATTCTAGATGGCTTCTTTGAAGGGGCTGTCTTTTTTTTATCCCTCTGTCTGACTTCTTTCTTTGAATCTTTAAAGTTTCTTGCAATCATACAGCTCTAATACCAATGTTCCTTTAGACCCTTTATTTCAAATCACCTTAAACTGGAATATATATATAAGAAATTTTATAGGAAAATGACATAATCATAGAAAACTCCAGGTTAGAAGGGAGCTCTGGTATCAGATATTCTCCTTTCTCTTGAAAGGAGGCATTAAATTAGACTATTCATGGCTCTGTCAAAACTGTCTTGAATATTTCCAGCAAAGAAATTGAACCACTCCTCTGGGCAATTTATTGCAACATTTTGTTATTCCCACAGACATGATTATGTTTCTTATATCCAGTTGGGATTTCCTCCTGAATAAAGTCATGCATGTAGTCTTGCCACCATATATTCTTCCGAAGGAAGTATCCCCATCTTCACAGTAGTTATGTTCTAGGTTTTGGAAGGCAGTGATTAGACTCACACATGTCCATCAGCAATCTCCTCTCATAAGGAATGAAGCCACTTTCTTCAACATTTTCATGCATCAAGTTCTTCAGTCCTTTGAATCATCAGAGGGCTGGGGTCTCACTGGGCCCTTTCCAATATTATGGTTTTTCCTCTTATTTGAGCTGGGGGAAGCCACAGCTAGACACATTTTTCCAGGTGTTGCCTGTGATGTTGCAAGTAGAGTGGACTAACCACACACCTTTATCTGCTGGATATCTTACATATGCAGCACAGGTTTGCCTTCCTTGCTGCCCTTCCACACTGCTAATCAATGCTCATTTTACTGTCCACAGAGGCACTTCAGCAGAACTATACCTCAATCTGTATTTCCTTTGGGGACTATTCTCCTGTGTAGTACTTTCCATATACCATTGTTAAACCTCATAAAATTATTTCTATCCCAATCTTCCAGCCCATTGCAGTGTCTCCATGCAGTGGATTGTCTTTGCAGTGAATCTGCCTTCCCTCGCAATCTGATGAGGCCTGCAGTCCTTTTTAGGAGGCATAGAGTCCTGTAATCCAGATATTTTACAAGGATTTTGAATAGCATTGGACCTAGTATTGATCCTTCTATGGGGAAAAAGCCATTCTGAAAATGCTGTTTTTTTCACATCATGAGGATCAAAGAAAGCAGAAACCATTTTATTCTGATGGAATAACGGCCAAACACAAAATCCAGAGGCATGAACGGGGACATCTACATGATACATCTGGTGTGTTAGAGAGGAGTGCTTGGTGGCAATTTGCTAGTATCCATGCTCACAGGCCTGCACCATGCATCCCAGGGCACCACTGATATGCTCAGAACAGTTTCACTGCCAGCAGAACCAGCACTGAAGCCACAGATCAAGGAGTGACTTAAAGCTCCTCACTTGGCCCAGGGATGCAAGGTTCTCCAGCTGCTCTGTCCATGTGTGCATGGCTTGTGCTAGGACCAGGATCTTATGCAAAATGTGTTGCTAATAACTCCATGATGGTCCTGGAACCATAGCAGACCATGTTAAATCAAACGTTTTACCTTCCTTCCCTGCACTGCACCTGGCAATATTGGATATGCATCCACAAAGGACTATTGGAGTCACTGTAATTTGATTGGGCTGAAAATACCTAGAGTAATCCTGACTAAAAATCAAGAAATCTTTATTTCTTCCAGACTGTCTTGTTGCAGTGTGTTCTGTTAGTTTGTTTAATTCCTCTCCCATTTTCTG
>JAHXMQ010000807.1:6914351-7002253 GCA_020466415.1 Ammodramus savannarum pratensis | reverse complement strand
ATACATTTTTTATAGTTCTGTCTTAAAATGGTGTTGAAATTATTTTCTGGTTTTGGTATGACTGACCTTTTGGAGTCTTCAAAGCTGTCATATTTTAGTCCTACTCCTTACAATTCTCTGATTTTCTTCATGGAGTAATTGCTTTTTTCTTCATCCATAAAGGAATAGACTCTTGAAAAGCTTGGATTTACCCCTTACATAAATGCCTAAACTGGACATGCAATTAATGAATCAGTAGTCACTTCAATTATAGTAAATACTGCTCACTGCATTAACCATATTGCTCATATTAGTCCTTACAGATTAGACAACAGAACTGAGAGGTATAGAAATTTGAGCAGGTTTCAAATCTCTCACAGAGCGAATTTGGATACCAAGGACAGGTTAAATCAGAGCCCTCAAACACACAGGGAAAAAACAAAAAGACATTAAATGAGTCCAGATTTTGAGTTCAGCACTTTTTTGCTGGTTTGAAAATTTTTCATCTGTGCTCTGCATATTATTCATTCACTACGTCTCAGCTGAGGAGCTAAGTCAACTTTTGGAAGGATACTTTCATGAATTCTGTAGTATTACTTAAGACTTTTCCCAACTAATATTGTGATTATGTTTCTGCATACAAAGGCAAATATGACAAAGTCAGTTGTTAAGAATGCTTTAAAAAGGTGTCATTTATGACTTTCACAATTTTCACAATAGTGCAACAACAGACCTGCTTCAGAATAGGCAGAGCAAAACCATAAAGTGGAATGTGGAGATTGTTTCAGTTCTCTAGATGTTTGAATTCAAAGTATATAAAACTGGATCCCAAAAGCTATTGAATACTAATTTCTTCATTGGAAATTAGTAAATTAAGACTAAAGCTTTCACCTTTTTGTAGATTTTAGAAATACACTGATAAATCTTCTTGAGATATTGAGCACTGATAAAACCCAGAATAATCACTTAAAAGTTCTATTCTAATAGCTCATCAATACTTTCTTTTCCTAGTTTGAAAAAATGAGTGTTGCATTAAAAATCTTGTTCTGGGTATGGAAAGTACACATTTTATTTGAGAATCCAAGAACTTAGTCAATTGAAATAATTTTTAATGGTCTAATCAAAATATGGCAGATATAAAAATAAACTAGAGCATCATAGCAAGCCTTCAGAGTGCAAAGGCGTCCTCCAGCAGCTTGGGTCTGTCAGCTGGGGTACTCTTGGCTGTCTGTGTGTCCTTTTTGTTCAGTGATTCCTGATTATTCAGGTTTTCTATGCCCCTGGTTAACTTTAAAACACATTGTCTCTTGAACAATACCTGGTGTGATTTGTGATTTCTGTTTGTGAACTACCATTTTTAGCTCTGTAGCTCAATGAACATATGCTTGACATTGTTAGTAAGAGGCTGTGTAATGACTTAGTTGGGACCTCCAAACTGATGTGACAAAGTTTACTTTGTCTGAATTTGCTTCATCCTACATGGAAATTTGTTTTTATTTGATTTCTCTGTAACAGCAACTGTTCCAATGGCTAGGGCTATACCAAATTTGGTTTCTTTTCACTTATATTTGTATAGTATAGCTGCAGTTTTTATATAGAGGGAAGTGCAAGCATGGGGGTGGCAAAGAGACAGAACACAGACTCCAGACCTCAGGGTTATAAACAATTCAAATAAATGCAGATATAAGAATTGGTTTGGGGGTTTGTTCGTAAAGAGAACAAAGGAAATCGAAATTATATATATACATAAAATACACCATATGTATGAAATGGTTACAGACTACAGGAGAGAGATCAAACTGCAAAGTGAGTTTAAAAATAGCCCTAAGTAAATTCAGGAGAGAGGAGGAAGAAACCACCATAATTAACACCATACTCATCCATATGAAAGGACTTAGGATGCTGATGACTTGCAATACCCCAGTTATATTGAAGCCATTTACCTCAGGATGCAGAGAAATAGTGAAAAGGTAGTCAAAACCCAGAAAAAATGGGTTAGGCACCCATGTGTGCATAATAACTTCAACAATATTCTAAAAGATTTTCTATCTTTTGATAATGACATTACTCCTTATTTTCGTACTTGGCAATAACTGAATCTGATAACAAATCTAATGAAATGAAGTGAAATAAAATAAAATAAAATAAAATAAAATAAAATAAAACAAAATTAAAATCTTGAATAGACTGTTAAGATTTCAACTGTATGAAAAGCAAATTTTTAGCTACGTATATTGTTTACTCATAATAAGATACTCATAATAATATTTCAGTACTAGGAAGTAGCCTCTGGTATCATTCTGTGTCCACTCATCCATACCATATTTTATTCAGAGACAAGTTAATCTGCACAGAATAACTATGTCTTCTCACTATAGGCTAAAGCAAAAAAATTTAGTTACCTGATAATTAAACAACTGCTAATATATCTAAAAGTAGACAAGTACAATCATCCTGAGTTCCCAAAACCTGTGGCCCATCTACCTGTAATGGAAATAACCTGATTTACAGAAGATGATTGGATAAAGTGGAAAAAACATAGGAGACCTGAATTACAAAGTAATGGATAAGGAAAAATAGGAGAGAAGTAGTAAAAGGTGTGAGGGATAGATGTGCCATGGGGGTGAGATGGAGAAGCAGGGAAGGGCCTTGTCAGTGTTCTGATACCGAAAGGAGCAGTATTAGCTCACTGCACCCCAGCACCGTGGCAAATACCACTGCAAATGTCAGGGAAGGACGAGGCATCACTCTTCATTCTGAATTTGCTGTCGTCCCATGGGATGTCACCAACTGCTACATTCATAATTTTCAGCTTTGCCACTTTAGGAAAGCTCACCAATAATTTGTCTACTTTCCATTGTTTTCGATAAAAGATCTACTTGTTCAAAGGAGAGCTAGTCACAACTAAAAATAGATTGGGACTTTAATTCTTTTTTCCCCAAGTGTGTAAGGTTTCTTAGACCAATGTTTGGGTCAAAGTGTATTGCTTGCCTTTCTCCAGAAGAATTGGAATCACAATAAATGAACTGAAATAACTAAATGGCAAGGTGACCAGTTTTTCCTTAGTTGTATGAGGCATGCTGATTCTCCAAAGCCTCTAGAAAATGTGTAGATTTATTCTAATACATATATTCAAAGAATAAAATATACCTAAGTAAATTCTAGCAATTCCTGCACTTTTTAAGTGTAGCTCAGTGTACAGAAGAGCTCTTAGTTAACAGTAGGAGCTGAGCTCCACTGAAATTCTTTTCAATTCCACTGAAGACACACATAGTTCTTGGTAGTGATAAATCATTTAATATCTACTCGGAAGAACTTCACAACCTTTTCTAAATTAATTTTAAAAATCAATATAAAAAGCCAGCTGCAGATCCAAATACTGAAATAGATATGTCACCAGAAAAGAAAGTTAATGAAGACAAGACAGCAGTAAAAGGATTCAAGGTGTTACCAATGAACATTAGAGGCTCTGGCCTGACATCATCCAGACTTAGATCAGCTTTTTATCAGCTCAGGTTCTGACCATGAACTTAAAAACAACCCAGGGGCAGATGCACCCTACCTACCACAGGAGAGTGGTTTCCTGGCTGCAGCAGGACCTCCAAATGAGGCAGCCAGACTCCTTCCACAGCTTTCCCAAAAAGATCTTCTGGAGAAGTTCCTGTTCTCCACCAACATATTTCTCTACATGCAGTTCCAAAGGCTGTATCAGCTAACAGAACCAAGGAAGGGAAAACAGGAGTCACATCAAAATACTCTTTTAGGAATATTTTGTCAACTACTTTTTTGATCAAACAAGACCACTGGAACAAGCATAACAATTCTTTCACAGAGCAGTCCTGTAGTAATAGCACCTGAAGTACTGAAAGTAAGAGAATTGAGATATTAAGTCTTTCCTGCCCAGAGCAGCCTTAAACCCATAGCTCTGCTTTCTGAGAAAGTGTCTGAATTTACAAACTGCAGAGTCTGGGGCTGAGCAGTCAGCCTTCCAGATGGAAAGGGAACAATTTTAGTTACCAGGAAAGTCATACAGAGAATAAACAAAAAAAAGCCTGATGGCTTCCATATGACAAGACCTCTTCTGAGATTTAATTTTTTTTTTCCTGACCAACACTCCCAAGGGTAATCATGCATTTTCTCCAATTAACTTTAAACATGAAGTTCATAAACAATCTTTGACATTGAGTTCAGGCTCTCATTCCCTCCCACCTCCACACCCACCTTGCTGAGTGACACAGTAAGAAATTCATGCTGGGAAGTATAAAATCAGATAGAATGGCATTATCAAGGGGAAATTAAGAGTTTCCAATTACAGGATTTTCTCCCAGGTGACACTGTTCATTAGATTTGTCTCAAATTCACAAATTTCACTGCTTAGCAAATTTTTTTAAAATATTGACCATAATGGTTAGGCCTTTTCCTTGACTGTAATAATAATATCTGATTATAAACAAAAAAAATTATATAGGTATTATGTCTTTTATTTGGTTTTTAGCTTTTTGGGGGATTAGGGTCTTTTGGTGGTTTTGGTTGTTTATTTGGACTCTTTTGCCACATTTCCTATATATGTATGAACCTATTTTGGCATATGTAAGTACATTTATAAAATGTATATTTTGTATAGAGAACATAATGTTAAAGGTTAGATAAAATTTCTTCATTATAATAATCAGTTAAGGGAGCTGTAGTATGCAGGTGTATTTCAATGGGTAATATTCTTAGATTCCAAGAGTCTTCTCACAATATAAGATTTTAAACAAACTTTTCCATACTGTACCATGCACTCTATAAATGATATACAATATCTATTCATCATATATGTTTTTCACATAACTAGAATATGCACAATGCATTATATTATTCTTTTATTCTTTGAAGTCCTTTTGGGCTTAAAGCCATGAATTTAATTACCTTCTATCCCAGATATGAAAATTAATTGAACATCCCAAACTTATAGCACAGTTTTGGTGGAGGTTTGAGTCTGGTTTTGCATTTTTGAGGTGGTTTCTTGGTTACATCAAGGTAATTTAGTTCTATTTCTATTAGAACTGCCTATACTTCTGAATCAGCACTATCCTATAAAACTGCAAATAGTCAGTTTGTAACTATGCCTTCATTCACAGCCCTGCTTTGCCTGCTTTGAATAAAGAAACTCTCAAACCAAAGTAGGAAATAGCTGGCATAATTTCAAGTACTTGCTTGCTCCATTCAGTTGAACAGGATATACCTAAACTCCACAACCTAGCCACATGTATATCCTGTGAGCTATGGATTTCTCTCCATAATCTAGTGATCACATTCCATTGATCAGGAAAAAAGACTGAGAAAAGCAAGACAAACCAGTCAAAGCAAAATCCAAAGGATCAAAGCAAACAAAAGGTACTTTGTGAATAAGATTCCTTTATTGTGGGAATACAAAATAATGCAAATACTTGATCTGAATATTTTCAGTTATGAAAACATATGAAGTTATTCCAAGTTTATTCAGCTTAACTGTTTCATGATCTTGAATTTTTTTGTTCTGAAATGAAATATTTGTCCTGGTTACATTTTACATAAAATCAGTCTGCTTCTCTGGAGAGCCCTTGTCTTGACAAACTTGTATTGTCTAATAAAATACATTTCGTTATTATACCAGTGTCTGCTTATAATACTTGTGTCTACCAACTCCAATGATAAATGCATGCCTGCAAGCTTCTCAGAATGATGGGTTTGAAGGGCCCTGAAGGAACAGAGCTGAAAAAACCCCATCTTTGGAGTTAGAAACATAAACAAAGAATCCCTACTGCAACCCTTTCAGACAACAGGAGGAAAATAAAAAATATGCAAACTAATAGTTAATCTAAATTATTGTTTTATATGCAGTGTGACAGTTACTCTTGGAACCCTGGTGTAATAGTCTTCAGCACTTCAAGACACTCTTATTAAACTGTATGATAGAATTCTGTGTGCAAATAGACTAAACTCTGATAATCTAACACAAATTCCCCATTTCAATGAAGAAGCTTTCAACATGTGTAAGAAAATGAAAGATTTTTTTTTGTAAAGGCCCTCACAGCAAAAGTTATTCTGATTCCAGCTATATTCAACTCTAAATCCAATTCTTAAATTCAGCCCATGGACTGAATATTCTAGGATTATATCCGAAAAGCCAGATTAAATACTCAGTGACTTTTACTTATTCCAGCATCTTTTTGCAAACTAATGTCTTTATTAAGCTATATTTAATGCTGAGCAGCTCTTCTCATGGTGGTCTGCTAAAACAGATTGTTTCCTCTTCTAATTAAAGTTTCATTTGCATGAAGAGTATCTTTGATTAGAAGCATTTACATCTTATTTTTTACCATGGCCTTCTGTGAAATTATAATCATTTTCATAGCAATAATTTGAGATATCACAAACAGAAGATTATTAATTCAAGTAGAGACAATAAGCAGATAAGATCCTGTTTTCATTCAAGGTTGTTGGCCATATGGAAAATAAGAAAATGAGTCACATAAAACTGCAAAGCATCAGCAGATACTGCAGTGAGAGCTCTGAAGACTGATGTTTATCTGCAGAGCAGGTGTCACTACTTTTAGCCTCTCACACAGACATACTGGTAGGTGTTTCAGCCTTGTTTTGGAAGAAGTGCATCCAAAAGAGGGTATGAAAGCTGTTGACTTCCTTTGTTCAACAAGACAGGGTGACACAGAGCCAGTTATTGTGTGAGAATAACAGCTCCTTCTGAAAAACATTTGATGAATCACTGTATAGCCTGAGAAAAGTACAGATAATATGGTTTATTTTTTTACTTTCAAATTCTAATTTGCAGGAACAAATGTACAGACACACTTTTTAGCACTCTTTAGACAATGCTTTGTTGATGAACAATATAAACATTCTTTAATTTCCTTTTTAAAAAACTTGTTACTTCATGCAGTGTTATGAGGCAGTTTAAGTAAGTGTAAATAGGATCTTTATTTTCTAACAGGTCATCTGTTCAGCCTGAATTTGTAATCATCTGTCTGTGGCAATATAAATAATTTGTTTAGTTTATAGTTGTGAACTCTTAAACATTTTGCTGTAAAATATTTTTATTGTAGTGCCTTGTAGTATTCTTGAATTTTAAGGCCTTTCTGATCAAACCTTTTAATTAATTTTGTTTACCCTTGAGGTCATCTGGTAAGAGAAAGATTGTTTTCTTGAAGTTCACACGGAGTAGACAGTGGATTTAAAATATAAATTATTTTTTCAAAGCTCCTAAAGTATTAAATGGTATCAAATGCATAGCATTATTACCATCTATGAGTCACATGATTTTCACAAAAACTGATCCTGTAACTAATTTAATACAGGCCTACATTCATTTGCACTTAGAATTATAAAAATGTAGAATTGCTTAGGTTGGAAAAGGCCTCTAAGATAATTGAGTCCAACCATTCATGTAGACAAGTTCTGCAAGTCCTCCTCTAAACCATGTCCTTAAACACCACATCTGCACATCTTTAAACACTTCCAGGGGTGGTGGCTCAGTCACTTCTCTGGACTGCCTCTTCCAATGTTTTGACAATCCTTCCAGCTGAGAAACTTTTACTAATTCCTGAATCAAACCTCCCCTGGTGCAATTTGAGGCCATTTCTTCTTGTCTTGTTGCTTATTATTTTGGAGAAGAGACTGATCCTGACCTGGCTACAGACTTCTTTCAGGAAGTTGTAGAGAAGATCTCCCCTGTGCCTTCTTTTCTCCAGACTAAACAATCCCAGCTCCATCAGCATCTCCTCCTCAGACTGCTCCAGACATTTCAGCGGCTTTGTTGCCTTTCTTTGGACACACTTCAGACCCTCAATGTCTTTCATGTAATGAGGGGCTCAAAACTGATTTGTGTTCCTATTTTAAAAAGTCCTTATTCCCATCAGAATTACAGATCCATCACATCTCTTAAAAATGCTACTGCCCATGGTGGGCCGATGTGTGCAAGCTTTTAAGCATGGAGTATTTCCTGTTCATGGGAGCATAGGGGCACAGAATCAAAAGCTAATGATTTACAGCAGCTTTACAAGCCACTGTTCATGAGGTGAGTTACAATAGCCCACATGTGCACACTTAGCTCACCCTATCTTCTGAGGTAAAATGCATTAGTTTAATGTAATTTCATGGGGGTATAAATTCTACCTTATCTTTTGGCAAGGTTAAGATGACACATAGCCCATTGCAGTGATACAGCATCTATCTGCTGACTTGTTGGAAGGCTGTAACTCAGTCTGGATTGATCCAGACAAAGCTCTTAGACTATCAGCTTGACTTCTGTAAAAGGTAATTTTTATTGATCTCAGTGATTGCATAATGATAAATCATCTCTTTAAAAAGAAATCCAGTCTTTATTCAAAGAGTCAGAAAGAGGAAGCTTTAATATTTGAGAGACTGGATAAAATTATTTCTGGCTCTAAATAACTGAAATGTGGGTTGGGGGGGTAGCAGTGCAAGTTCTGTGGAGGTAGGACATGCCCTGCTCCACACCTGATCTCCCTGGAGCCTCTATCCCAGCCCAGAATGGCTGTCAGCTGCTGGCACACCTGGCACATGGAAACAATGCCCCCAGCCCACCCCTGCAGCCCCACTGAGCCCCAGAGTGGCCACATGTCTGGAAGCCCCACCTGGGTGGGGGTGGCAGCGAGAGGCCTGAGCAGATAAAACTTCTTGCCCTGAGACAGACATGGTTGTACCCCTATTGTACTTGAATTTTATGGCATCTGAAACCACATCAGGATCCAAGACACTAGCTGTATCTTGCTTTTCCCTCTTCCTTTTTCCCTCTTTCTCTTCCTTCCTATTCTTAATTCCCTCTTCTTGAAATATGGGTTATTTAAGGTTGGATGAGTAGAGTTTGCTAAGCCTATTCTCAGTGAAATACTTTATTTTGATTGAATGGCGTTTTTTTTAAGTTTTGCCAAATTTCTGATCTTCTGAAGTTTGCTAGTTAAATTTGGTTTTAACCTCCTGAGAATATTGTTGCATTTCTCCCATGGAGTCACCTCAAGACCCTTTAAAATAAACTTGCCGAGTGAGGACTATGGCTCCACACCATTTTTTACTTGGCTTAATTGCATTTTCCTATCATCAAAAAATATACCCTTTATTTCTAATTTACTAGATTTTATAATTTCAAGCCATGATTCCTTTTATACCTGTCTCTAGCAGGTTAAAAAAAAAACAAACAAACAAAGAAAAGAACTGCACAAAACCAAAAACTTACCAGAATTTTCTGTAGTACCTTGAGATATTTATACATTATTTGCAGTTTCTTTGAAGATTGTGATACATGTAATTTCTAAATAGCATCAGCTTCAGTGAAGAAAGTAATTTTCAGAAATGCTTTAAAATCCATTCTTCAAACCTGCATTTGTGATACACATCTTCAGTTCATCATTGTCCAGAGGGGGTCAGGAGGCAAAGTTTAGCACTGTGTGGGGGTGACCAAACTGAGTATTGTACACCCACCCACGTTACCTTAATTGGCTGTCTTTTGGGGCAGCAGGCACAAGCAGAATTCTTCAGTGGCCGGGCTGAGGAGAAGTGGCTGCTGCTGGAACCACACGTGGTGTTGGAAGAGCCCTGCCCACACTGACACCCAGCTGCTGCAGCGATACCTGCACCACTTCTCTGCAGCGATACCTGCACCACTTTGATGATGGCTGCTGCAGTGATACCTGCACTGCTTCGCTGCAGCAATACCTGCACCGCTGTGCTGCAGCGATACCTGCACTGCCGTGCTGGCCACTGCTGCAGCAATACCTGCATCACTTCACGGGCTGCTGCTGCAGTGATACCTACACCACTTCTCTGGCCACTGCTGCAGTGATACCTGCACTGCTTCACTGCAGCAATACCTGCACCACTGTGCTGGCCACTGCTGCAGCAATACCTGCATCTCTTCGCTGGCCACTGCTGCAGTGATACCTGCACTGCTTCGCTGACTGCTGCTGCAGCGATACCTGCACCACTGTGCTGGCCACTGCTGCAGCAATACCTGCACTGCTTCGATTGCCACTGCTGCAGTGATACCTGCACTGCTCCTCTGCAGCAATACCTGCACCACTGTGCTGGCCACTGCTGCAGTGATACCTGCACTGCTGCACTGGCTGCAGCTGCAGTGATACCTGCATTGCTTCACTGGCTACTGCTGCAGTGATACCTGCACCGCTTCTCTGCAGTGATACCTGCACCACTGTGCTGGCCACTGCTGCAGCAATACCTGCATCACTTCTCTGGCCTCTGCTGCAGTGATACCAGCACTGCTTCGCTGAGAGCTGCTGCAGCGATACCTGCACCACTGTGCTGGCTGCTGCTGCAGTGATACCTGCACTGCTTCACTGGCCACTGCTGCAGTGATACCTGCACCACTTCTCTGCAGCGATACCTGCATCACTGTGCTGGCCACTGCTGCAGCAATACCTGCATTGCTGTGCTGGCTGCTGCTGCAGCAATACCTGCATCACTTCTCTGGCCTCTGCTGAAGTAATACCTGCACTGTTTCACTGCAGCGATATCTGCATTGCTTCGATGGCCACTGCTGCAGTAATACCTGCACTGCTTCTCTGCAGCGATACCTGCATCGCTGTGCTGGCCGCTGCTGCAGCGGCACCTTAGACCAATGCCCACGCAGAGTAAATCCCTTCAGGTGGAACGGCCTTCTTTTGCCTCCCAGCCATGTGGAAATTTTGGTTTTGCCTGAGAGGTGGGGAAGCGGCTGGCATTTTTCCTCTGCTGGTTTTGTAGGTAAAACTTTTTTCTCTGTACTGTTTGTGAGTTTAGGTTCAGTAAAACTGTGACTCTAACATTTTTATCTCTCACAGTCTTGTTTTCTTTGGTTTCCCTCCACATGAGTGAGGCTTGAGCAGTCTTAACTTTTCTCCAGTGAGTTTTTAAAACCAGTACAATAATTAATACATATTTTTGAGTTGTTACTTACTACTGATGATAAACATCAGTCTAAACACAGCTTCCCAGTTCAATAGCAAAGACAGACACCTATGAATAGTTTTTCCAATATATTTGTAAAATGAGAAATTTTCAACAAGTACAGAAACATGATCACAAAATTTACTTTTTTTCCTGTCTTCAATTTTTCCTGGTTTCCTACTTTTGGAATTAACAGGATCTTGTTCTATTCTGGTTAAAAGCAGATTATGAATGCAGTTACTGGTGAAGCTATATGGAAATATATCTCCCATTACTTTTATCAGTTGCATCTGGTAAATTCAATATAAACTTTCAGATTCCATAAAAATAAAAATAACATAGAAATTTATCAGTCTAGGCACACCAATTAACTTTTCATTTTGCCATATTTTTCTTAAAATTTTCTAGTCTACTTTTATTTTTAGTCCAAGATCTTAAAATCATCAGAATAATCAGAATTTTATTCTTAAATTCCCTATACAAACAAAGGAGTTAGAATATGGACTTGTAAGCAATATTTTATTGTTCCTGAATAAAGTATCATGAAATTCCTTCAGCTTGAATAAGAATATCTTAATTTCTTTGTGAGATTCCATAGACTAAAATAGGAATTTCTACAGTAAATCGATGGTAAGAATGCACATAGCACATAAAAATATGGTTCTAATGATAATCAAACCAATTATGAGTTCAGAGAACTGCTTGTCTGCAGACTGTAATCAAAGAAAAACTGTTCTCTCCTACAGCCATCTTTTCCAGGCAGTTTAAGGTCTTGTTAATCCTCACTTAATATCCTGTCCTTATTATGACTGTGTCTCCTCTCAGGTTGATAGCAATGGGCTGAGAATGCATTAATGCCATGTTACTTTTTTCCATTGTGCAATGAATAATTACATACAGCTCAATAAATGTTCTTCTACTTAATTAAAGTGTACTCTGGCATATATTGAGGAAAGCATGATGTGAGACATGAAACCTATGTTCCTAGAGCAAAAGAACAAGTGTACAACATGTAAGTAACAAGTTTTTCTTGCTATGATGAGATGCAATGAAATCTAACATCAATGTCTTCAAGATAAAGAGTTAACTAAATATAAGTTATGTTTTTCCATTGCTCTGGACAATGACCAGTAAAAAAAAATCTGTAGCATCAGAGTGCCACTTTATCAACTTGAGAGCTTTCAGAGCTCTATTGAATATTTAAAATTTAGATTATTTTATAATTTAGATACTGGATGTAGCTGTGATTTGTTTTATAATAAAGTAAATTATTTAAAACAAAGTCTAGAGTTTTCAAAACAAATTGATGCTTTGGAAAACTGCCTTGCCTTCCAGTGTCAGGAGACTTATGCAAAGATAAGTGTCACTAGAGAAAGACTCTTGTAAACCACTGGGGTTTTTAAAACTTTTAAGTTTTTCAGGCATCCCAGTGAATAAAGCAACCAAAAAATGTGAGCTCTTCCTCCTATAAAATCCTGTAATATTTTCAAGAACTGTGACAAAATACATAATTGTGTGATTATATAAAACACCCACACATCTAAATGTTGTCATCACATATCTTTGCATTAAATACTAAGATAACAGACCTCTAAGGATTCTACAGAGAGATTGATGACCTACAAGTAAGGCACTGAGTATGTGGTATTAAAGGAATATATTTTTTCAGAAACTGGGAACTGTGGGTTAAAATTATTTCTGAATAATTGGAAAGTAGTGAACAGTCTATCCCTAATGCCATTCAAATAAATTGTTTTCATTGACATTCATGAAATACATATTTTCAGCAGAAAGCTGAGCACATACTTATGTGTCCTATTGAGTTGAACAAGATTACTCAGCACAACAAAAAAGCTACTTAGCAGATGACAGAATTCGCTCTTTTGTAAAACAGAGAACAACTATACTATTGGAGCATTAGTAGTCCTGTTAAATGAAAACAATTTACAAGTCCTCCAAAGAACAGGTTATGAAAGTTGTCTAAGTTGTCTAGGAGATTTTATTTTGGGTTTCTCCAAAATACAGATGCTTAAAAAAAAAAAAAAAAAAAAAAAAAAAGGCGTCATTAGGTGTAAATAGAATCTAAATAGAATCTTTATGCACAATATAAAGTTTTATGCTTGGACGAAATTATTCAGTAATACATTAAAATTACACACAAAAGATAATATTTTCTAAACAACAAAAAGAACCATCTCAAATATTTTATCATTTTCTGTGTATTTAGAGGTCCTGTAATTTTTTAGTATTTCAAAAATTTTTCACTTGAGAGGCTGAAGTAAAGAAAAAAAATCCTAATATTTATGTCCAGAGGAATATGGTATTTAGTTCTTATTCTTTCTAAAAATTATTAACCTTTCCTAAAATTTTCACTTATTCACATAGTCCTTTATATACATATAAAATTGATTAGCCAAACTACCCAGGGAACTGTGAACAGGGAATAATTAATCAATAGCACAAATTTGCTTATTGGAACTGTTCAGCAGAAAGACGAAAGAAAAGACATTCAGTGAAATCAGGCTATTTAAGCATATCATCCTCAAACACAGATTACAGGAGTGGTTTTTTGATTTTTTTTCTCCATATATAACAATTTATTCTCTTTTACTTAGCAAACTTTTTATTAATATAACTATTAACCTTGGTAAAAATAAAATTATAGGCATACTTAAAAGTCTTGATACAGAGACTGTATATTGATTCAATTCAAAGAACAACCTGCTCGCAAACAAGCACTGAAAAGGTAGCTGGTTCCATGCTTAAATTTTTAATATCCTTAGAGCTTCTGGACCTCTAATTACAGTACTGCTCCCTGGATTTCTGAAAAAGAAGTTACTTATTTAAAGGTTGTCCCTACAATTACACTGTGTTGCATCAGACTTATTAGCTGTATGGATCACATCCTCATGCACTAGAAGACCTTCTTTTAATTTAAAAGTTATTGGCTAAAGTCCTTTAAACAAATAATAATTTATGATACTCTTTTTTATGCAGGTTGGTCTACTGATTCCATAAACTACTCTGTAAGATCTGGCCAAGTAATGCTTCAAGAAAAGAGAAAAGAGGTATATTTCCAAAGGGTCTTTAAGAGTGCTGCTGAATTAAGCATGTTCCAGCAGAAAATAAGTGGATAATATAATGGTTGAAGACATCCCTATTTAGGGAGATTCGTGGCTCTCCAGAAAGAAAAGTCAATGTTGCTTTTGATTTTTTAGGAAGTAGATGTCTTGTTTTACTAGAATGCATGTATGCATATACTTGTGTGCAATTTAGTGTATCTGATATCAAACAACACTTGGCCTACACAAATTACAGATGCAAGAAGAAAAGTAAGCAATCAGTGGATTAGTTTCACATGTTGAATGTGTGCAAGGAAATCACATACATCTGAGTTTCATCTAAAGTCTCAAAATATTTCAGTGAAATTTGTATCATATCCAGTAACTTTTGAAAAAAACCACAAGACATTATGCAGTAAACTTCTTTGGTTAAACAAAACTTAAGAAAAAGAAACAGCCATTTGATAAAAAGTCATTATTAGTGGCTCTATGGTTTCTGTCTGATAATGTTTAAGAATGTAACCCAAGTACTCCTTACAAACATTCTGCCATGCTTCAGCTAACAGCACTGTGAGCCCAGAGGATAACTTCATTAGGTGTCCATCTAGAATTATTTCCAGATACACTGTATTGATCCATCAAAGATGCACTCCTAGAAAATATGCAGTTGGCTGGGCTGCCCATATTCAATATGCTAATTAATATTTTCTTTCCTCTAACTTTGTGTTTGTGCTCTCTGGAGAAAGAAAAGAAGTCAGTTGGCAGTTTGAGTCAGAAAAATAAATCAAGCAGATGTCAAAAAAATTCAAAAAGCATCTTCAAACTATTTTAAAGGATCATTTTAGATTCCAGATTTTTGATGAGTGATTCATATTTTTAAGTTGAGCAACAAAAATCCATCATCTTTGCAACAGGAAGCCTTTGAGCTCCTAGATGAAATTTTTCGTTGAAGGAATACTTTGCACTTAAAGGCCTTGGAAACTTAGATGTTACTTCTTCTTAAACTCTTTCTAAGGATGAAAGCATAGGCTTTGTAGCACCTAGTTATGTAAGAAAAAAAAATCACATGAGAAATGTATCAAATCAAAACAAGTATGTTGTCTGCCCAGCAAAAATATTCTACATCTCCTTCATTTGTAAAGTCACAGGGTGCTACTGAAGATCCAGATTATGTTTTACAAAAGAAATACAATATTTTAGGGATTAAATAAAATCCTAAAAACTTAAGCATAATTGGACATAATAATGTTCTTAGCTTAGAACTGAAAGTATACTTACTAGATTTGGACCTGCAGTTAATTTATTTCATGTGTATAACACAGGAAAATCCATTCTAAAAGGAAAGAGAATTTAATGATTTTTCTGTACTATGAAATAGTTTTATGCTTCCATTTTCTGCTTTTTTTGTGGTCTTTTCTATTTTCATTCTCCAATATCATTTTCCTTTGTCTTTTCTCTTGATCCTGTTAACTTTCCCTGAACAGCTCTATGTTATCCTTACTTCTTTGTCAAACTCTAGCAAGTTAAACAAAATCTTTATCAGCCTACAAATTTGTTGTGTTTAGTGTCCTAAAGTTTAGCAACAATTTCTTTGATTTATCTTCTCAAATTGCAGTCATTTTTTAAAAAAATAAAACTGGGGAGTTTTCCTGCTCTAAGACAAAGAACATTTGTATGATTTTGATGAGGCCTTTCGGTACAATTGTTAGATGAACAACATAATTCACAGTAGTAGAAAGATATTAAGCATATGACCTTAAATAATATTTGTGTATTTTTCTCTGCTTTCAGTTTATGAAATTCGTATACCATGTCAAGAAAAATTCACTCTGTATTCTGCAAGACAAAGATAATTTATTTTCCTACATGAGAAAGATGATGACAAAGTAAATTACTCAAGTCATAACAATGGGTGATGAGAAAGGAGTTATTGCTCTGCATTTCAGATGGCATGCTATGGTATGGGTTACTGTGTATTTTTTTAAAAAAGGGATATGTCTTCCACTCTTGTTGCTAAAATGAAGCAGATACAAACAAATAAAATAAATAAAAATCCTTGGGCCTATGTAGTAATTTACGATGAATGATCAAATGGATCTTGCATAAAAGCCTTCTATCAAGGATATATGTCCCTACAGCTATGTACTTATGCATGTATGCACAAAAACCTTAATAGGCTGACCTGCACACCTGCTTGTGGAGGCAGCCCTTTTGCCATTCCAGAGCATAAAGTTTTATAGGCATATTTCAAAGAATTTGTGTAATTATCTGTTAAATCTCATTAAAAAGCCCACATTGTTATTCTGAAGGCTTCAGAATGGAATTCTGGATTCATTTTAGCAATAGCACTGATCTGTTTAGTAAGTGATGTTTTAGGAAAGGAGGGAGGATGATTCTTCCCTCAGGGTATTGATGATGAAAGAGCTCTAAAATACATAGTTATTATAATCACTTGAGTATCAGCAGGTAGAATCCGTCCCACATAGAAAAAAAAAAAAAAAAAAAAAAAGAAGAAAAAGTATTAATTTGATTATGTGGCTCTCTGAGATTCTCTGGGAGAGTTTTTCAACATTGTTCCAGCTCCTTAAAGAAATTCACATATTTCATTAGATCATTGCTGTAACTGCAACCCATTGAAAAAGCTCAGCTACTGGGAAGGCAGACATTTTACCTTTAGCTCAGTAATAGATTACCTTTAACCCCTGAATTATTTCTTTATTTTGCAACAGTTAGGTCTCAGAACAAATATGTCTGTATTCTATTACATCGTTCCTTAGTTTTACCTTACAAAAACAATTCTACATTTCCAATGACTAGTGAGTAGGAGCCTCTTTAGTATTTTAGATGTTGTTCTTTAAACTCTGCAAAAGCTCACACTCGGCTGGCATTTTTTACCTGTTATAATGCTATGTTTATTTTTACAACAAACTACTCTGCTTTCTGAAAACTAGTAGATTTCTCTGAATTCTCAGTCATTACTTCTGCTAAAGGAACATATCAACCAATTTCTGTTCAAGAAAAGAACAAAGAGGTATCATTAAATATATACTTTAAACTCTATTGAACGCACTTTGCTTTCTACCACAGTTATGCTCTTCTGAAACCCATTTGTTTCTGCTCAATTAGCAACATTACCCACAGCTACTATTCTTACATAAGATATCAGATGTAGGTAACAGTGAAATTCTTGCTCAAGTCTTCTGAATTTAGATTGAAGAAAACTATAGTTCGATAAATATGTTTCCTTATCTGCTTCATAACCTGGATTTCATGGCATCCATGAGACAAAAAAAAGAAAGCTGTATCTCCACCCCTTGTAGTGGGAGCAAGCTCTGGGCTTCCTTCAGCTCCATGTCCCAGGTGTCCTTACTCATGCAGAAGAGCCTGTGCTTGGGTGGGCTCCAGGCTGTCTGCACAGTCAGGAGCTGCCATTTCCAGCTCTCTCTGCAAGCACAGGGCACGCGTGGCAGCGCTTCTCGTGCTTCACTGCTGGGTTGCAGAGCAGAGCAAGCTCTTGAAGGCAAAAGCAGGCTTGCCACCAGTGTGTCATACTTTCAAAAACACCCCAGAGAACCACACATCTCCTCAGTCTCACTGTGGTCAGCCCTGCTCATCATTCTGCAAGTTTCCACTTTTGGGAAACAGGACCAATGGGTCTCGTCTGGCCACTGCGTTTTGCTGCTCTGTGACTTGCCTTTGTCACACTGCAAGAGATATTTTTTCCCAAGCAAAACTGAAGCATGAATCAGCCTGCTCTTGGCTACATCACCTTTTGTTAATGCTAATAAGCATCAGCTCTGAAACAGATTTAGAAAAATAAGATAAAAGAAATAAAATAAAATAAGGTTTCCACTTGTAATCTTTGTGATATGTGTCCTTGAAAATGTTTTTGGAGCTGAAAAAACCCTGGCATTTCAGACAATAATAGTCTCTTCATCATTTGACTCACGGTGAGCTCAGGGAATAGGATGGGACAGAATAACACAGAACAATAGAATAGGTTATGTTACATAATGCCTATGGTAATACATGACAGTCTAGACCTAGGCATAGGGGTCCACCCAGGAGCAAAGGCATTTGCAGTGCAGATCCCAGGAGACAATATCAGAGACAGGCACACAAACAGCATCCTTCCAGCAGGGACTGAAACATTCCTGTACTGTCAACACTGGTTTTAGCACAAATCCAAAACAAAGCCTCACACAAGCTACCATGAAGAAAATTAACTCTATCCCAGACAAAACCAGCAAAATAGGGATTGATTGCTGGTTTGTAATATCCCTTTGAAAATACAACTTAATGTTGTTTTCACACTGTATTGAAAGTGTTCAGAATACTACTTCGAATTAATTCCATTTCTGCTAGCATTAACAACATTTAAAGTAAGAACACTATATGAGCACAAATTGTATTTGTACTTGAATTTTTCCTTCATCAATTTTTCAGTGTTTCGTCAAGCCATAATAAATCATGCTGAAATTCTGTTTTCTGTGACAGCTTCTGAGGACAAATCAAGTGAGAAGCACACCTATCATCAAGCTAGAGGCAGCAGGTGAAACATACTTTTGACCATTTTATTTGAGTTCTAGTTCTGTCTTTGTGTAGTTGTGGAAAGAAAAATGCACATTCACTGTCCCCTGTGGAGCTCAATATATAGAAAAAGATTTCAGCAACACTTGCTCTTTTTTTTGGCACATACTGCCTTTGTACAGCATAGATGTGTTAGACAAGAGATTTAAAAAAAAAAAAAAATCACACTCCACACCACAGTGAAACAAAACTTTTATATTACAAAAATGTCTAGGGCAATAAGAAGTTACAGTACGACATGAACTTTTGGGTATCCAGGATTCCAGAGTTTAAGAAGTTGGAATACACACAGGTTCAGAAGTCAACACATCATGAAATAAAGTGCCATGATCTGGGGAGCCTGTTCTAGTGCCCAGCTACCCTCTGGGTGACGAAACTTTTTCTAATACCCAACCTAATCTCCCCAGACACAGCATCATGCCATTTCCTTAGGTACTATCACTGCTCACCAGAGAGAAGAGATTGATGCTCGCTCCTTTTTTTTCCGCTGGTCAGGAAGCTGCAGAATCCTCTGAGGTCTTGGTCTCCTCCAGGCTATCAGACCAAGTGACCTCAGCCACTCCTCATATGGCTTCTCCTCAAGGCTCTTCACCATCTTTCCTGCTCTCCTTTGGATGCTCCCTAACAGCTTAATATCTGTCTTATGTACCAAAAACTGCAGACAATATTTGAGGTGCGCCAGTGCAGTGCAGAGCAGGACAATCCCCTCCCTTGCCCAGCTGGTGATGCTGCCCCTGATGCCCCCAGGACAGGGTTGGCCCTCCTGGCTGCCAGGGCACTGCTGGCTCATATCCAGCTTGCCATTGACCAGGACCCCCAGGTCCCTTTCCACGGTGCTGCTCCCCTCTCACTCATTCCCCAGGCTGTCTGTACATCCAGGGATGCCCCATCAGAGGTGCAGAATCCAGCACTTGCCCTTACACTTCACATGGTTGGTGGTTGCCCAGTCCTCTCATTTGTTGAGGTCTCTTTGCCTTTGAGGAAGTCAACAGCTTCTCCTAATTTTATATCATTGGCAAACTTATGACAGAGTACGATTTATTTTGATTGTCCTTTAAAATGCTTAGTACCAAATACATTTCTCAATTATTTTTGTTTAAAAATATGATTGAATATATTATGAAAAAAGACCAGCTAGTTAGGATCTATCTTCTTTGACTCTCCTGGGAGCATATTGATTTATGCTAGTTATCTATATCTTAACTAAATTAGAATGATACCATCTTAAATTAAGAATGTACATTTCTTTGTATGCTTTGAAGCCTTGCACTAAGTAGCAACTATGAGTTGAATATGGAGCATTCAGGTTTTTATAATCTCAATATGTGAATGCTACAGAACAAACATGTTCCTATGTCAAAAGAAAGCTTACAAGTATCAACTCATATTGAAAAGTCTGTCAATTATGAGAGAAAATAAAAAACCCTACAAGCACTTTCTATTAATTATTGAAGAATAAATTTGTATAGAATAGTAATAAAATCCTTTATATAAAAGATACTAGTTATGCAACACATAGTATAGAAATACTGTGATATCAAAGACAGTTGGAGCACAATTTACTAGCTTATTTTTAATTTTCTGTATATATTTTGCCCTGTTGATTTTTTCCTGACAATCTCTTAAAAAAAAAAAAAAAAAAGAAAGTAATTTTCCTTTCATTTTTAGCTATTCTAAATCGAGCTGGTATGGTATACAAAACTGTGTGAAAACTGAAACTCTGTTTTAAGGTCCTTGAATACCATAACTTTCTTCAGAAAAGTTGGCTGAAATCTGAGTCTGTGCCTATAATACATTTGAGTACTCATGTCATGGAAATAATTGTTTCTGTGGCTTTTATTTCTCAGACATATACTCAGGTAAATTTTTCCATAGTAGGCACCTTCTATTAAAATCTACACTAAGGGATTGGAAATACTGGATAATTTGATTTTTTTATTACATATAAAGGTTTTATTACATCTAATTTTTTTTATTATTTTGCTGTTTTAGGAAACTTTCCCTAATGAGTGAGAACATCAGTCTCACACTTGAGGAAAAAAGATGTGTAACTCTGAGGTTTACAATGTTGGCTTCAGGCTTTTAAAGCAGAATACTTTTTTTAAGTCCCTTATGAAAGTCCTTTTCTTTTTTTTTCCCCTCCTTTTCTTTAAACCATTTGAAGATATTTTAGTGTTGATGAAAAGATGCATTGTGATAGTAATGGAAACTGGGTCTCTTCTCTGCTTAGAGCAAGTATACAAAGACACTAAAAATAAAGTAAAAATTAAGGCAATTAATTTACCCAATGAACTCATTCCATATGTCAGCATTTAATGATTTCAATGATGCTCATTTAAAGATCTCCTTTCTTCTTACTTTTTTTTTCCCCAAGTATGGAAAAAAAAAGATCTGTTGATAATTAGACTCCACAGGTCCTAGCATTTATGCATCTAACAACATCTACTTCAAATCCACTGAGGGGTTTATGATCCCTTCCAATTTGACATCAACTTTCAATTTCTTGCTAAACCAACCATCCGAATTGCTAGATTCACACCAGTAGGACCTTCAGAAACATATTGCTGACAATATTTGCAACCAGTCCAAAACTAATTGAAAAAGTATCTTTGGTTTTTCTTTCCCCTGCTAACCCAGAACAGCAAATTCTGCATTTTTCTTGCTGTGGTCTTCCTACTTTTCACCGAGTGTCACAATCAGACACAAAAGGTTTTGCATGGATTCATTAAAGGGCTAAAAGCTGTTCCAGCTCCAAACTGGAAGGCAAGAAATCATTGTGGAAAGATACAACAACATGAAATTATCATTCTTCAATCTACAGAGTGATACAGAGCCATTCCATGATTGCTGTCTGTTGACCTAAAGTTGAAACAGAGAATAGATATACCCTACACAGCATCCCTAATATAACCTCCTCAAGGCTGTCTCCATAATGATAGAAAAGTTAATTAATTCCTTGCTCAAAGGCAAAAAGGGGTCAAATCAAGAGAGGAAATAATTAACAAACCAAAACCCTCCACCAGAATTAAATCTCACCTTCAGTCTTTTATAGCAAAAACGTATATTAGCAGAAGAGTATGCACCCCCTGGTGAGGACTGTAACAACTTTTTCTGCTATTCAGATCCCTTATTTTCCTCACATGAATTTATTAAATTATTTTCTTACCTTGTTTGTTGGTGTTGTCTCATTCTCTATCCTATGTATCAATGCTGCATTCAACAGGAGTGGCAGCAAATGGAGAAGGGGATGTAGTTCACAATGACCACAGATCAGTGTCCCAGCAGCTAGAGAGACCTGAGTGAGTTTATCTTTGCATCTTTGCCCTGGGAATTTAATACTGAACATGTGTGTGTGTGTGTGTGTGTGTGTGTGTGTGTGTGTGTGTGTGTGTGTGATTTCTTAGCAAATGTTTGAGTCCTCTGTGTGTCTGTGAATGTGTGAGTCCCTGTGCTGACACACAGACTCTGGCACACAGGCTCAGCCTCCCCAGCTGCCAGACCTGCAGACAGGAACAGCAGCAGCCATGGAAGCAGGATGGAGAGACCCCTGGGTTCCTAGGCTGGATCTGAGATGCCTTCAGCCCCTGCAAAGAAGAAACCCTGGCCCTGGAATCCACAGATTTTAGCAACTCATAACTGCCAAAATATTTTCACTTTTACTACCTTGGAATTAGACATGCTGGTTTTGATTTGATTTGCTTTGAACAGCTTTTACACAGATCCATTAAAAATACAAAACATTATTTTCATCTGTTTGACTAATATCTTTTTCACAGGAACACAGCATCTGATGTAGAAGATCAGAGGTCCATTTAATCTAATTTTCAAACACTTTGTGCAGTGAGATGCTATGAAAGCTGTCATGTTCAATGGTTCTGCTAACAAACCCCTTATTTTAGAAATTATTAAATTATGGATCTAGGATTCTCTGAAGACTGGTAAGAATAGAAAACTCAGCACTAAGCATGGGACAAATAGAGTGTCCTTCTGAGTAAGCAAGTATCATCCACAAACTGAACAGCTGCTGCTTCAATGAATGCTACCAGCAAAAAATCAATTTCCGGGTCCTTGTGACAGCGAGGAGAAGAGGTGGCAGCAGCAATGAAGAGTCTGGGTGAGAAAGCAAGGGAGGGCACAAACTGAGACCTGGGGGATTCTGCAGTGGAAACAATACCTGCAGAAGATGAGTTGGCTCAAAAAGACAAAACAAAGTGCTTCTTCTCCCATGGCCAGGGCTTCAGGGTTCAACTTTTAGGTCATTGCCATTGAAAAGATATGTGTCTATGCATGCATGTGCACATATACAATATATCTATGTGTATCTATTATTTTGCTAATTAAGAGAATGCCATATAGGGTTTGGAAGACTGACAAATCAGGTCAGTTTTAAGCTTTAAACCCAAATGTTACTAAATTTATTTATTAACAACACATTTTGTGCTAATAATTAGTTTTTCCATATTACCAATCACCGCAATGTATCCAAAACTGTCAGTCAGTAATATTAATATGCTACTCATTAATTTGCATATCATTTATTAGGAGTATGCAACACCAGGGATTTCAGGATGACACTGTTGGCTATGGTCGTTATCAGTTCTCACTTGCTGAGATTAAGGTGATTAAGACCAAGAGACTTTGATGAGAGAATTTATACCTGAAGGGCATTAATTTTATTTTTTCTTTATATTTTCATTATGTCTAATGTTTCTAGGCAATTTGGTTCTCCCAAGGGGAAGCAGGCTATCAACTGCTTCTAAAACTGTTTATATTGGGTTTTTTTTCTCATTTTGTCATACTTCTTGAGTATTCCCCAAATCATCCTGTATGCAATACATCTTTGTCCCTTTGATGATCACAGTCCTCACACACTTTGTGAAGCGGTTATGCACAGTTCTGCCATCACAGCACTAACCAATACATAATATTAATGCCCTATTTTAACTTATTTTAGCACCCTTAAAATTGAGCTCAAGGCAAATTAATACAGATTACAGCATTTACGGTTTCTCATTGACATAGGCCTCTGCTTTGGCTACAAGGTATCTGGCACCAAGATAAGTTATTTAAACCCTGAGCTCAAAGTCTTTGCTCCAGGCAAAACACACAAAGAGACCTGGGCATTCAATAATCAGATGCACAACAGCCAGTCCTCTGACTAGAGAGTTTCCAGAATGAGCAGTTATAGAATAATGAAAAAATGCATCAAGAGTGTACACACCTGATTTTCATCCAAAGGGAAATTATTTTATTATGAGGATTATCAGCCTAGAATTCTCTCACGGTCCTTGGTTCCTAAACAATTTCTTTAAGAAACACAGATGAGTCATTTATTCCAGAGGATGCCTGAAAGGAATTCTGCTTAGCAAAATCTCAGGAGTAGGCAGCTTGCCAGGGTTTGGGAGTCAGACTGGATGCTCAGCATAGGAGAGAGACTGCCTACAAAGCATGGACACTGATCAAAGGAGAAAAACATGCTTTGTCCCCTTGAGAAAGGCTCGTGAATAAGTATTAGATGATTAATTCACTTAAGAGAATGGAAACATGTGTCTAGTCCTAGTAAGTATGACAAAAATCTTACTAAATAGTCATTACAGAAAGTAAAATTTAGTAAGTTCCAACTTTTTCACTTTATTCAGAATTATTTTCTCTTCTCTTATATTTTTTCAATTCTATATTCACTTTATTTCCCCTAAATTCTATATGTAATGTTGTGGGCCTCACATGAGTCTGTGGCATCTCCCAGTTTGGTATCATCAGCAAACTTTCTAAGGGTGTATTCAACTCCTGCACCTGCATCATTGATAAAAATATTAAACAGAACTGGCCCTAGATTTGAAGCCTGAGGGACACTTGGTACAGCCAGATGTAGCCCCACTCACTGCAACCTGTTCAGCCAGTTCTTCATTCAGGTCACCACTGAACTTGCTCATACTATGAGTGGACAAGTGGTTGAGAAAGATGTTGTGAGAGAAAGTATCAAAAAGCCTCACTGAAATCCAGAAAAACTACTTCCACTGCTTTCCCTTAATCCACTATGTGGGTGACCTTAATCAGAAAGATCCTAAATAAGATAAGACTTTCTCTTTGTAAACCCAAGTTTACTGTGCCTGTTGATTGCATTGTTATTTAAATGACTTTCAGTACCACCAAGTATAATCTTCTCCATAATATTTCCAGGGCCTGGTGTTAGACTTACATGTCTGCAGTTCCCTGGGTCTTCCCTCACACCCTTTTTGTAGACTGGAGTAACTTTGGACAGTTTTCTGTCAGGAAGGACTTCACTGAACTTCCAAGACATTTGGTAGATGATCAAGAGGGGTCCTTCCATAGCATCCACTCCTTCAGTACTCTGGGTCGAATCCCATCAGGCTCCTGCACTTACAGACATCCAACTGATACAACTGCTCCCTTAAAACTTCAGTGGCCTCCCCTGGAAAATCACTGTTTCTGCAGCTGTGGTCCTCCACCTCAGAGGACCACGTAGCCCATGGGCTTACCAGTATTATTAAAGACTGAGGCAAAAGCCCCAACACTGAATGCTGTGGAGACCCTGGGGGGCATTCCCTGGTTTAGGGAGACACAGGAACTTACCTCAAAAAGCTGTGAGACCCATTGGCTCATTCCCCTGTTCCTACCTCTGTTCCTATGTCCCTGAGCCACTCCCTCCCTATTCCCTTTGTACTGCCCCAAGACTAGATTTACCCCCAGGCCCCTCAGAGACTGACAAGCTGGGGACCCTCCATGTGTGGGTGCTGGCACCTGATCATCTCCCCATGTGGCTGAATAAAACATCTGTGGAAACCATGCAAAGACCCTTTGTGCCTCCTTACCCTGGACCTTACCAGCAGCAATTCAAGCTGCAAAAGAATGCCTCCACCTTTTCTTCACCCTTATTTGTCAGGTGACAATCAAGTATCAATCAAACATTTCCCCTAGACCTCTCTTGCTATTAGTATATTTCAAAATGTCTCTCTTGTTTCCAGACATAACACGGGCCAGTTTCAACTGTATCTGAGCTTTGCCCTTTTTTCTCCCTGCTCTGTGAACTACATCTCTGTAATCTCCCTGTGAAGCCTAACCTTGTTTACAGAGATCATACAGTTTCTTTTTCCTCTTGATTTCCAAGAGGAGTTCTGTGTTCAGGTAAGTTGGTCTTCTATATCAACTACTTGCTTTATGATACTATCTATAAATGATACAGAAAAATTATAAAGTTCCTATAGTGTATTTTATAGTGTGCTTTTTATTTTCCATCTGATTCTAGGCATACTCCAACATTTTAATGTGGGGAAACCAAATACATTGTCAAAAAGCCTTTCAAATATTCAGCATTCTTTCCAACATGTTTTCTTGAAATAACTCTGAAATATTAACAGTTAAATTTAACTTTCTCATTTAAGGATTGTAGAGCTACTGAAGATTATTTTACAGTCACCTGAGTTAATTGTCAATTTTTCAATATATTCAATATCTAAGGATCTCATTATTTTCTTTACTTGTAGGCCTTCAATGTTTCTAGTGCAAATCTTTTTTCTCATTTAGTATAAAATATTTGCATACCATTAATTGTATCTCTAAAATACTTCTGCCAGAGGATATTGGGATTTCAGACAAAAAACTACTTGCTTATAAATTAAACAATTTTCTTAAAAATATGAATAGACTGAGATGCATGTAGTCATACATTCAGCAAGACAACACACTACAGTCTTATTTAATTTTGTTTCTATAATAATGGCAAACACATATATAGATAGACAATAAGCCTGAAATTAAAAATGTAACTGATTACTCTTTCAGAACTGTAGCTAACACTGAAGTGGGAAACTGGAAATTCTAAAGCAGTAAAAATACATTAGTATGGAAAATAAAAAATTAGTGCCTCTATATATTAATACTATACTTTATTGAAGTACTCTTTTTAAATAATATTAATTTTTAATAACTGAATTTGGAGGACTTAATAGCTCATTCATGAGCATGGGTAATATAACACATTCTATATTTTTACGTTAACAAAAAGTAATTACAGAATAGTTGTAGAATCAAAACTAGTGCACATATCATGTCAACAAATTTTGCTACTAATGGCACCAATAAATAGGTAAGAAACAGCATATTCAAGTTCATCAAACTACATAAACCAAAGATGTATAGGACTGAAAAGCATAGCACTGAAACACAGACTAGGGTGCCAACCAGCAAACTGTCAGCAGATTCCCTTTATCTTCTTCTGTCTCCATTTCTGCACATTTGTTCCTACCCAAACTGGCTTGACCTCTTCATCTGCCCACATTTGGTTCCCCCCTAAATGTTCCATATTAAATCTTCCACCACCCCAGCATGGTCTTTCCCTGTATCCCACAACGAGCCCTGTCCCCCAGGGCAGGGACCCCTCAGCCTGTGTGCTGTCCCAGGGGGTGATCCCCAGGGACTTGTGGTGCTTTACCTCGCCTGGGGCTGATGCTATCCCAGGACAGCCCTGAGGAGCTCCGGGCAAGGGCTCGTGACTTGATGCTCCTCTGTGAGGGGGAAGGCAAGCTTTTCATCACATCCCTTAACACAGGTCAGCTCAGGTCTGCATTTCAAGCTGCACAAAAAATTACAGCATCACCACATCAACACTCATTGCTTTTAGCTCATCATTCTCCAAGTGACGTGATGCTCACATAGAGAACAAAGCAAGAGACAGAGCTGGTTGTGAAATGCTATTTAAAATCAGCACCGATATACTCTTCGCTGTAATGCTGCACTCAGCTAAAAAAGGGAAGGGATTGAAACATTATAAATCATTTTAGAATGGAGTACAGAGAGAAATAGATAGCAAAAGGGTCTAGCTGTGTTCATGCATACCAAGTATCTAGCTGAAACAAAATAGCTTGACACTAGTCCAATATTCCTTCCCACACACTTTCTTTGACCCTCCCTCAGATTCTGATCAATGTCTGACATTAAATAATATGAAGAAAAGCCTGAAATATTTTACTAGGCTGCCTTGAACACTGCGACAAATTAATAGTGCAGTTGTGAATCAAAATTAAATCTTAGCTGTTTATCAGATATCCTTACGTTCCTGTTTTTCCTGTCTTTTCTACAAGATTAGTAATTGCAAACACTTGCTACCAGAATTTCCTAAGCTATATGTAACTTTAAAATCCCAACATATGGCATCTAAAAGCCATCAGTATATGTTAGTTGTGTGTCCAGAAATACATCTCTAAACCAGGTTATCAATTGCCTGTAATGTCAACAGACATTATATTCTTAAGTGTTTATTAAAGAATATACGGCAGGTAGAATTCCCATCTTCTTTCTAGCTACAAATTACTTATAAATGTTCTTTATGTAATGTTTAGTCTGAAATTAGAGTCAGGGTTACCAGTATTTTATGGGCTTATGTTATGTACAGCTCCATGCACAAAATTCTGGTTCAAGCCAAGGGAATCCTTCATGAAGAACAACAGAGAAACAGAGGCCTACTAGATTTGTTCTAGATTTGTTTCTTTTCTCTGGCATGTGCCAGAATATTTATATCCATAACTTCTGCAAGTATTATCAAGAATAATTAATAATTTTATAAATATAGTGCTTATCTTCCCTGAAACTTCAAGAACCATACAAGGACATTGAAAACATTACAAAAGATAATACAGAAAAAAAAAAATTCACAGAAATAATTAAAGCAAAACCTGAGATGCAAGAAATTTTTTTTGTATAAACAATTCCTTTCACCCCACCAGCGAACAAATAGAAGTTTACAGAGAAAATCTACACTCACCAGTGGAATGCATTTCAGATTTGATCAATGAAGAATGATGGTACATACACCGCATTTTATTATTGCTCAATTGCAGTAAATAATTGACATGTTTAATATACCTTAACTATATCTCAATCCAATGCAAACAGAAGAGGGGAATTCTGAAGGACAGTTTAACATCTTCCCACCAGCTCACAAACTTTATTACCTACACAGTCCACTAAATAAACAAGTTTTTTTCTTCCTGTTACAGCACCTCACTACCCTCTCCTGACTTCTTTTCCTCTACATACTGCAGTAGTACTATTACAACAGAAGGATAATATGTGATGCAATTCTGGATAATTCCCTTTTGCTTATTACATTAGTGACAAAGCATAGCAATTTCCTAGCACACTTTTTTCCCTGCAATATTTACCTTTTCTTCTCTTTTGTTCTACTGACACTGTGTGCAATGATTTTCTATTATGGAAAACAATGGTATATAGAACCCAAGGTGATATTCTGTCTTGAAGTATATATTAAATAATTTTATTTGGTGCAATGATCATATAAAATGTATTTTCTAAACCTTCACCATTCAAGTGTCCCTTGGAAAGCTTCCACTGCACAATGCTGTACTGTATCTCATTCATGGGGGAACTATCACGTTGTTATGCTCTCTTTTACTTTGTATCTCCACAAAAGAAGTGCATTGGGCAGAATAAACTTTGGCATTTTTGGTCACGGACTGAAAGTCCTAATTGTGGAGCTAAGGGGTAATACTAGTGGTCAAATGGGTATCTGAACAGAAACCAGTCCATTAGCAAAGACAGGGGGATCAAGGTATAAATTCTGCCAAAGCTAATGGCATTGCACATACTATATAAAAAGTCATTCTGCCTGTATAAAGAACTCAGACACTTCTGGTTTTTACATACCCTATGGAATTCCCAAATCATCCAACTCTGCAGACAAGAGATGGCAGAACATTACAGTGGTGACAGCTTTTGCTGAGAATGCCCATTGTCTAAATCTCAAACAAACACAACTACACGCCAACATCATCTTGACTGATCAGGACTAATAAAATACAATACAATAAATTTAGTCACTAAGATAGAAAAATCTTGTAGCAATAGAACAAAACTAATTCCTTGGATTCCACATGAGAACTAAGTGTTTTATGGTACAATATCTAAATCAGGAAACATTGCATTCTCTCTCTTGTCTGCAAATAGACTTCACATGTGGCCTCTAGTAGAATACAAGGAACATTTAACAGGGAGTTAACAAAATCACAGCTAATTCTGATACTGAAACATATGAACCCCATCTCCCTATGCACAGTGCATCTGAAGGAAATACTCTTTATTTTTTAAGTCAGAACTATAGTGGGTACTCTTGAATATTGCCACTATTTAGTTTCCTTGAACAAAAAGAAAGTATATTTTCTTGAAATATTTTGTGTTAGAGGCAGCTTAGAACCTTACTTGTGAAAGCTTAAGCAGTCAAGAAGAGGTCAGTAATCCTGCACTTTCCCCTCCAGCTTTCTCCATTACTATTTTGCTTTCATACATCTTTTAATTGTTTGGGTTGTATCATCTTTACACTATGACTGTACCCTGTACTGTGAATATGAAGCAGTAACAGCAGCACATCATAGTATCCCAATATTTGTGGAATGATCTCCATGCACTCTTTTCTATTGAAAATTCATTATCTGTTTCATGCAGTAAAATTATTCTAGTCTGAGTGAAGTGGGAGTGGCACAATGGTGTCCTCCTCTTTGTGACCTCCCCTGAAGGACTCCAACATGTTCAAAAGCCTAAGTGAGGAAATGGAAGTTTACAGCATATTTGTAATACTCTCCTAGTGTTTTCAAGAATGTTAGGTCTCACTGATACCCAGTCTGTGTTCTGGGTCAGAGCTCGGACCAACAATTGTGCCAGCATTTATAACCACATGGACTAAGTTATAGGAATACAGCATATTCTGCAGCCAGGATTTGCAAAAGAATTATATAAGTGAATGAATTTTGTATCCAAGTCAAATGCCCATTTTTAAATATCACTGCCTATATGCTTTGCACATGCGTACATATGCTGTCTGTATTTGCAAGCATTGTGCACCGTATTATTCACAGCATTATTTGTCACACAAGACCCCACTGCATTTTTTAAAGCAGAGCAATCAGTCTATCCACAATTAGAGTGATGTTACCTGGAAGCAAAATGTAGGAGCTATTTAACAAAATACAGCTACCTCACACAAAAGTATATGACAGTGAATGAAGAATAACAAATGCAACTGAAAACGTAGGAGGAATTCGTAATGTAATTATCAAACTTAAATTTGATCTGCCTTGGCAAAGTGAGCAGGGAACTGTGAACGGGGAAGATGTGAATACCAATAGTAACACCTTATTCTGTAGAACTATTTTGGTGTATTTACTTCTTGGAGATTCAGAGGCAAGCGCCTGCTTACAGATAGTGTAACTAAGGCATCACACCCTGTCAGGTCTGGGATACAAGTTTCCCATTAGCAATGCTTATATTCATGTCCCTGACAGGTCAGACAGTTAAGTATCTGCCCATTTCTGATTTCAGCACATTTTAAAATTCTTGGGAGTATTTAATCATAGTGATTGACTTAATGGTCCTTGCCAAGTCACTTTCATCCTTGACTGATACCCAAATGATCAATAAGCTTGACCATGCCAAAAGTGAGAACGGAGAGAAGGAGACAAAAACAGGGTGAGAAAGAAAAAGAATGAGGAAGAAAACATAAAACACAAAGGGACGAAGAAAAACAGAATAAAGAAGGACAAGAAGGAAAAAGAGAAAGAAGGGAAGAAAGGAAGGAAGGAAAAAAGGAAATTGAGGGGAGAAAGGAGAGGAGAGAGGGGAGAGAAAGGAAAGAAAACTAAGATGGAGGAGGTGGAGGACACATTATGAGTATGAAACATACAGCATAATCTACAACTTGACCCCAGAATCACACAGAAGGTTATGGGACACTGGTATTGAATAAAAAATCAATCATGAGAAAAATGCAACATCACCGTGTTGGAGGGTTGGGGTGGGGGATGAACTGTGAAGAAATTCCAGTCCATCTCTAGCACTAATACTACCAAATGTGCCTAGCATTTGCCTTAGTAGCTGAAGTGCTATTTTTAAAATGCATTTAAATTACTTGAAAACCTAAGGGTCATTGAAAATTAGTAGGAATTTCGCCACAAAAAAAAAATTCTTTGGTTCCTTTTTTAACTGTAAGCGATTCTTTGTTCATGTTGAACATCTAACTGATGAACCAAAAGTTCATTTTCAGAAGTAATACAGATAACTTGCAGCATAAATCTTTTTGGATGCCAAGTAGATATGACTTCTAATGTCATTAAAGTAAGACCTCTAAATAAGTTAGGTATTGAAGTACTGAGCAATGCAATGCATGAATTAGAAATAACAAGTCTATATCTTCAGTATCTATTTCTTATCCTCTACAACTGATAAAGTATTTACCCCAAGGAATTTTGAATTTCAGAACCAAAAAGTTTTCTTGTGGAAATAAAAGCAGAATTTTATTCTGAGGACACACACCCCAAAATATGAATATTCGAGGTCTGGCCATCTATGCTGTTCTGAAAGCACAGGTCTTCAGTTTTGATTTTGTCTTGAAAAAATGGATTTCAGTTACATGCACAAATGTAAACACATGTATCTAGTGAAGAGAGAGATTCCATAATTAATAAATGCAGTTGACAGGTTTAGAACAGAGTGATTTCACCTATTCCACTATAGCTAAAATAAGAACCACTTGTTTTAAAAATGTTGAAAATTTAAAACTACATTTTGTCATAACACTGATCCTACCATGGCAATGCCCTTAACACCAACACAAGGCTCACATCACTTGAGCAATCTCATTCTTGTGTCACTGCAGAGGCAACAAACAAGCCTACCAAGTTTCAGTTACAATAGTCACAATTCAGGACTTATGTGTCAGCAAGAGAAGCTGTGGATGGTACACAGGGCTGTGAAATATATACCTTGGCTTCTCCCCAGTCAACAAACATGTATGGATCCAATGGGACTGGTTAGTGTCAGCACTTGTAGCTGAAGTGATTCTTTCTTCACACATGAGAGCTATAGAGGTGGGTACAGCCAGCCATGTGCAGAGCCACACTCTGAATCACTGCTGGCCTCACTGAAAAAGGGTTTAAGTACAGGTGGAAGAAAGGCACATACTGCTCACCCTGACACCACATGGGAGCAGAATTACAGCCATGCAAGCCTCCTCTTTTACACAGTGCTTTGGCAGTAAAGGGTGAATCATTATCTTTACAGATTTCTTCAATACTATTATCTATGGTGTTGTGGCATTATTGCATATATTGTGTATGTATACAAATATGTGGTCATACAAATTCATACATGCACCTACAGCTATACAGAAAGACTCAGTTCACATTCAGAGTTCCTAACCAGGACAGAGCTTTCCAAAAATGCACTCTATGCACAAATGACACACCCCCACACAGTTCAACACAGGGAAATGCAAACCCCTTTGTGGACACACCTTCAAAGACACATGCTTTATTACTGGCTGCCAAAATTTCCCAGCTCACATACCCATGTCCATTTCCAGCGGCACTTCAGATTATGCATTTACACAGGTCACACATTTAACATCACATTTAACATATGTGCATGTGCCCACACGCACCGCATCTTCCATGCAACAACTCTTACACACAAACTAGCATGAATTAACTAACAGGTGTGTGAACAAACCCGTGTGCACACACATGCAAGACAAAAGCACATCAGAGGCACACATGCTGACGTGTTAGAGCACATTCACACGAATACACGTGCACAAAATACACACTTACACAGAGGCACCGGAAAGAATCCACGCACACTCACACAAACACTGAAGCATGCACATATGCACAAAACACGTGTGCGCACACACCCGCGCTGAACCACACAAGCACTCGCACACACGGGCACACGCACAAACACGCACCCACATTCCCCAGGGCAGCAGCACACACGAGCACGCACAGACACTCACTGGTGCAGCGCGAACACTCACAGCCACTCGCGCACCCAAACACGCACTCCGCCCCCACAGAAACCTCCCACGCACGCACTGCGGGGCCCGGCACACGCAGTGAATGCACTGCCACCATCCCCACCGCCCCCGCGCACCTGGGACAACACCCCCGCGCCCACCCACGGCCGCGCCCCCGCACCGTGGGCTGTGCCCGCCCGCCCCTCCGCGAGCTCCCCGCAGCGGCGGCTCCGCGCAGCTGGCGCGGTGTCGGGCGGGCCGAGCAGCGCAGCCCCAGGCGCGGTTCGGGCTCCCCGGGCCGGGGCAGCGCCGCTCCCGCAGCCCCCCCGCTCCCCCGCCCCTCGCAGCGCCCCCGCCCCGGCGGCCGGCAGGTGGCGCCCGCGCTCTTCTGGCGGAGCCGCGGCCGCGCCGCCCCCGCTCCGCTCCCGGCCCGGCCCGGCCCGGCCCGCTGGGAGCCCCCGCCCGCCGCGCCCGGGGCCCCCTCAGCTGCCCTCACGGGGAGCCGGGCTGTGCCCGCCGCTCCCCCGCGCCCGGCCTGTAATTAACGTCCCCGCGCAGAGCAAGCAGGCTGCGCATCCCCGGGGCCGCGCTCGCTGCCGCGGGGTGTGTGCCCGAAGGCGCGGGCGAGCCGCTGTGTGCGAGCCGCTGTGGCGATGGCAGCCCCGAGCGCCGCACGTGCGTGCTCCATAACGGGGCTGTGATTGCTGCCGCGGGCGGGATGGGCGAGCCCGCCGCGCCGGCCGCCCCAGGCTCCGGCGGGCGGCGGGGGGATCCCGGCACTCCGTTATCTCCCGAGCCGCTCTCCCAGGCAGAACCGATCCTCTTGAGAGAACAAGGGGGTGGGGGGAGAGTCTCAATTGCAAATACTGTTCGGAGTTTATTGGAGAGAGCGAGTGAGCGTTGAGGTGCTCTCCCGTGGCTCCCGGTGGATGCTGCGAGGAGGGAGGATTGTGGTGGGTTTCGGCTGTGCAGGGAGTTGGGGTAGCGGGGGGGTGGGGGAGGAAAAGACACGATCGTGAGTAGCTGAGACTTTGTGCCCCCGTTGGAGAGATGGTTGAGTCCTCGTCAAGGTTGCTGTGGTATCCCAGAAACACCATTCACTCCGAGCTGTGACCGCGCACCATCAACAGCAACAACTCCGCTGCGCCTGGCCGAGGAATAGGAATTAGGAGCTCTCAAGAATAATATGAAAGGGATCTGCAGAGGGGAAATCCGTGCAAAGGAATCGAAATTAGCAGACTTTTGGGAAAGGGGATGTACTAAATGTGGCCGGCTGGACTTCATCCTGGTGAAGAAAATGGAGATTAAAAGTGGATTTACATTTTGGAACCTCGTCTTTTTATTGATGGTTTCGTGTGTGAAAGGTAGGGTAGTATTTGAGTGGTATATTTTTAGGGGTCCATTTGCTTTTTGTCAGGGCGTTGCAAGCTCTCGCCTTGTATCAAGGTGTATTTCAAAATATATTTATCTCTTATTTTATATTTTTGCCCTTGGTATTTTGCAATGGAAATATATAAACGATCGCTAAGGCGGGGAGGAAAGAAGGAGTTGATTCAGAGCTCTCTTCGGAGATAGGAAATGTATTTGCTTGCCAGAGCTGGCGTTCAATGCAGTGACTGAGCCGGGGCTCAATAAATATTCTTGCAGTATGCTCAAACGGAGACGTGAGTTGGTTCATATAGCCTCTAACTAGTGTATATTCAAACAAATCCCACTGGTTCACTTTTTTTAAGGTGACGATGATGTTAGTGGCGGGTGTGTGGGGGGATTACCTACAATTCTGGATTTCGGTCGAGCAGCGGGATCTTTGCGGGAATGCCTGTATCGATGCACTTATTAGTTTAACCCGTTGCGTGGGGAAAGTTACGGAGGAGCCCAGCGTACTCGCAGCCGTCTCGCAGCCCGAAATGCGCTTCACGCTCAGCTGTCTGTGCGCATGCAGGGCTCCCCGGCTGCCGGAAAGGTGCGTTAGTAATTCAGCCTTGGTCTGTCGCCGGGTGCAAAGATCGACACCTTTTCTATTCCCTCCCTTGGTCCCTTTTCTCTGATGTGTGTGGTTTTTATCTCTCTCTTTTTTTTTTTTTTTTTTTTTTTTTTTTTTTTTTTTTTTTTTTTTTTTTTTTTTTTTTTTTTTTTTTCCCCGAGGCAGGGGCTATTTTGCTTTCTTCTTGCTTCTGTGTTCATGAAAGGAGGGCAAAAAGGAAATGTCTAGTTAGCGGCATAAATATCTTCACTATGTCTGTGCTTGCAGGCAGTTAAGGGAAATGCTACACACAGAGAAAAGAAGAAATATGTGGCTTGAATAATGTGCACCTGCAGAATTACACAGGCATCGCTAAACAGCGAAGTGCCGATCCCATCACGCGTGCCTTCACTAAAAGGATCTATTCTGCTACTCCCCACAGTCGGCTGCCTACCCGAAATAATCTCCCCTTGTTTGTGGCCAGTGATTAATATCCGATTAATCACCCTTTTATCCCCCTCCTCATCCTCATCCCTCCTCCCCGCCACACTCATACACTCCCAGAATATTTAGTAGACATTATCGATCCCCCCGAGTTTTTAGACTTGGTTATCGCCTACAGAGGTTGCCTGCACGGGTGGGAAGGAGGTGTCTTGTGGGGGTGGCATTCAAAGGCGTGCCTTCCTGAGCTGGCGCTGGCTTGGATGAAACAGTTTATTGTAGAGCTTTGCAGCTGCTTTTCCCCCCATTTGCATCGCGTTGAAAAAGACAATTCGCGTTTCACGGGGAGGGTCTGGAGGGCTTTTACCTCACCCCGCGTTATCCTGACGCGGGGTATCCAAGGGGCTTGCCTGCGACATTGTAATTAAAGGCAGCCTTTCTGTGTTTGCATCTATTGAAGGAGCCGCTCCCGGCGCTCTGCCCCGCTCTGGAGACGATTTGCTGTCGGCACCGGCCCGGGCCTTTGGGGGCATTTCCTTTCCCCGGTTCAGCCATGAGCGCGTTCTGGGTGCCGGGTGCCGGGCTGAGCAGCCCCGGGCTGGCTGCCGGCGGGGCTGCGCGGTGCGGAGCGGTGCGGAGCGGGCGCGGTGCGGAGCGGGGCGGGCGCGGAACGGGGGCTCCGGCGCAGTGCGGAGCGGTGCGGAGCGGTGCGGAGCGGAGAGGTGCGGGGCGCGGTGCGGGGGCTCCGGCGCGGCGGCTGCGAGGTGAGCGCGAGTCGCGGGGCGGCAGCACCCGACCGCGGGACGCGCAGCGCAGGGGAGCGGAGCGGCTTCCCCAGCACCTGTTGAGAGCCGCCGCTTGCCCTTGGGGGTGGGGTGAGGAAAAAACGCTGAGCACAGAGGGCAGAAGCTGCGATGGAGCACCAGAAACAGCCCAAGAAATAGGGAAAAAAGGGTTTTGGAAAACTGGCTGTTTCTACTTCTTCCCATTGTTAGGGTCTAAGCTTCCCCGATCCTGGCAGTTTCCATAGACTTCGTTTGGACTGGGGCAGCTCACCCAGAAATTGCCGATCCAGGAGGTGATGTTTTACATTCTGGACGTGAGTTCCTTTAGGCAGCCAAGCCTTACAGAGCTGGCTTACACTCACTGACTGCAGCACTGCATCTATTCTGGACGTTTATATTAATTCTCCTTCCACTCCCGTGAATGAAAGCATTGTACTTAGATTTACATTCCCATTGTGTCAACAGAGCTCCTGCCCCCAGAAAGCAGAGGCAAAGGATGAATGAATACCTGCCCACGTAAAACATTGCAGATGTTGGGAGCAAGATGACTCCACAGATCCTACATCTGCTCTACCATTGCTTTGCAAGGCCTTTTTACCACACCCAATCTCTGCAAGCTCCAGCCCATACCCTTCCTTGTTTAAACATTTCTACTGAACAGTCCAGCACCACATCATAACACCCAAAATGTTGCTGTCATTCCTGTCATCCAGACCAGTTCCACAGCTTCGCTTGATATTTGCCTCTCAGGCTTTTCCAATTTTTGTCATTGTCCTGTCATCATTTCCCCAGTCTTGATCCACAGCTCTCCCATCATTACATGTGCCAAACTATCTCAGGATGCTTGAGGAACCACACTCACATCTGGATAATTAGGCTTTCCTTGGATATATTAATATGGACAAAACAAATCCTTCACGTTTATCTATAAATTCATGACTCTTTGGAACCTCCAACAACATTGAAAGGGGTTAGAAAAGGGATAAGAAAGCAGGAGAAGGTGGAAGAAAGGAAATTGTAAGAACTGCTGAGGAAGGAGTGATAGGAAGAGCTAAGTAAAAAGGAATTGTTCCTTTTTCAATTAAAGTCTTGCTTATACAATATCCCATTTATGCCATGGAACCATCTCCAACAAAATCTTCCTTCAATAGGCATGGAGTAAAAAAGCAAAGAAATTACACCACTGAAAACTGAGTGGTGTGAAAGGCATTAAAACAAACACATCCATGATCCAGCCTTGAGAAAAGGCCAAGCAGAGTGATTCCTGATCAGTTACAGAGGGTGATGAACCCTGTGCTCTTCCCTTCAGATGAAGGAGGCATCCAGGAAAGCTCCCTCTCCTCACTCCATGGGAGAAATGAGAAGCACCATTGAGGCAAGGGAGATACAAACCAAGTTTAGAGGATGAGGGAATGGAAAACTCCACTGTCCAACTCCCTCACAGAAAGTGTGGAAGAGAGCATGAAAGAGTGGGAAAAAATCAGGCAGCATCAGTGAGGTTTGCCTCCTGGGATTTAGCAAAGGACTTGCATGCCTTCGGTTTGGCACCTCCTTCCACCAAAAGAGAAAAAAAGAAGAAAAGAAAAAGCTTGTGATAGATAGTGGAGGCAAATCCTCCATCTCTGCTCCTTGGCTGTCTCTCCGAGAGAGAGCACCAAGGTCGACTTTTGTCTGCCCGACTAAAATGAAGCTTTGCCGCTGCTGTTGTTCCTCCGTTCCCCTCTTGCAGTTGTGACAAGCGGAACAAGGGCAGCTTTTAAAATGAAAGGGAGATGAAGCACTGAGATTTTAAACGGCTCATTGACAAGAGAAGTGATGAGAAAATGAAAAGCATTTCCATTTCCAGTGATGGGTACCTGGCATGTGGGATTATTTAGCAGGGACAAAGCGTGCCCTGCTTCTTTTAACCACCTCTGCCATCTCCCTTTTCCCTCATTCCAACCTCAATCCCGCTCCCTTCATGCTCTGCCAGCCCCTCCCCACCGCTTCCTTCCCAGTCACTTGATTCATGCAGTTACTGACGATGGGTGTGGGATTACTGGCGGATGGCTGTCCCCAGTGGGGCAGCGAGATGCTGCTGGCTCTGTCCCCGAGGCGGGAATGGTCGGGAGAGCAGCAGCAGGTTCAGGTTTCCTCACATCCCGATGGTCGATGCCGGCGCTGCACCTCTGTGTGATGTGTGTGTGTTGAGTTAGTTCGTGTGTTTGTGTGCATGTACTCATGCAGGGGGACAGGGACACACTGACTGGAGCGGGGACAGCGTCGTCCTTCCTTTCCAACCCCTCCACACCCGCTCGCCTCCTCACGGGGCTGGCCGTGCTCAGCGGGCTGCTCGCCGCCCCTCGCCGTGTTTTCAAGCTACGTAGCTCTTCAGGGTTGCAGGCAGAGTTACCCTCTGTCACCCCCGCCTTTCTCAGGGCTAAAACCCAGCGCGGCTGTGCCCCGCTTAGCGCTCGCCTCCTCCGCCTCCTCTCCCGCAGGGCAGCAGTGAGGCAGCGCACGGCCCCTCCCGGCAGCGCCAGCACGGACTGCTTCTCCTGTCCCTGCCGGTGCCACTCGGGGCTCACACAGGGCACGGGAGGGCCTCACCTCCGCTTTCCTCCCTGTCCCTGTGAGAGGCGGCAGTCCCGAGGCGGAGCCGGCCCCGGGCAGCTCCACCCGCAGCCCCCGAGGTGTGCGCGCCTCCGGGCGCTCCTGCTGACCGAGTTCCGTCCTTTGGCTTTGCTGACTTTATCTCGGTCACTCCTGCACGTCTGCGGCCGACAAGTCTCAGGCAGCTCTAGGAGGGTCGGCTGATTGGCTTGTTCGGCTGACACACAGAAATAGCCCCCAGTCCCTAAGCACAACCTGCCCGTTCCTCTGAGAGAGGCTGAGCACTCGAGCAGCCATCCAGGGTGGAGAGGGACAGGCTGCACCTTCAACTCCATTATCAGCATCTCATTTTGCCAGCAGCAGTGCACGAGACCTAAGGAATTCTGTGGATGTGCTTCAAAATTTCTGGTTTTCCAAAATTCCTGTGCAGAATCATAGCAGAAACTTGTAGTCTACCGGTATTTTTTTCCTTGTTTGCTTCTCCTTGGGGCGGGGGAGGATGTTTTTGAGCAACAAGTCTAGCAGGATAATTGCCCATCTAGCTTAGTGTCCTTTATCTCGAACCATCACAATTAGCAGCAGGCTAGTGAAAGACTGGAGAAACACAACAAGTGGAGTGACTAGTGCGTCCTGGATTTCAGCAGCCAACAGCTTTGGATCTCCTAAGATACAGGCTGCTTTGAAACATCACATTTGGAAAGGCATGGACTGGCCTGTGTTCCGTTCATTTGTCTGTTGTCTTTCATTCTGCTGCTTTCTTCCCTCGCTTTGCTCTGCCTTGCCTTGCCTTGCCTCCCATCCCTGTTCCATACCATGGCATTAATATAAATCCTGCATTCTTTCCACTCTTCATCTGGCTGAAAGCACTGGTCTGTATGAACATTTGTGATAAATTTGGTTGTTGTTGACATGATGTGAAGATCTACCCACAAAATCTGAGGTTTGAAACCATTGAATGCACATGTAGCTAGTAACAAGAAAGAAAATCACATACTCTTTCAGAGAAATTTGAAAAAGTTTTAAGATATCCTGTGGGGATGGTTCAATTTACCTGATTGTAACAACTTTTCAGGGAAAATGTTCTGAAGAATAAGACAGCCTTGTGTTGTAGCTTTAAAAAAATACTGTCTTAGACATTGTCTGATTTTCAGAGGGATTGAGCATTTACAATTTCAGGTGGCTCTAGTAAGAGTCTGAGGGACATGTTAACACCTCTGAAGCAAGGCCAAGTGAGTCCAGCATTATGATACTGAGAGACAGAGAAACAGTATAAGTAAAAAAAAGCATCTATAAAATAAATTAAAATTATATATAAAATTTTAATTCTACAGAATCTGATAAATTGGAATGGTTGGAATAAGAAAAGGTTTATGATCTGCTGTAAAATTAGTTGTTGCTTTGGTTTTTTTCCCCCTACTTTTAGGAAACGTCAATTCTAATTCCATGGGGTTGTGATATCTCAGCTTCAACTACTTGCTGATGCACCTCATTCAGCTTGTGTTTCTGACCATAATGGTTAAGGTAGAAGAATAGAACGAAGCCTTTGAAGGAAATTAGTTTACCAATTAACTTACAAAGCAATTTCCAGGAAAGAGCATTTAGAAGAGAACAGACAACTTGGTCTAAGCTGTTGATTTTTTTTCTTAAACCCTTATATTTTTAAGGCAGCTCTTATTATGTGAGATTTTTGAAGAAGCAATTTTTAAGTCACAAATCAGAGACACAAGTGATAAAACCAATAATTGCAAGGCTATAAACCTTACCTCAAAATTTTGTTTAAGTAATTTCCATGCTAGAGTTTATTGCAAAAATCCAGAACTTTTATAAGATTTAGACACATGCCTTTTAATCAATTTTACAGCATAATATTTCCTGGTCAATGAAATGGTACAATTTCTTTACAAAAAAGGATATAATTTGTCTTTATCTAAAATTCAAGGGACAATATTTGTCAATTATCTTAGGCCTAAATAGAACAGGGTGTGACATGTAATGCACTAGTTTTAAAACTCCCTTTAAAAAAAAACCCCAAAAAACTAGTAGTAGGAAATGTTGAAGTTCTCCTTCCCAATATCCAGTTTATCTTCTGGGAAGTAGAATAGAGAAGGATATGGGACTATAAGGAGGATTATTTAAAATACACATATACACACAGACACACATTTCCATTTGTACTTGTTTACATTCAGTTGTTTACCTTTCCTGGGCAGATTTACAATCATTGCTGCATTGCTTTGTTCTCACAGAACGTGTAAGATTTAGTATGGCTTCATAATTTCAGCATTACAGATGCTGAGTACTGTTGTAAATGTCAAAGATGGAAATAGTGGGAATTCATCATGTCCTTCCCAGGGCCTGAAATCTTAGTTGGGTAAGTTTATAGATTTAGGAACAGTGTTACTCATAAAGGGTGAGCCCCAGTGTATTGATGAATGGCAAACAAGGGATCCCAGCAGGGCTGCTCCTCTCATAGAACTCCTGTTGAAAAACAAGATGGGATGCAGCCAGCACAGACACAGAGAGATGGACTGCCCATTTTCCCTTGGATTCTACAAAATGCTTCATAGCATCATGTGTCATATTTGCATTGTATCATAGAAATAAGGAAAATAACTGTAAATAACTTAACTAGAGAAGCATTCCTGGGGTGATGAATTCTCATCCCCCAAGGCCTGTAAATAGCACAGACTGTCTTTGCAAAAGAACTGAAAGAATTTGGAGGCTTGAGGCAGAAATGACTGAGTTGATTACTTGGATTATACTGCTATTGAATCACTATTTCTGACCTTGAATTCTATTCTGTCTGTTTCCCCTATTTATGTATCTTATTAGCCTTATGCATGTAACTAGTTTAATTCAATTCTCATGGAAATATGTGTAAATGTGGAAATTATATCCACATATTTGATTATATTATGAAGAAATTCAAAAGACTGCATTGTTACCTGTCAAAGGCACAGGTAACAACTCAAAACTTATGTGCTTCCTAAGTTATCTATTACCTCTTAATTTATTGTGTATTCCGAATCTCAGAAGGAAGTTCCACTATAATACATAATTGATTTCACTAACGAAAGAAGAGTGATAATAGTGGTAGCTAGGTGTACTTGTTAGGAGAAAAGCTTGATGAAAAGAAATAGCACTAGTTACTAAAACCAGTAATTAAAAAAAAAATTAAGAATTGACGGTCACATTTATTCCTAGTGATTTAGGGTTTTTTTACCAAATATAGTTTCTATAAACTCTTTTTAGTAGATTGAAAACCTCTAATCACCTTTCAAGTATACAAAAAATGAGCATTTCTGTGCTATCTTCTGGTTTATTTTAATACTGGTGTTATCATCTGGAGAGACTGACATATCTCAGAGGTGGCTGCATTTCAGTGCAGTTGAAATGAACCCTCTGCCATCATTACCTCCTCATAGAGCCGGTTTCAAACCCAGCAAGCAGATACCTTGGTTAAGGTAGAAGAATAGAACAAAGCCTTTGAGGGAAATTAGTAGTTTGGAGTCCTTAGTGAAAATGAACCCCAGAAATGCAAAGTTCATATATTCTCATTTAACATAGTGTTGAGATGGAACTACTTGAATTACAAAACCTTTTCTCCACTATTTAATCTGACCCAGAACGAAAACTTCACAGTCTACTATAGTTAGCTTTCTTGATTGCTGTGCAATTATTTTGGGAAATGAAGCTTAGTCTAATTAAAAGTATTCTAAAAGCCCATACTAAAAGTTGCATTTTTGCTTCTTTGTACGAGCTTTGACCCAAAGGTATCTAGAATTTGTAAAACAGGATATAAAAAGAACCTCTAAGCTGTCTGTTGTTTGAGCCCATTGAAGGCAAAAGGAGAGTCCAGAATAAAATCTCTGAGAGTAGATTTTCCTGTTTCTTTTTGTACTGAGTTTTGAATTACAATTTTCTGTAGATATATTTTGTTTGACTCATAAATATTAATTACAAAAGAAGTAATGTACTTCACAATATATGCTTGATATTTTAATTTGAAGTGGTCTTTGGAAAACTCTTATTGCATTGTAAACCTAAGGATTACACAAGTAAATTGTTTATGATTAAGGGAAAATAAATTATATATTTGGATACAGTAGGAAAATGCCCTTTCCCCATTTCATTGATGGCCACATCAGCAGTTCTAATGATGAGTTTACTGGATTCAGTGTAATGATTGCATGCTAATACAATGTCAGGTGTAGTCCCTAGAACCCCAGAACGGTCCTGTTTTTGTCAGGACATATGGTGAAGTACAGCAATTTTTTAACCTAGCTTCAAGATTTCATATTAATTTTTTTTGTTTTTCAGTAAAGCATTTTGGAATTTGCAAAATGCTTTACTGAAATGCTGTTAATGGCTGCAGAGGAACTAAGAGGACTTAAGAAAATAGATTGCAGTTTAAAATGCTTCAAATTTAATTATAAATGCAATTTGGTTTTACTTGTATCAGGCTATCATATATTCCAGTATGGAGTTACATTGAAAATGCTGAATTGGCTAATAAAACCAAAGCACAAAAATTGAAAAGTTTCCATGTTAGTTTTATTGCATTTTTTTCCTAACACATTCTTTGTATTTGTCACTGCCTTATTTAAAAGATGTCTAATATGCTGAGTCAAAATCAAAAGAGCTGAAATGTAGTGGAAACCAAAAGTTCAAATCCTGGCTCTTGGGAAGCCTACATGGCCAAGCAAAGATTTGGGGAAGAAAAGAATAGGTCTTTGGCCACCTGACATAACCATGACCATTGACTATGTGCTAATAGATGCTTTTTTTCTTGCATCTCCAGGGGCTATGCAGGAGCACAGACACACCAGCACTCCTGGTAGCAGGCATCTGTAACTGTGTCCTCTACCAGGAAGGATTCTGCCTAATTCATGGCTCTGCTCCCATCTTCTGTGATTCCCCTTGAACACATCTGTGCTGACACTTCAGTTACATGAGTCCTGCTGACTTGAACAATGCTTCTTGCATAAAATGGCAGAATTGGGTGGGTTGGCAAGGACCTCAAAGACCATCAAGTCCAACTGTTAACCCAGCAGTGCTGAGTGATGAGTGCTGTGCAATTTTAGTAGCCACAAGATAAGAAATATATAGAAGAAATATACTTAATAACATGGAACAAAAGGACAATCTTTGCATCAATATAGTGCTCACAAAAGTTCTCACCTGATTAGAGTGTTTTTATTGGTATAATATACTGAAGTGTATTGGCATTTGCACTGTCAGCAGTGGAAAGTTGCACCAATCAACCATATAAGACACAGTCTTTTTGAAAATGTACTGACAAATGTTTGATTTGCAAAGCTATTTATCTGATATAGAAATGAGCAACAGAATAATGGTTAATATAGAACAAGTTCAACAGCACTGCTGACTCCTGCATGCCTACCTCCATAACTTTCCTAAGGATGTGCTTCAAAATTCCTAAATCTTTCTAGTACTACAATTGCAGTCCATTGAAACATGTATGAGTTTCTACACTATTTTCAGCTACTTTTAAATTAGACTACCCATAAAAAACCCCACCATTCTCCTAAGCTCTAGCCATATATTTTTACTACACTCAAATCTAGCTCATCAACTAGCTCCTGTAATTTTTCTGAATTTATTCAGCCTCCTCTGCACTTCTGGGCTCCCTTCCCAAATTCTCTTCCCACTCCACAAGTACTGCTGGAAAAGTCCCAATAACATAAAGCCTGCAGAAAAATATAGAAAGTTCTCTTCAATTTCCATGTAATTTGTAAAGTCCTTTTTTGGCCCAAAGTAATAATCATGTAAGGGTAATATGCTAGGAAATGAAATATCCTCCCAGCCTTAGAGTCATAGATTAGACTTACTAACTTTTTCAGGAAGTTCTTTGGATTTTATATCATCTCCAAGAATGCAAGATTGGAAGAGTGGGTTTTCAGTTATATTTCTTTTCATTCTTTAGTATCTCGTGCCTGTTTACCTGATTATTTTTTGGTAACCAAAATAATACCCATTCACCCCAAAGAATTAAACTTCAAAACACACTTTAAAAAAAGTCCAGAATTTGATAGTGAGATATTTTTACACTCACTTGTGTATGAATGAACAGTATAGAATCAGATAGTTAAAAGTGGAACAGTTGATATATTTTGGAAATCCAAGATATATCTTCTTGGTTTTTCAAGCTCTAATGTATATAGTTTAACTGTCCAAGTGACATGATAAGAGAAATTTTACAGATCTAATATTACTCCTGTTAATCCTTTACTAATATCATTGTCCTGGGATGACCACTGACTTGTTGGGACTCTGGATTCTATATAATATTGTAGAAAAAGAAAATAATTAAATATAAAAGGACAAAAATTGCATGTGGTAAAAGTAAGCTAGATTTGTCGGGGTGCTGTTGCACACTTGCTCCCATTGACTTTGTGTATTCCAATGAAGTCAGGAGGGTTTGCTGTGTATCTGACTTGTGAAAGGTACTGCTCCAAATTGCTCCCTTTGGGGCCTCCTGTATTTGTCCCCTCTTTGAAATCCATTGACAGCTGAGTTAACACAAATCTGAGTCAGAGTGTGCCACAGATACCAACTAAGGAGGGAATCTGCTCATCACAGCCACTGTAACTATTAAGGAGACATGAATTTCCTCCTGGAATTTACAATAGATCTGAGGTAACTATATGGAAAATGGATAGTTTTTTTTAGAATATTATATGCAATGCAATGAGTATTGAATCATCACTTCTGAAAACATAACTGTATTGCAATATTGAGGTGTTTTCTGAAGAACGTGTTCTTCATTCTTACAAATTTTATTATTTTGCATTATTAAGCCAGTACAGTGTCCTGTAGGTAAACATCCTCTGGCCAAACTGATATGAATATATTTTTTTGATCAACCATTTCTCCTCATCTGCTTTCTCCATGCTTCATATGTACAAAATTTATTTCCACTATCTCTTTTGTATCATACCTTTTTTGTGCTTTTAGTTCAGATTGCTCTGGGCAAGGTTCCTATTTTTTGTCTGGCACACTTGGATGATTGTGCACTTTTTAGAAGGTATATCTTTGATTTTTCCTCTTTTCCCATCTCTTATCAGTATTAAAAATATGCCCATTATCTACTTGAATGTCCATATTTTACAATCTTATTGTCTTTTTTTTTTTCTTACATGACAATACTATTTTTTTATTTCATTTCTATTGATGGCTCAGTTGGTGTTCCTAACAGTGTTTCCATTTCACACTGCTTGGTGGCTCTAAGTCTTCCGAGTCAAAGCTTCTTACTTCTCAAGTGAGAAGTGTACTTTTGAAAAGAGTGATCATCCATTCGATTATAACCTTATTGAAATATTTACCAGTAGATTATTTTAGAGCTTGTCCCCACTGAACTGAAGATTTGTCATTGACTTTTAGCAGAATAGAGCAGATTGATACAAAAAAGCAAAATACTCATTTCAATACAGAGGAGTTTATTTAGGATGTGACAGCTCTACAAAACTGTTTATATCTTGCATGGGATTGAACTGATGAAACTGAAAAGCTGTAACAGTTGACCTCCACCAGATTCTATTTGCCAGTACCCTAAAATGGTATTACAGCTAGATGGGTAAGTTATTGACACTCAAAACCTTACAGGCTTTGGTCCCTTTCTGGTCACTGTCTTATGAGAGTAGTTAAGTGAGTCGACAAAAACAATGCTTCACACTACAAGATTAATAATCAGGTTTTATTATCGTTTTCAAATCCTATTCTAATTCATCATTCTTTTATAAGGATGGCAGGAGTAAGGCTACAGTTGCAAGATGACCAAAAATCTAAAATCCTTTTTAAAGTAAATAGTATCAAAATTTTAGAAAACAACGAGTCAAAAGTTTATTAACCAATCACTTTTCTTTTTTTAACTGATTTGGTCTAAAATTTGGCAGAAACACATGAGGAGCCCTGAGAGTTTAAAGTTTCTGGCTGATCTCTAAATCTAAAACAGCTGAGCAGATTTAAATATTTTGTGTAAACAAATTTGCATCCAGGCTGCTAATCTGCATGCCAGCTTTCAGCTTGACATTTTCTGAAATGATGGAAAAATGCTAAGCCCTTAATACTAAATGGAGTTCATAATGGAAATGCTGACAGACCCTTAATTACCTGTATTGTGATTCTGCTGAAAGCTTCTTTATCTGTCTAATCTTTCACAATGCAGTTAAATATATAAATTCTTGAAAGGAAGAAGAAAAGGAAATTTGTGTTGTAAATACTAAACTGTAGCAATGCTACATTTTCTTCCAGATATCCACTTATGGAGGCAGCAGTGACAAAAAAAAAATATTTTAAGAAATATATAATATTATCTGTGCAAATGTAAAGGCAGCCAATGATGCTTAAAAGTCTAACTTAAACTCCATTTTTCAATCTTTTTGAGTCACCTTTCTGGCAAAGTATGATTAAACAGATGCAATCAACCATTTTCAATATGATAATGAAGTATTATCATAGAAGAAATTTCTTTTTTGACTTAACATGGCAAAAAAATCACAACCAACAAAACATATCGAAACTATCATTCCACTGCCCTAATACTGTATACTTATGCTTAGCTCTTCTTCACTGAGTGGAGGAGGAAGCAGTGGATAATATGAGAGAAAGGTCATTGTCTGGACTCTAATTTACAAATTCTGTAATGTAGAAACTCCACTATCTGCCAATTTTAGAATAAAGTCTTTATGATTCTCTGGAAGAGATTTTGTTGTTGTTGTTGTTGTTGTTCCCACCATGAAAATCTTCCCCAGTTTGTCCAGGCTATAACCAGCTGAAAAACCAGTCAGTATTTGCTCTGCAGAGATTGCTCAGGGTGGATGACTCGGACATCCCCTCCTTGCTGCAGCTCCACACAATCTCTGCCCCAGCCAAGGCACACAGCTGTGCCTGTGGAGCAGCTTTCACACAGGACCTTCAAGGAAACAGAATATCCTCCAGCATTTTTGCCTTTGTGCTTTGCTGGGCGAATGAAATCTATTTCTCCAGGGTTCCCACAGCAATGACTGACAAAGCTCAAAGAAAATATCCTGATTGAAAATGAGAACCAAACCACTCTGATACTTTCTTTCCAGACTGACACCTTCTCCAAAAAGACACCTGGAATTTTAATTTTTCCTTATGAAGAAACTACTTCAGTTCAAAGATCAGCTATTTGCCATCCCTGTATCTTCTTTAATATGAGTCTGCCTTTCTTGACATAAGGAAATTGGAACTCTGGGCAGTGCTCAAGATAGGGGTGCATTGGTGTTTTTTGTAGGGGATAGATTTCACTCTTTGTCTTACTCTTCTGTTTGTGGAAGTGCCATGGAACATGAAGTCAGTAATTTCAAAGAATTTTCAGTGATGTGTCTGAGGTCAACTCTGAGTTCAGCTCTCAGGTCAACTCTGAGTTCCAAGCTCATCATCATGCAGGCATCAGTTAGTTATATTTTTCTATATGCATATTAATAGCTAAAACTTGCCTACTTCTGCATTTGCACACATATTGATTTTGTGAGGACATTTTGGAGTACCTTGACATTGGTGCATCATTTGATTACCCAAAAGATCTTAACATCTCCAGTCTAGCAAATTTCCCTACATACTCCTTACTCTGTTGAGGATAGACATGTGAGGAAAACTGATGTCATCACTAATCTGAAAGCGGCAACTCCACTTTTGATTCATCACTAAGCAAGTGATCATCACTTATTCTGTGTCTTATATTTTAACATCTTTAAGTTCATTAAAGGATCTTTCCATACATCCTACGTATTTTTAATGGCTTTTGATGGTGAGAGTTGTCAAGAGATTTTTGCATGTTCACAGTGACTAAACCTAAAAAAATTAGTTTTTCTGATTAATGGACCTATACCCAGAATTCCCTTCTCCAGTGTGACAGCTTTAACCAAGGACCAAAAGCCACAGGAGAAGAGCTGCCTGTATACATTGCCTTCTCTGCTACCCAGAAGAACCATAAATATTTTCTAAATCAGGGCATTTTTCATAGTACTTCTGAGGTACAATGAGACTGTTTAGTACTTTAATAGCTGACTTAAAAATATATTACTGGAGTTGTAGGAAATGGTGCTGTTTCTGTTGGAAGCATTTTCTAGAATCTGAACAAATTACTATTCTAAGCAAAATTTAGAGACACTGAGCTCTTGCAGTTGTCAGGTTTCAGATGAGATGTTGCTGGCATGTCTGCTCCTGAAAGATTGCATGGTATTTTTCACAGAAGATTGTTATTAGCCTTCATCTGCTGGCTGAATTCCAATTTGGATAATTGCAGTCTGCTATCTAAATTCTCTAAGCAGAGTGTGTTAAATAACCTTCTACACTTCCTTTTCTAATCTTCTGAGGGGCATTTCTGAGAATTATTAAATAATAGATCTATTTAATCTAAAAGGCAGCTGCTTCTAAATGCAAGGGGAAAGGAACTGTTTTAGAAGGTGTGTTGAGTACTCAGTGCTCAGTGATAAATTACACAGTGGCATTGGTGTAGGAAATGCTCCTTAGCACTGTACAAGAAAATAAGGAAACTACCTCCTTAACAAGATTGCTGTAATTTAATTAAGAGTTCATGGATACATTTTAGATAAACAATACAATATGCTCTTCCAAGATGAGAAGCACTAGCCTGGAGAAATCCATATAGAATTTTTTGGAAAAGTTACAAGTTATTGAAGGTTGAAATAAAGATTTCTTATTCAAGATGAAGGATTAACACACACAACTTTAGTACATAGGAGAATATAGAAAAGTGCAAAGCTGTGCAAAGCTTTGAACTTCCTCAGATATGAAAAAAATCAAAGGGAGAAAATGGGTCAGTTGGACCAGTCATGAAGTCAAATCCCAGATTTGAAATAAATGGATGAAAAGGAAATATTGCAGATGTAGTTGAGTACAACATTTTGCTGATTACATACTAGTTCAGTTGTTTCTTTCAATGTGAGAAAAGAAGGGAAGGGAATTCAATATTAATCACAGTTGCTTGACATGTCTTTGAACATGTGTAATTTTTGGACTACTTTAAGGATAATTTGTTAAGCATCAGCTCGTTGGTCCATCAAAAGTGGTGTTTGCTTCTCTCTCTTGGCCTGATGGTAACAGCATTCAGGAAAGTAACAAAGAGATAGGAAGCAAAGAGATGCCACAGAAATGTCTTGACTCAAAAGGTGTTCTCATATTTACAATCTCCATCTTTCCTTGGGGCCTGTTGACACAGATGTGCTAAGCTAGAAGAAACCCTTTCCCGTACCCTTTCTTCCAAACTTATTTACCTTCTACTGAATGCCCTCTATCAAGCCCAAAGATTTTTGTTCTCCATGAAGAAAAGACAACAGTGTCAACATTTTTGGTCATGATTGTTCCACCCTGCATTTTGAGAACTCTGTACAGGTTCACAGTAAAACTTTTTTGTGGGGGGTTTTATAGAGAACAATACAACCACATAATAATTCTATGACTGTTATTGTTTGGCATTATTTTAGTTCAAGAAAAAAACATCACACCCACTTGTGCTCTTAAACTATGTCTAAGCTCAGTCCAATCTGTTTAAAAAAGCACAATAACAAGATCATTTTAGGTAATGCTATGTTCAAATTAGGCATTCACTGGGTTGATGCATGTCTGGATGGAATGGAAGCAGAGGTTGTTTATGGCCCTTTGAGAAAGCATTTAGGTCTGGTTCTAAGAAAACTCCTTTATAACAGTGCAGGTGGTTGAGTTGATTGTGATCTTGAAGATAAAGGATGTCTTCATTTCTCTGATGTTACAGAAACACAGGGAACTTCTTGGCTTGATTGTCACTATGACTTACTGTTGCCAAAAACTGCATTAACTGCTATTTTGGAGCCTCCTCAGTACAGAATTTTCATTAGCTTAGTTTCTTGTATGAATAAAAAATTAGTAGATATGAGTGTAACACAATATGCACAGTTCCAAACCAAGTAGCAGCATTCTTAAGATAATGATCAAGAGAAAAATGGAATGAGCTTATTCTCTCTTAAACAGCTTCATTATCTGTTGGTTTGTGAAACTTCAGGTACTTTGGTGTGCAATTTAACACTACATTGCCAGAAAGATTCAGCATATATATTGCAGTTCGAAATGTACTTTGAAGTCTTCTGTTCTTTATAGTTGTGTAAGAAATTGGCTTCAAGGGAATTGCTACTATCCTTCGCTAGAGAAAAACCAAAAATAAAATCTTGAAGTTAGTGGGTCAAATATCATCTGCTTTAATTACTTTAAACAGATGGAAACCATGAATAATTATTCATAAAGGCCTTTTTATATGCTTTTTCAGGGGGTATTATTGCAAGAATTTTTTCAGTTACATAAATAGCAAAGTGAAAAAGAGCAAGTAATATCACCTTATATCTGCATTAAGAAAGAGCAATAAATGGTTTGTTTTATAAGTGCTCTGAGAAGTTGCATGGGTCCAAATCCAGTGCAGACAGCACAAAAAATTTCTAATAATTGAGATCAAACTTGATTGACGGATTTATTTCCAAACTTCCAATTATTTCTTCCTTTTTATCATTGGGTTTCACTAATGCATGCTGCTAAGAGGGCAACTGGGTATTAGTTTCTGGGAATTAGATTTTTCACTAGGAGAAGATAACATACCTCTTTTCAGATAAACTTTCAGATAATGCTTGATTTCTACCAAAGGAAACTGTGCAACATTTTCAAAATTCACAGAGAGTTCATTCATACATGAAAGAATTTTTTTCCTGATGATTACCTCACTTTCATAATTGTATTACATTTCAATTTGCATTTATATATGTATTATTTCTGATTTTGTGCTCACTAACATACCATGTTTTTGCACCTAAAATCAAACATTTTCCTGCTTACTAGTGGAGTAAATTTTCTTATATAAATTGCTCAAACATATAAAAAATCAAAACCATGGTCAAACAACTGTATCACCATGGCTATTTAGACCCACACATCTGCTCAGTTTCCCACCCTTCTGAGCTTGCTGGCTATTTGTATCAGCTTCTGAAAATTTCTTCCTGTCCATTCTTACAATTCAAGGTATACCACAGTATAAAATAACTTACACAGTTGCAAGTGCTGAAATAATTTACTTCCTACAGTCCATCAGCACATTTCAACTAAGAGGCAGCAGGTTTTTGAATTGCTGTTATACAACTACAAAATAGACATATGAGAATGTTTATTTCCTCTTGCACTCACTTGTGGTTGTGAACTCAGTCCTCCGTAATAGCACACCTTTCTTTTTTTATTTTTTTAATATATTTCTGGCAGTTTCTAAAAAAAGTTTGAATTTCAGAAAATGGGAGAAAAAAGGGAGGATTCCTCAAGTGCCTCTCATTCTACATTTCAAAGACTAAAACAGAAATTTGAGAAAAGAAGTTACATATTTGCAAAAATAATAAGCAAAAGTAATTGTTGCTTGTTTCTGCACTTTAATAAGAATGCACAGTACATTGCTAGTTAACTGCAAATAAATTACAAATTATGATTTTGCCTTTGATATATTATTTTTCCTTCCCAAGACATTTCAACACCTGTTTATCAAAACTGCTTAGGCAACCTGTTTATCAAAACTGCTTAGGCAACCTCACCAAAGTTAGTTTTTTGTTCCTGTTTGCATTATAAATGTTGTGGCAGGTTTTTAGCTGGTTGGTTGTTCTGCTCTTATTTTAGAAGTGGTCTAGGGGGTCTTTTTTGTCCCATCATTACAAGATTTCACAAACTTTCCCTCTTAGGAGTGAGAACTAATGAAAAAAAGAGCCAAACAAACCTTGTGAGAGTGTTTAGGGCAACGTGTTCTGGCCTGACTCCACAGATGCCCATCTACAGAGACAGTTACTATGGACAATTTAAATTTCAGTTTGTTGTACGCTTTGCGGTCCTTTGGGTTTAGAGTTGCTACTTCCATGTAAGCATTACTTCAATAGGAAGCCATACAATAATTTTAGGTATCTTCCTGTTGTTTTCTCTGCCCAGTTGGGAGCACTGGAAGCTCCTGCTCAGAGCACAAAGCAGCCACGCAGAGTGGAACATCCTCTCTGCTAACTAGGCCGTTTCCCAACGTTTTATAATAATTTCACACCACATTATGCTGTGAGTCTTAAATGATTGAATGTCTCCTTTGAACATTCAAAGGTTCCCTACTCTGCTAGCTCACTGTTATCGCTTCCTACATTGCCTCGTGGCAAATTATTTGAATATACTGTAAGAAAAGGGAGATCATCAGTATCTTATTTGCATACAAACATCATATTATTTTCAAATTATCTTCTTTAAGGTTCTCATTTTCTTAGGATGTTTTCTTCTGCCTGTATGAAGTTTGCTCATTCCATATGCATTCTTCTATTAGTGTTTTGTTGCATAACATAATAGATTTTCATTTCCACCTTTATTCTCTCCCTGCATATAAGTGCTAAATTACAAATGGTAAGAACATCAGCAATACTTCACAATTAAGTTTTACCAATTTATACAAAGCTAGTCAGAAAAGTTAAGACAAAAATTATACAAAATTAAAAAAAAATCAACCAACTCTTCACTTTCTCACTGCATAAATGCTTGGATGGCTTGAATATTCCTATCATTGTCACTTTGCCTAAAAACTTACAGAAAATTTCTCAGGCTCATAATGCCTTAGGCAGCAACCTCTATGCTTTCCCCTCCCACAGAAAAGAAGAAAAGGCTTTCTTACCCTACAGTCTTCATGGATGTCTTTGGCTCATTCCAGTAATTGTATTGTTTTTGTGTTGTGAAAAACTTGTACTTTGAGGGACACATACTTTGAGGGATAAGGGAATGGGAGGTGATTTTTCTAAGAGGAACATGCTGAAAAAAAGTTAATCTATGTACAGTTACCAGTGCTTTCAGTGCTGACAATGTCTGAACTGCAGACATGCTGAGATGTAATGGGGAATCACAGCTTCAGGGAGCCATCTGTGGATCTCAATGCAAAATCATTCAACCCAGTGAAGTTAAAGCAGAAGCATAGCTATTTGAATTTTTTTTCTTCAGCTGAGAAAAGACTTTTTAAGGAAGATTACAGGAGAATTAATAGATTTCAGCTTTACCTTGTTTCTTCTTTGTCTTGACCAAACTCCTTTATGCAATGATCTGGTTTTTTTACAGTACACAATATTAACATTGTACCTCTCATTGAGAAAATGTTAATGTAATTCCTAAAAGACATTTTCATTGCAGCTTTTGAAACATAGGGAAATATGTAATTATGACATTCCATAACTTTTATATTCTGGAGTTCACTACCTGAAAAATATCTCAGGTGTTATTAGTATTGCTAAAGGGAAGTGTCAGAACCTTACTGTGTTAGGACTGAGAAAAAGTAAAATGTTCTTTGAAGCAGAATTCTGTCCATTACTTCCTCCCTCTAAATGACAGATTAACAAGGATCTAAAGTATGTACAGAATAAAATGAAATGCTTATTTAATGATACTGTTATTTGCCTCATATTCTACATATGGTAAGAACTTTTAAGTGATAAAAATTATAATTAAATAAAAGATTCCATGGCAAGTCTTTTAAAAAAATGTCTCACAAAGATTGCCATACATATGACACTGTTTCTGGATTTCATGCAGCTCCTTTCATTGTCAAGTACTGAACCAAACATCACTAAACTTAGCATTGCAAAGTTCATGGGGCCTGTGGCTGACTTCACAGGCTTTCAGGTGCATAGCATAACAGACATCACCAATATGAACAGTGAAACATATGTATATCCATCACTAATTGCTTAGAACTATAAAAAGACAAAGATATTTCCTTTCCATTGCTAAAAATGAATTGCAATGTATGATCATATAATCACAGTTTAACTTTCAAAATAAACCACAGACATTCTATGTTTGAAGTCATGGAAAGGGGGAGATGTGTAGGGGAGAAAGTGGCACCCGGGCAGATTATCTGCCCAGTGATTTGGTTATTTTTATTCTAAAATACAAGTTATCTCTGCTACTGATTAGGAACAGCATGTTTAAAAGCTGCAGTTCATGTGGTGTCAGCTAAATATTGTCACTGTTTGAGATGTGAATATAGAAACATTATCTTTCACAGAATACTGGTTTTCTAATAATCTCTGGCAGTTAACTTTTTCCTCAAGGATTTTAATAATGCTGCTTAGATATATAAAAATGTGATAGTCATTTCTAGTAAGTGAATGTGGAAGTATATTTTAAAACTTTCAAGCTGGTTATAAGGGTTTTAATTGCTCTTGTTTTTCCAGTCTCTGTCAATACATTATCTGTCACATAAATGCATACTATTAGTGGGATGTAATTACGTGTTTGGTCGTAATTAAGACTCAGGTCCAATTTTCTTAGTGATCTTTCCTCATTGTATTTTGTATTTCAAAGTGATTCATTAAAACTGAGATTATTTTTTAGATTTACTCTCTTTCCTAATAAGAGTTGCCTTACCTTATCCATTTCTAATGGAATTGTTTTACTCACATGCCAAAAGCAGACTTCTCCATTTCAGGATAACAGCCTTACTTTAAAATACTGAAAAAGCAACAGTGACACAAAGATGCTGTTGTGAGAAATCCTGGTCCAAAAGACCCCTAAGATAATATGAAGTGTTAGTAAAATAGAAATGCAGTATATGTGAAGCAGCACTAGTAAGAAGAAAAAAAGAATATGAAAAATATTTCTAGAAAACTTTGTAAGGGTAGTTGATCCAGAACAGATTGGTTAGGCATAGTCTGTCATGTTGCAAGAGTATTTATGACTTTTTTAGCTCTCTCATGCATTACATTTCTCATTATCTTCTATCATACAATTTATTGACAGTTGTTATTTCATCAGTACAATAATTCCATGCAAAATCTTCTTTAGCAGTGCCCTGCATTAAATTCACACCTGCTTCAATGGACATTTGAAGTGTTCTTTTGATCACATTAGTAGTTATAGAGAAAAGAGGATGGCCAACTCTGGACAAACAGACAAACAAAACAGCAGAGACAAAGAGAAGCTTTGAAATTGAACACAAACATATATTGGCTTTTAGTGTAAAATACCTTTGTTACTACAGATTATCTGATAGCTAAATAGCGCATCAAAATGAAAGGAGAAATGGAAAATACCTAGAGCTGAAGTGTTAGTCTAATGTGTGAATGCAAGTAAATTGGTACAAAGTACAGGTGATTAGAGCAGAGAGCATACCAGATCATTTAAGATCTTGATTGAAAGTTTGGTTTCCTTTTTGTTTTTTAGTCTCTGAGTTTCTTTCAACTCTTCTCAACTTCCGTTCACACCTTTTTTTTCAAGGCACTTAATCCTTTTTGTTGCAGTCTTTAAAGCACCTTTAATTCTGCAGTGTCATCTCTGGTGCAGGCTGGGCACTACTGTCTGCAGTTTTCTAGATACTACTGCATCATTAATATTATGTAATGACATTTTTTAATGATCTGTCTTACATATTGATATACTATCCCAAGCTTTAATATATGGCACTGCTATAATCTTTAATGCATGTTTCCTTCTACCAATGTCATAAGGGAATACTATTACCTGTTACCTTGCTTGCAGATAGAAAATCTTTCTGCAATGGGCCAGATTTGTTCAGGGTATTTAGGTGCCTAATGATCCAGGCAAGTTCCTAGCGGAACTGACAGAAGCCTAAATGTGTAAGACCCATTATTTCAATAGGTGTTAGGTACTACATTTTTCAAAGTCATGCTATGCCCTCTCTGAATAATACCTTTTAAAAATCTTCAAGAATTTAAAAAATGTCCCAAGTGACTTCCCAAAGTTACAGAAGTCTTTCAATGAGCAGAAAGCTGAAGCCATATCTCCTGATTCCAGGACACCTCTGTTAACAGTGATCCATGAAAAATCTTCTCCTTTGCTAAGAGTAAACATAAAATATTAACCATGTTGTTGCTAGGTATAAAGGAACAACGTCCAAGGGGCTTTTTATATTATTGTAGATTTCTATTTTCTTCTAATATGATACTAGGTTCTATGCCACTTTTCAGTACTGATCTGCCTTAAATATTAAATAATCAGCTTAGTGCAATAATTCATAAAATAGAAGTGACACAAGTCTTTAATTACTAGGCATTACTTTCTCTCACAAATATTAAAATTTGAGTGGACATATAAACTGATATACAGTCAAAGCCATTGGAAAGGGGCACATATACAATGAATGCATATGAGAATTATTAATGTTGACTAAAATAAACAAATAACTGTACTTCCAAAATATATGTGCAGGATCTGGTAAATGAGACTGGTAAAAAAAGAATTAAGAATTATAGTTTTCTAATATGCACTAGGAATGATTTCTTTTTTGAGATTTTTTGCTACAATGTCTGTTAACCTGGTACATATCTGGCAGCTGGTGAACTGAAAGCACTGCACTTTATGGAGATTAGCACCATCTCACTGTTCCCTTGTGCTCCCTAGTCTGCATGCACTTGCACTATCCTGCATTCTGTTTAGTCTGCAGCCTTCCCAAACTGCAGTCAGTGTCTTTCCTGTCTCAGTGCAGTGTGCAGCTCAACATGCGCCTTGTATATGTCAATATTTTAGAAATATTTTCACAAAATAACGGCTGGAACTATGCATGTAGAGGATTCAGTGGGTCTAATTATTGACTGCTTGTTGCTTTTGAAAGGCAGAGTTGTTATGAAATACCACCAAATCATAATTTTGCATTTCCAATGACAATAAAAATTTATGTCCATTTTTCAAAGACATTAATGGCAAAAGGACATTCACGGAGATGAAAGATCAAACCTCATCTCTGTGGGATTTTTGGCCTGTAAATAAACCGGACTTCAAAAGTTTTTAAATCTCTTAAGCATGTTTCAGTGGACTGATTAATGATTAATCAAAATGCATGTAACAATAACCTAATTATCTTCAAAGTTAGTTTGGCTTTTGTTGGGATTTATTAATTATATTAAAGTCCAAAATAGAAAATATTTCTCTTGAATGTCACAAACAACTTCATACTTTAACTGGAACTTTTTCATATTAAATCAATTGTCAATTTTCAATGAAGAAATATTTGGTGGCTTCTTAAAGGTTTTTATTTTTAAGCATAAATTTAGAAAAATGAATTGTCATATTATATGCTAGATATGCAGTAAAAATATACCTACCAGTGTGTAAATATTCTGATTTCTCAAATATGCATTGTGAAGGTCTGCATTCTTGTCATTCCATTTAAAAATGTAGAACATATTTTTGCCAAACATTAATGATATTTTTGATATATACACACTGAACTTCCACCCCTGAATTGCAGAAAAATGCAACTAGCCACACAATATACTGAAAAGTGCTGAAATCTCAGGGGGAAAAAAAAAGGGTCAAACTTTCTCCACTCCTTGGTATCCATTCAAATTGTTTGCAAAGAGACCAACCAAAGAGGGCAACCAGTATGGAATTCATTCTTGTAATAAAATATATACTGAATTATTTATTATTAATATGCTTCTCCACTACATTGCAATTGTTTAGTATGTCTGTAAGATTTTAATTATTTTTTTTAGTTTACATTGTTCTTATAAAAAGATTTTAAAAAAACCCTTTAAGAAAAGGGGTTGCAAGGTTGTAGAAAATCAGATCAGATGCAGAGTAATGAAGATGTAGGTTCTGGTATTTATCTTGCACTTTTATTTAGTGTTGTCTCAGGTGCATGTAAATATTCTATCTTGAGATATGTTTTCTATATCCATTACAAGGTCAAATAATGTAAACTTTAAATTATCCTTTTTATCCCCTGAAGTTTGGAGGGTTTTGTCCATGTTTGCTGTAGTTTTATTGGCCAACAGCTATTATTAATAGTCAAGGCAGGGAATTCTACTTATGATTTAATAGCCATCTTTTGGTTTGGTGTGTAACTCATGGGACACAAAAAGAAAATTTATTTAAGTGATTATTAGTGCTTGAACCAAGGACATTTTCTGGCTTGTATTTTCAATCTTCCTTTTGTGTCCAAATGTATACTTTTTTTTTCTTTCCCCCGTGCTTTTTTTGCCAAATTGCAATAGAGTGACTACAAATGAAGGACTGGAGAATGTCCAAAAATCATAGTCTGGTGTTTAGGAGAATATAGAAGATGAGTGAATGGCTTCATGAAGAATCAACAGTTTCTGAATCAGGAAGAATACTCTAGTTATAAGCTTCATTGTAGTGTTTCTACTTTTTTTTTCTCTTTGGGAGGTTTTTGAGACTAGGAGGTTTCAAACTGAAACTGCCACACCTAGAAAGAGGAACAGAGTGTTATATTAAATTGAAACATTTTGAGTAAAGTTGTGACTCTCTTAGCATTCTCTAAAAATCACAGAATCATCAAGGTTGTAAAAGACCTTCAAGATCATCTAGTCCATCTATCCAAAATCATCATAATAACCCCAAAGCCATATTCACAAGTGACATATCCAGACCCCTCTTGAACACTTCCAGAGACAGTGACTCCACATCACCTCCTTGGTCAACTTCTTCCAGTGCCTAATTACTAACTCAGTAATTGTTTTGGGTTTTTTTTTTTCATAATAACTAATCTGAACCTCCACTGGTACAACTTAAGGGCTTTTCCTCTCCCTCTTTCACTTGAGACATGCCAGAAGAGAACAAATCCCTACTTCAGTACAACCTCCTTTCAGGTTTTGTACCAATCAATGAGGTGTCCCCGAGCCTCCTATTCTCCAGACAAAACTATTCCAGTTCCCTCAGCCACTCCTGCTAAGATATTCTTTAGACCTCTCACCATCTTTGTTACCTTTTGTGGACACAAAAGATCAGTACAGACTAGAAACCTAGTCTATCAGACGGATTTTGAGAATGCCTGCTAGATGTTCTGAAGACAGGAGAAAAAGGATGGCCTTAGTCCAGACTAAGTATCAGAGAATTTCTCAGTGTCTCAACTCCATCATACTAAACCCCAGGCTTTTAAGTTTATTCTGTCCTTGTTTTTTTTTTTTTTTGTTTTTTGGTTTTTTTTTTTTTTTTTTTTTTTTTTTTTTTTTTTTTTTTTTTTTTTTTTTTTTTGTTTTTTGTTTTTTGTTTTTTTTGTTTTTTTTTTATGGTAGCCAAGCAGATTGTGAATGTTTCACATTCAAAATGCTCAAATCTTCAGAGATACTTCAACTCCAGTTCCAATTGTATCAGTTGCTTTGAAGTAAGTTATTTACTCCTCAGCTTAGCACAAAACTTCTCTATGCCTAATACTTTCTAAAAATCCTGTACCCAAAAGGCATATTTGGATAACATCAACACATATCCAGTAGACAGAACAAATCATGAACATGATTTGCTGAATATCATTATGTATCGATTCATCGATATCTGTTTGGGAGACCTGTAGGTGGAAAAAGTTTTATTAAGGTTTTTTACTAAGTCAAAATAGCATAGTAGTAGTGATAAATCTTAATTATGAAAAGTAGTTGAATTTAAATACCTTGGTTTAAATGTCTTACACTGGATTTTTTTTTTTTTTTTAATAACAAGGATTAAACAACTATTGCCAAATAATACATGGTTTGTTGAAGGAACTGCATTTACTTATGGGTTTTGTCTGTTTGCTGTATGGGTATTTAAAGAAGCATGTGTATCTTGTCTTTCTGTGGATGTTTATTTTTTTTCTTTCCTCTGGTTTTGTAAATTCTCAAAATATGAATGCATCAGAAGTAATTCACTGGCTGTGCATGAAACACTTACGTGCGAAAACACAGTAACTGCTCTGTTTCTCATAGCTGAGTTCAAGCCAAGCCACTCTTTGTGCTATTAGGGATTAAACCTTCTCTATTTTGTGCTACAATGTCTGCAGAAAAACTTGGCATGCACATGGACCTTGTTTGTCATCTATATTGCTGGGAAAGGGAACTGCATTCATTTACTGCACACGGATGCTGAAACTAAACCAGCTGGACCTTGGTTCTGGTGTGAGTTTGTTGTTTGGGGTTTTTTGTTGGTTTGTCTGATTGCTTTTAAGAGCAAATATTCACAGCAATAATACTAAAATATTTCAGTATTCAAGAAATAGTAGATATGGTTACTCCTCTGTTGTCAGTGCATTTTGATAATGGGAAGTCAGTCTCTCATCTTATTACTCTGCTGCTCTTGGCAGGCTTCTGATATTATTTATCCTGCATTTGATAATTCATCCTCATAAAGCTGACTTCTCTAAAAATCCTTGTTTGTGGGTCTAAAATGTATGAGATGAATTCAGCATGTAAATTCTGAATTGCATCAATTTCATCATATATAAACAATCTTTTACTATCGACACATAGATTTTCTTGTGTAAAGATTCTAATGCATAGTTTATAATAAAATAAATGCTAAAAACTTCATGTAAATTTTCATAATTCATTCATGTAGCTTCATTTTTCTGAAAAATTTGTAAGCAGAGAAAATTTCTTTTCATTCCCTAAAAGTATATCATAGGCACCAAATAATATTTGTGAAAGATTCTATGATTATGAGCCAAAATGTTAGGAAAAAGAGGAAATATCCATTATGCAGCATAATACCTTGCTGTATGTTCCTACTTCTATGTCTGATCCTGCACACAAAAGTTTAATTTAATTTACAGTGAAATAATCCTTCTAACTCTTTCCTGTTCTCCTCCTGTTGATCTAAATGGCAAAACTCCCACAGGACTTGAAGAACCAGACAAATTTCTTAATATGAAAAGTTAATTGTGTGGCTAGATTCAATTACACGGGTATCAGAGAACAAACAGCATTTACTTGCTCCCTTCTTGCTCCCTCAAGTTGCCTTCTCCCCTTCCCTTCCAGAGGCCATCTAAAAAAAACATGTTGTAAGCTAGAACAGAGTTGTTCTACTCCTGTCTGTGTGTGACTTGTGTTTAACTGAGGAAAAAGCTTAGATTGCCTCAAGCCTTTTTTTTTCCCCAAAAAAATTCAATGGTTCTTTCATCCAGATTTTATAGATTTCACAGAGATCACCTAGCAGTCTGTGCATCTACTTTTACCAAGCCCTTAAAAAGCAGTAAAATGCACATGCAATGTGTGCATATATACAGGATTGGTTTTCTCTTCAGAAATTAACCAACATAATAAACAAAAGTGCTGACAGAAAAAAAAAGCATTGAGAAAGTATATTTTTCATGTACCCATCAATCATACAATTATAAATCTGAAGTGATGTTTTAATTATTGTACCATAGAACATTTCAGTGTTGCATGCAAGAGCATATTTCCCAGAGACTATTTCCCAGAATATTTTAGAGCAAAAGCAATTCTATCTGAAAAAAAAATCCAATTTCTTTTCTTCTTATTTTTTAGAAGATGATTTTCAAAGCTTGTTAGATAAAGTGGAGATATAAAAAGCCACTTGAAAGTACAAACAAATGAAAAGGGAGGAGAAAAGCAAAGGAAAGCAAGGAAAATCAGAGTAAACAGTTATTAACCCTTTACAGTGATAGCTTGCTCCCATATTTAGCAGCAGAAAATGTCTTCAATGGTGTTATAGATAAAGCTGATGTTTCATTAAAATACATAGTAGTTCAGCACATACTTAAAATTAGGCAACTGAATTTATGTACTTCCTTGAATTACAGGCATTTTTTCTACTTTTTCCCGAAGTTTCTTGGTTATAATCAGATGAAATATCTCTGTGCAACAAACAGCTTTTTCTTGTCATGCAGTATTTCAAAAAGCCTCTGCTGGGTTCACCCCTGGTTGGTGCCCATTAAACCTGCTCTATCACTTATCTCTCCAACTGGGCAGGGGGGAGGAAATATGAAAAAAGGCTCATGGGTCGAGATCAAGGCAGGGAGAGATCACTCATCAGTTACCATCATAGGCAAAACAGATTCAGCTTAGGGAGGATGAGGAATGGGGCCTGTGGTCAGTTCATCACGTCTCTGCCAATCCTTCATCCTCAAGAGGAGGATTCCTCACACTCTTGCCCTGCTTCAGTGTGGAGTCCCTTCCATGGGAGACAGACCTCACAAACTGCTCTGATGTACGTCACTCCCATGAGATTCAATTCCTCACAAACCGCTTCAGTGTGAGTCCCCTCCGGAGTCACAAGTCCAGCCAGGAATCCTTTTCCAGGGTGGGCTCCTCTCTCCATGAGACCACAGGTCCTGCCTGGAGCTTGCTGGAGTACCATCTTCCCAGAGTTACAGCATCATTCAGGCACATCCATCTACTCCAACACTGGGTCTTCCATCGGCTGCAGGTGATTATTTTCTCCACAATGGCCCTCCATGCACTGCAGGGAACAGCCTGTTGCACAGAATCTAAGAATCATAGAGTAGTTTGGGTTGGAAGAGACTTTAAACATCATCTGGTTCTAAACCCCCTCTGTCATGGACAAGGACACTTTCCACCTGACCAGGTTGCTCAGAGCCCCATTCAGGCTGACCTTGAACACCACCAGGTATGAGGTATCCATAACTTCTCTGGGAGTTGTATTCCAGTGTCTCATCACTCTTACAGTGAAGAAATATCCAATTCAAACCTATGCTCTTTCTGTTTAAAGCCATACCCTATTATCCTATCAACACATGTCCTTTCAAGTAGTCCCTGTTCAGGCTTCTTGTGGGTCCCCTGACAATACTGGAAGACTGCTCTAAAGTGAGCTACAGTCTGTGGAATCCCAACTCTCTCAGCCTCTCTTCACAGGAGAGGCATTCCAGCCCTGTGATCATCTCAGTGGCCATCCTCTGGACTCCATTTTTATGCTGGGGACCCCAGAGCTGGATGCAGGACTGCAGGTGAAGTCTCAAAAGAGCAGAGAAGAGGAGGAGAATTATCTCTGTGGATCTGCTGGTCATGTTCCTTCTGATGCAGGACACAGTTGGCTTTCTGGGTTGCAGGTGCACATTGCCAGATCATGTTGAGCTTCTTATCCACCAACGCTCTCACATGTGGCTTCTCCTTAGGGCTGCTCTTAATACATTCTCTGCCCAGCCTGTATTTGTGCTTGGGATTGTCTTGATCCAGAGGCAAGACCTTGCCTATGGTCTTGCTGAGCTTCATGAGGTTCAGAAAGACCCACCTCTCAAACCTGTCCAGGTTCTGCTGGATGGCATCCCTTCCCTCCAGAGTGCTGACCACACCACACAGCTTGGTGTTGTCAGCAAACTTGCTGAGAATTTACCAGATCTCATGCTCGTGTCACTGACAAAGATGCTGAAGAGCACCAGTCCCAATACTGACCCCTGAGGAGTAGCACTCATGACAGGTCTCCACCTGGACGGTGAACAATTGACAAAAGCTCTTTGAGTGTGACCATCTTCCTAATTACTTATCCACTGAGTGGCCCACCCACCAAATCTCTGCCTCTCCAATTCAGAGACAAAGAAATTGTGCAGGACAGTGTCAAATACTTTGTTCAATTCCAGGTAGATGATGGCACTTGTTCTTCCATTACCCATCAACACTATAGTCCTGTCACAGAAGGCCATCAAATTTTGTGGCACAATTTGCCTTAAGTGGAGCCATGTTGGATGCTGGTGCTCACCAATCATCTACTTATTTATCTTAACATATCTTCCAGCATTTTCTGCTCTGTGATCTTGTGAACCACAGGGGTGAGATTGACTGTAGTTTCCTGGGTGTTCCTTATTGCCTTTTTTGGAAATGGGAGGTTTTTTCCAGTTTTCCAGTTAGTGAGAACCTCACTTTTCCACTATGCTGGATAGTGGCTTGGCAATTTAATCTGCCCATTCCCACAGGACCTTCAGATTCATCTCATTGTGTCCCAAGGACTTGTGTGCTTTCAGGTTCCTTGGGTGGTTCTGTACTTGATGTTCTCATACACTGGCCATTTATTTGTTCTCCCAATCACTTCCTTTGCCTCTTGTGACTTGGGTGGTGTGTCTGGAGCACTTGCCACTGAAGACAGCTAGAAAAATGTTGTTGAGTATTGAGTACTTCAACCTTCTCTGTACTCTGAGTAACCAGGTCTGCTGTGTCCTTTCATAGAGGGCCCACATTTTCCCCGATCTTTCTTTCACTGCTAACATACCTGTAAAAGTTTTTCTTGTAGTCCTTGACATTCCTGGCCAGATTTCTGTCAAGGCTGTAGCTTTTCTAACCTGATCATTTACTGCTCAAACAATTTCTCTGTATTCCTTCCAGGCTACCTACCTTTTCTTCTATTCCCTATCCTTTTGTATTTCAGTTTGTCCGAGAGCTCCTTGTTCATCCTTGCAAGCCTCTGACTTCATCTTTGTTGGAATGCATCCCACTGAGCTTGGAGGAGGTGATTCTTGAATATTAACCAATTTCCTTGGGCCATCTTGCCTCCAGGGCTTTATTCCATAGTATTGTACCAAGCAGATCCCTGAAGAAGTCAAGGCTTTCTTCCTGAAGTCCAGGGGTGAACTTGCTGCATGTCCTCCTCACTGTTCTAAGGATCTGAATCAGTTAATGCTTTGTGCAGCCAAGGCAAACCTCCAGGTTCCTCCTGGACTGCTTATGCCCTGCTGTGTTGTCCCTTCAACAGGTATCTGTGGTTAAAGTCCTCCATGACAACCAGGACTTATGAATGTAAGGCTGTTCCCATTTATTTCTAGAGGGCCTCATACACTCAGTCTTCCTGGTTGACGGCCTGTAGCAGACCCCCGTGACTATGTCTTTGCCCTTCCTTTAATTAATTCTGATGATCCATAGGCTCTTGGTCTGCTCCTCAATCATTCTCAAGCAGACCTCCATGAACTCCAGCTGGTCTTTGGCAGAGAGTGCAACACCCCACTCTTGACTCCTCTACCTGTCCTTCCTGAAGACCTTGTATCCTTTCATTGCAACACTCCATTCATAGGAGACATCCATCCCACCAGGTCTGCGTGTCATGCAGGTATGATCACATCCCTGTAGGCATGTGCACATCTCTAACTCCCTTTGTTTGTTCCCCATGCTGCTGGTGCTTGCATAGAGCTATTTGAGTTGGAGCCCCAGTGAAGCTGCCCTATGGTCTGGAGGGGTTGGAATTCCTTTGTGCTGCTCTTCAGGTGTTCTCCTGCTGACCTGCAGTCCCTTGCCAGGCTCTGGGCATCTCTTGCTGACACTGGCATCAAACTGGTAGAAGTGGGATGGACTGAGGTTCCCTTTTCCCTGGCAACTTCCACTGTTTCAAATTCCATAGTCAACTGACTAATTAGAGCAAAATCTAACAATTCATTTCACTGAAAACAGCCAAAAAGGGTGTCTGAAGAAGGCAGGCTACTTGATTATGTAAAAAGCTAGTTTGTAGCCTACAGAGTTAGGGTTTTTTTTCTAAAAAAAGGAAGAATTATTTTCTTTGTGATCACAATACCAATATGTAGATAGTGTGCTGCCTTTTTAAGGTGTATATGTTTTAGCTTGGCATAATATAGGGGGTAAGATTTTGAAAGCCCTTAGCATTGACCTAATCTTTTTCTCATTTAAGATACTGCTAGTGACTGTAAAAGAAGGGATTTTGTCAGGCCTGAGTGCTACTGCAAATCCTATCAATTTTTTTTAGGTGTACTTGTGCACTTTGTGTTGTTTTATGAATACAAAATCTCATATAAAAACCTTAATGGAAAGATTCATGACTTATGAGCTAGACATTTCATTAATGCCAGCAGTGAGTGACAAGAAACTGCATCTTCAGGCAAACCCTTCAGTACTGAAAGTGCCACCTATCCATTTCAGTTAAAATTGCCTACACTGAATGAGGATAAATAAGTTTATATGGTTTTGAGAGACTTACAGGAAAGATCCTTGATGCTTGATTGTCACAAAATATAGGTTTACTCTAATAATTGTTTTTAAAATCAGTAACTTATGCAGATACATTTTTTAGTTTAATATAATGCAATTTAATTTAATTTTAATAAAATGTTACAATTTTTAAAAAATTAAACACTTTATAGTGTAATTTAAATGAGTAAGTAATTTTCAAGTAAAGGTATAGAACTTTTAAATCTCTTAATGAGATATAGGCCACCATATTTGTTTTGTGAATTCTTATGCTGTATCCTCTGATCTGCATTTGTAATGAGTTCATTAAAAAGTATATTATGCAATTTGAATTGGAACACTCTTCAACTGCATAAAAATATAACTGCTGTACCTATTAGAGGTTGTCTGGGTTTATCTCTCTAATTTAAATTTCATTCCATTGTCCACTGGTCTGTCAGTCAGATTTACTTCTCCTCCTTCTCTCAGTGAAAGTACTTGAACAACATGAATGACACATAACTTGGTCTTTCATATAAAAGAACATTTAGATTATTAAAAAATTTGGACATTTTGGAGCTCTAGATCAAATTTCTTTAGCATTTTCAACATTTTGAAATAGTTCAAAATCATAAACACCAGAGACCCCTGAAAGTCTTGAGAGTTCAAGTGTTCAGGGAATACTGAGAATGACAACCCGTGCAGGGAGGGCGTAAAGATGATGATGGTGGTGCCTGTACATTCTACATTTTCAATTTTCCTGAAAATTTTAAGCAGGATTCTTAATGAAAAAGGCCCTTTTAGAATTGTTTCCATCTTAGTGCTCTTCTTGTGCTTTTTGGTACTGAATATTTACTTTGTTTCAGCTTTTTTTTTTCCCCATTGTGTCATACTTTGGATAATCTAATAAAACATTGAGAGTATCCATTGTACTAAATTGATTCACACAGCCAATATTGCTATTGCTGACAGGACTCATATAAGGAAGGATGGGAAATGGCCAATTCAGGTCATACTAATGTGGGTAGGATTGAGAGGGTAAAATTGCTGCTTTTGTGTAGAGAAACAGAAGCATGCACCTTCCAGGAAAGTCAGTCTTTTTTAAGCTGTAGAACTCACTTTAAACTATTCCTGGTTTTATTTAATTCTCTGTTTCTGTGCTGCTTTCTGTTTGTGCTTATCCTGATCATCCTTTCCCAAGAGGTAGTTAGAGCTCTTCTTACCTTCCTTATTTTCCATACACAGCAGACTGAATTATTTCAGAGTGTTTATACAAATTTCCAGAGGTGAAGATACTTGACTTTGGCTTAAATCTGTCAAAGTGACTCTTCCAATGATTGCTGTGGAACAACTGCAAGCAGGATTCCTTGTCTGTGTGTGTGCCAGGGCAACTGTCAAGGGAAGAAATGGAAATCTGCAGACACAGGAGGAGAATTAAAATGGAGCTTTCAGATTTGCTCTAGATAAGAAATCCTTACCTAATCATTTTTTTCTGTTTTGTTTATTTTAAAAAAAAATTATATATTTATTCTTATTTGGAAATGGAATAAATAAGAAGAGAATACACTCACAACTGTCATTTGGATAGAATAATATATAAATCATTCTGATTATCAGCATCAACTTGGAAGTCTAGATAAAAAGAGTGAAAAACTAGGACTTTTAAAAATAATTGGTAATTTTTTATTAGACAGAAATTAAAAAAAAACAACAAACAAACAACAACAACAACAACAACAAAAACCCCTCCATGTGCAAAATCCAGGTCAGTTATGGTATGGTAACAAATAAAACTGAGGTAAGAAAAGGGAAACCAAGAATAGTGGGCCCTGCATTAACTTAATGCTTTCCCGCAGTGGAAATGGTTATTAATCTTTCTGTCTTGGAAATATAAATGTTCCTCACATTTCACCAATCCACCAGCTCTGCTTTATGACCCAGATATTTGTCCTATTAGTTTGTTATGTATGTAATGGTGCTGCAAGCAGTACACGTATCACTTGCTAAGGTCAATGACATTGCTAATTTATTCTTACTTTAGGAATCCATCAGTGACCAGCTTAATTTAGTGCAGGTTGGTTTCTGCTGCTGAAATATACTAATTTGCAGTATGGAATTATAGCATTGTTTCCAGGATCCATCATATTTACAATTAAAAATCTGTTATAATTTAAGTGTCATTGATTAAGCACTTTATTTTAGCTGTCCCATTCAAAAAAATTACCTATGTCTAATTTTAATTGTAACATTTTCATTGGTTTAACTAAGAAATGTGTTAAACACTAAAATCAACTTATTAAAATGGATGGTAAATCATTACTTCTATAAAATTTACTTGCATTTATAATAATCTTTAGTGATATCTACTTGACAATAAGGTTTCAAATATAAGCTAAAAATATCCACTTGTGTCTAGGTTTTAGCTGTCTCTTTGGTTATCTATTCACTGTGATTTATTTCCATGAAACTTTCTAGTATTTTTAAGTCATAAGAGGAAACAAAGGGTCCTTTCAATGTTGGAATGACTTCATATTCATGCAGGTAGCCTTTATGTTTCTGACTGCCAATGTATACTGTATCAGCACTAAAGTGACTATGTTGTGTATTTCAGAAGGTTGTTACTGTTGCCACAACTTATTTCACCTCTATTATGGAAATTTATTAATGCCATTAAGAGAACATTGTTCTGGATTCAGTTAATCTCCAGCCTGGAAAAAATGCTGCAAGTTTACACATAGTGGTATCCTTGACACAGCTGCAGAGCTGATATAGGTTAATGTAATTGTTTGTGTGCAAGACCCTTGGTATTGACCTGAGAGACATCAAATTCTGCCTTTACTAACACTCGTATAAATCAGGAGTAGGTCCATTGATTTCAATTACTCAGTATTTACAGTGAAATGAAACAGAACACAATTTACCCTATACATCTAAATTTAACCTTGACACAAACTCTCACAGTCCCTATTTACTTGGATGAAGCAGTTAGAGAATTCCAGAACTGTATTGTAAGTGGAAAACAATAATATCTACAATAGGTAAAAGAAAAAGTAGCTGAGCAGCCATTAACATTTAGTGAAATCACAATTTTATCTTTCCTTCTGCCCACAAGAATATAATTTGCTTTTAATTTCATAATTTCTTACCAGATGTAGCTTATTTGCAGTACAGTCTGAATTACTCTTAATTTTGTCTTTATGAAAAACTATTCTCAATTATGTACTTTTGCATCCAGTTTCTGCTACTTAACTCCATGAGAAGAGGTAACCCTTTAGTCTCTTAGGAGAGATTGAAAATTCATCTAAACCAGAAAGCAATTATTCTTAACATGGAGTTTTAGTATTTATAGTGAGTAGTGATTAATCCAAGCCTTAAAAAAATATATAGAAAAAATGAGATTAGGAAGATATGTTAAAAGGCAGCTTCAGGTTTATACATGATGTGTAGGAAACAGAACTAATGCTGTCCTTCATCCTGTTTTGGAGACTAAAAATAAGTATTTATCAGGTTTTTATATCTAATAAGGCTATAATTACTAGTCCTATATAATATAAAGGTTTTTCCAAGAAAAGAATCCATACTCTTGCTTATCCCTGCAAAGAACTGTGCAGATAACAGTGATTTATAAATGATGATATTTTATGTTCTTTGTGCCTCAACTTTGACCGGTTCAGCTGACTAAAACTGAAAGTTTATTTTAAAGTCTACAGTATTCTCCATAGAAACTATTTTCATATGTTTTGTTTTCAAAATGCATTTTATTCTGTGTTCCATAAATAAAAATTCCTCTTAATATGGATATAATGATGTTTGCTAACATTATATATATATGGTTTCAAATTCCCATTTTCTGTAGCTGTATTTAAACTGTATTCCCTGTCCAGAATATAACAAAAGATGATAGCATGAAGTACCTATCTGGGTCATCACAATTAAATTGTATAGAAATAGATAAAAGAAAACTTTAAAGAAAATTGGATCCTTTCCTCTGCAGAGACTTGTTCCTCCAGGGTTTCCTAAGGATGAGCATCTTTAATCTTTAAAACCAGACAGTCTGCTGAAACTACGTTTCAGAATAAAAATATTTTTGTACAGTAAATACATTTTGCAAAACTGAGTACTGTAGCTGTCGTATTCATTAGGAAAATCTTAGCATAGAAAACTATTTCTCTGACTTTGAACCTACACTTACAGTCACACACATCCTTCTGATGGGCAGATACAAACTTGTGCTGCTCAAGCTGGGTCAGGTTTTGGGGTTTTTTAGCCTCTCCTGCATGCACAGAGGAATAAACATCAACCAATTTATTTTTTCATAAAAACTAGTGTATATTTTTTTCTATAATAATCCTCTTTAAAGTAAAAAACTGTAACGGTAAGGTTTTAAAGACAGAGAGGTGACAGAAAATACAGACATGCATCTAGTAATAATATCGATTGTGTTAAATAATTAATTTACAGGTCACTCTGCATCAGCAGACGCCTAAACCTCAATTCAGAGGCCAATAAATTTAATATAGACATAACAAGCTAGTGGTAGAAAGTTCATATCTTTTAGTTTAAGGCTGAATGACCTGTTCTTTTATTCAGACATCATGAAATCAAAAATCACTGAGCTCTTTCTCTGATTTTTATCTGGCACTGATAAGCATTTGCACTGGTATTAACATTGCAATCCCTTTACATGGCTACAGAAGTGCTTCCTCTTTAAGAGCCAGGTGTTTAATCTTGAAGAAATATATTCTGTATATCCTGATGTTGTGAATTTGACCTTATAAAACCATATCAAATTAAGATTAATTAAATTTGCACATTTGTATCTACTCAGTCCCTTAGAAGTTTAAAATAATCCCCTCTGCCTGCCTCAGATTTTACCATCTCTTCCTGTGGTGAGCAAGTTGAACAGAATTCCTAACATTTCACAAGGCTTCTTGAATAAAGAGGGGCTGAAAAATCAGAACAAAAAATTGGTAGAGGACTTCTGGGGATGTTAGATTGCTTTCTCATATGAACAATTCTGCCAGTAGAATGCTGTTTTCGAGACTGTATGAGGATAACAGAGGTTATTGCCCTTCTAGTTTATAGGTGATATGTAGATAACTGCTAATCTGTACCACATACATTACTAACCTCATAATAATTTACTTTGTAAATTTTACTAGCTAAACTTGAGGCTGAAATATGACACTGTTTTATAATGCATTGTTTTCACCCTCTGTGAAGTAATGCAATATCAGAAATCTAATGCCATCAATCCCTCCCTATGCAAATTATCAAGAAAATTAATTCCAGATGTTTTCACTCCTCAAAACTAGCTGAATTTTGATGGGAAATGAAAATGAGCATATTAGAACTGAGTAGATTTTTGGCCTGCTCCCAAACTTGGAAAGTAACAAAACCCTGAGAGGAAAATTGAGAAACACTACTGGGGGAATGGATAGTTACAGTGGAAAAGTTTTCAGAGTTTCACAGCAAGGTTATAAGCTAAGGACATTTTTCATTATTCATCCACAAGGCCAATGATTAGGGAAAAGTAGCCTTCATACTACTGCTCAGCCTGAAGATAATGTTGCAAAGAATTTTCTCATGAGTATCTACTACGTATATGATGGAAAGGTCCATTGTACACAAAGTCTTGAAGTTATCTACAAAGTATGCATTTAATTGACTAGAGAGTCAAAATAGATGGATGTGTATGCAGATGGAATACATGATCCAAAAAGCTGCACTGCAAGATACTTTTGCTTCTCTTTCATAACCATAGAATTTGTTTTTCATCTACAGCAGCGTGATAACCACTCAGAACAACAACCCACTGCTTAGGTATTTCCCTCACAGATTGCAATGCCCACCCTCATCAAGCACATACTATAAACACATGGAGGAATGAACTGGTTTATAAACTATGGAAAATAGTGTGTCTCTAATGTATGTAGTCAGGGCCTGTGGGATACAGATGTTCTGCTGCTTAAACTACAGTGCCCTAACAGCATATGTTGGGTATAGTCAAGGACAATTAATCTTAATTAGAGACAGAGTTTAAAAATTGCTATATACTTACTGCCACCAACTTTGATTTGAAATCATTTGAGTCTTTAAAAAGCAAAATAAGGAAAGAAAAATACAATTTTATGTCATCATTTATTAAGGAAGTAGAGGGGAAAATATCTATGTAGTTCATGTATCCATGAGCCTTCTTGATGTTTTTAGCATTTCTTTCTTGACCTGGTTGCCTTTACATCTTTTTTGTATTTCTTCTTGATTAGTTTCAATGAAACAGATGTTTTTAATGCAAAGCAATGCTCTCATCCAAAATAATTTGTACTATTAGAGAAAATAAAGCAGAAAAAAGAGAGCAAAATAGCAGCAAATTAGCACTTTTAAATAGTTTAAGTTTATCATGGCTATAATTTAAAAGACATCTTATCAGTTCAGCAGTAGCAAGCAACAGAATTGTTTACTGTGGTGGTTTGAATCTGGCTGGGTGCCAGGTACCCACCAAAACCACTCTATCCCTTCTCTTGCAACTGGGCAGGGGTGAAAAAATACAATGACACTGGTGGGTTGAGATAAGGGCAGGAAAGGTCACTCACTGATTACTGTCACAGGCAAAACAGACTTGAATTAGGGAAATTAGTTGAATTTATTACCAAACAAAATCAGAGCCGGATAATGAGAAGCAAAGCAAATCTTAAAAAAACACCTTCCTGCCAACCCTCCTTATTTCCCAGCTCTACCGCCTCCCCCTCAGCAGCACAGACAGACAGGGATGGGGGCTGCAGTCAGCTCATCACAGGTTGTTCCTCCTCAGGGAGAGTCCTTGCCCTGCTCCAGCCTCAAGTCCCTCCCATGGGGGGAGGGACAGTTCATGAACTTGTCAAAAATGAGTCCTTCCCATGGGATGCAGTTCTTCATGAACTGCTGGGGTGCAATCTTTCAGGCACAGGCTGCTTCAACATCGGGCCCCCGCAGGGTCATCATTCCTGCCAGCAGTCCTGCTCCAGTGTGGGCTTTTCTCTTCACGATTCTCCAGATCCCTGCCAGGAGCCTGCTCCAGCATGGGCTTCCCACGGGGTCACAGCCTGTTTTGGGTGCATCCACCTGCTCCAGTGTAGGCTCCTCCAGGGGCTGCAGGCGGATCTCTGCTGCCCTGTGCCCTCCAAGGCCTGCGGGGACACAGCAGTCTCACCACAGGCTGCAGGGGAATCTCAGCTCTGGCGCCTAAATCACCTCCTCCCCCTCCTTCCTCACTGACCCTGTTTCTCTCATACACATCACTCTTTATCTGCAATTATTTCTGTGCAATAACTTTTTTTCCCCCTTCTTAAATACCCTGATACAGAGACATTATTGCCATCTGTGAGGGGCTCAGCCTTGGCCAGTGACGGGCTGTTCTTGGAGCCGGCTGGCCTTGGCTCTGTCAGACACACAGGGAGCTTCCAGCAGCTTCCCACTGAAATCAGCCCTGCAGGCCCCCTAAACCTGGCCATGCAAACCCAAAACACTTATTAGGGAAAGGGATTATGGTGATCCATGAAAAGATGCATATACAGTAAGTTATTACAATGATACATAATATGTTTTGTTCCTCTACTTTCCTTAAGAACTGTGTTTTTACTCGTTTGCTTTTATTCTCCCAACCTACACAGGCGCTTTCTGAGATATTTTTAAAACTTGCTCTTCATAGTATTAAAATCAGTGAGTTCAGATACATCACATCTTTGCTGAATGCCTGTCTTATGTTTAAATTGGGTGTCCTTCCCTCTAAAACTATTGGGAAATAAAATCCTTGAGAAATATTAAGCATAAAGGAACATGTCTTAAGTTCATAAATTTCCAAGGAATTTGACTGCAGAATATGCCAAGGAAGTTTTATTGCATGCTTCCTTGTTTCATACTCTTCTCCAAGAATTTAATTTACTGACTAATATATCATGCATATAAGCCAGTCTAAGTTTTACTGTGCTTCTTTTTTTAGGGATGTAATAGCAATGTGAGGAAAATACCAGTTTTTAACAAATGTATGATTTTCAAATGTAAAAAACATGTATGTATTATTACCCATGCCCCAGGCTGTATTCATGGTGGTAAGAAATCTTGTACTATTTTCCCATGATAAAAAAGCTGAGATAAGAACATGATTACCACTTCCTAAGAAAATACCTACTGTAAAAACATAAATTGTTTTAAAAGAATCCATACAAGGCCCATTAAACGAATTGACTTTGTTGCCTGATGTACCCCTGAGAGGATGAATACATTTATGGGAACTTTTTATGCAAAATATTTCCTTTTGAACCATGTGTTGTTATTAAATCACTAGTAGCAGAGGATTCATAAACTTAGGAAGGGTAGTTAGTAGCCATTTTTTCTTCTGTACTGAAGCTGGGGAGAGTCTAATATTACTGCTTTCAGTCTTCCTTAGGTTATTTCTTTCAGTTTTTCAGGAAAGATTGAGATGTATGAGCACCCTCATAAAAAAACCCAAAACTCTGTGTTTTCTTATGTTTATTTGTGAGAAGTTGTCAATGTACAAGAACTGATGTGCTGATTTTTCTCTTGTGTTCTCTGGTACCTGTTAGAGCCAATGGATGCATGATTTCATTCCACAGCTCTGCATGTGTTGGAGACTGTCTACCTCTTCCTGGTTTAGTTTTGCATTTTTATGCCTATGGAAATACTACATACATAGTGTTATGTTCTTTATTCTATTCACAGTGTTCCAACTTCTTCCTACACTGTCCTCTTCACAATTTTGGTATGTTATATAGGAAGAAAGATAACAAGTACCACTCTCTAACATTTACTCTGATTTATTCAAATTTGCTGAGGATATAATCTGCACAATCATCCAGATAATTAATGAAGGTGTTAAAGAGAACTGGGCTCAGAATTGCCCCCTGGGGTGCATCACCAGTTACTGTACTCTGAGTACAGTTCATCCCACTGATCACCACCCCCTGGGTCCAGCCACGAATTCACCTCACTCTCTGCTCATCCCACCCATCCTTCATGCACAGCTCTGTGAGGACTGGGAGAGATCCCTCTGGGGAAAAGAAGGATTTCAGGAGGGCCTTATGATGGAAAGATTGTCTTGCAGAAAATGCAGTCACTATATCTTAATTCTTTTCATAATGCATGAAGTAAAAAATAAAGAGTAATGACTGTTATCACCCATCAACGAAAAAAATAGAAAAACATTACAAACCTTTTATCTCTACTGGAGGTCTGCTTAAGAACTATAATGAGAACTTTCTACATTCCAGTAATTTCCAGATACACAGGTTTTTTTACTAGTTTCTTTTTGAAAATTGTTGCTAACTGTAGTCAAATTGTCCAAATTCTGCAGTCTTTCAGGAAAGCATTAAAAAATACTATTTAGTGTATCAAAATAATTAAAAACCCCTTCAAATTAAATTTAATTTTTTAGAATCTAAATTTATACATTACTTAACAAAAACTAAAATAAAAATTTATTATCTAAATAATAATATATTCTTTTAAGAACCATAACAGTCTGTGATTGGCATCATATTTTTTGAGGGAAAGGTCTTTGACATTGCTTGTTCTTTCTTTGAACGTTTATATTTCTTTCTAATGTTTCTGGAATTTGTCAATGAGTAGATAATAGATGATAAAGGAGTTTTAATGTTTAATAGAATGATAGTAAACACCTTGTAGTAAATATTAGCATCTTAAGCCAAGCTGTGTGTGAGTATCTTTTTGCACTCTATCACAATCCAGAAGTAGAAGCGTGTTCTGTATTTTTTGGACTCCCTCTGCTAGTTTTATACCAAGAAGCTAAACATGACAGATGCAAAACAGAGAAAAGATACCCAAGTCTGTATGAATGCAGTTAAAAATACCCAGACATCTTTAATTTATGGAATCCCAAGCAGATGGTAAAATATGTTTACTGAACTCTTCTCTCTTTTTCTCTAAAGAACCAGAAGCTTTAAATATCACATCATGTTTCAGAATTTGGCAGTGAGGACATGAATTTTCTCTGGTTTTTTTCTTCTTCAATTTTCTTTTTTTTGAAGTCCTAATAAGATGTTCTGAATTTTGGAGCACTGTTAAGATTTTGATAGCTACAAGTCTGACTCAAATTATTTCTTTGATGTCTCTATGGGAAAAATTTACTTTTAAAAATGATATAAAAGAAAAAATGTTTTCTTACTATTTTCAGTGTCTGTACTACAATTTGATTTAGGAATTGGAATTTAACACTGTCAGAATTAGGCTGCTTTGAAGGCCAAAGTTACAATTAAATTTTGTAATTTTTTCTTGCATAACACGATTAGAATAAAATAATTTCATTATTTTTGCACATAAGGGCAATGTGGTGTTTGTCTGAAACACATCTTCCAGATAGACATTCATTCCTGCACTGAGACAGTGAAAGAATTGAGTCCTGAAGTCACTTATTGAGGATCACCTTAGAACATTTCTTTTTATTTCCTTCAGTTGTCAAGATGGTTTACTTTTCATTCATTTTTACTGTGTTTATTTATTTTCTTGTGTAGATACTTAATCATAATTCAGTTTCAGAAACTGAATAGCATTCATTTAAGTGATTAAAGGAAGAGTAGCAGGAGAGAATCTGAACTATTGTTACCTTATATCAGTAGGTGATATCAGAAGACACATATTGGATGCCTTTTGTGCATCCATGTGGCTCCATGTTCAGGTTGTTTTTCCAGAAATTTTTTGCTAATATTCTTGTCTGAGGACTCTAATAGTAGTGTTCTACTTACCTAGGTACTTATTAATAATTATATTGAGCTTTTGTGTCCTCACAGGTAATTGTGTAATTGTTTTGAATTAGTCTGAAAGCTTATTTGATATCCAGAAGTTCCAAATTATTCAGAATTTTTTTAGTTCCACAATCTTCAAGATAATGGTGAACACACTTCCATATGAGATTGTCGGGATTTGCAAGGTGATCAGATGCAATATGTGTGAAAATTGTGTGTACAACCTGTGTGAATCTATCTGAAAAAAATTAAGTTACAGTCAAGATCTTCTGAATCCTTCTTCACAAAAGTGACTGTGAGAGCTTCCTCAGAAGCCTGTCTAAACCAGAACAGGAGAGACCAAGCTGTGTGGCTGGGCAATGTGCAGGCAGCAAACAGCAGGCACTTTCTCAGGAGACCATTCTGCAGGATTATTACTCTGCATAAATTGCTGAAGCTCAGTTTCCAGATGAAAGAAGGAAAAATGGATTTTTGCATGCTACATTTTTATGAGATTTTTAATGGATTCTGAAGGAACAGGCATGTGAAGCAGAAGCAGAGTACTGCTGTCATTCCCTATGTTTCCAGGACTCAAAGTGAAACTCCTGTAGCTCACATTTCAAAAGTTTTGTGGGTATTGCTGAATTTAGATTTTTTTCTTCAATCTCTGAAGATAGATAGTATAATGAGAACCAAGAACAAGAGAAAGTATTCTCATGCAAATAACTCTGTATTCTGGGTGTTCTGAATGAGAGCTGTAGTAGCAATTCAGGGATGACTAAGCCTCAAAGCTGGAGTAAGGAATGTGCGTGCATGTTCATACATGTGTACATATCCCATTTTACATATTGAAAAGTATAAGGAACTGTATGAAAGCTGAATTTAATTTACCTCAATCTGCAGGTTTTCCATTCAGCAAGTATAATCTCAATAAAGAGATTATATGCATGTTTAAATATGTAGCACTGTAGAGTCAAATTTGACAGCAGAGTAGAAAACTGTGGTTTGGGAATCAGGTTACAAGAATATGTAGAAGTGGGAATTTGCACTTTTTTGATGGAGACACATACATTTCAATATATGCTTTAATATATATATTATTGTGATCTGTTTAAAGGCTTCCTTTTTTTTCCTATACCTTCCTAAAATTTGCATTTCTTTGATTCCACATTTTTAAATAATTATTTATTTACTATTATATTGATTACTTAGAAAGCTTTATGACCTTCTAATTGCCTACAGTAGCATCAGATATGTATAAACATAGGGTTATAAATAATATTTGGCATTATTGACTGACATATGTAATTTAATTTATCCCTTTGAACAATGCCCTCTGAAATGCTGACATTTTAAGTTTTTGAGATGTGAATGCTGCTCTGTGAAAACTTCTACATAATAGTTATGGAGAAAGTGATGGTGTGAAGAATGAAAATTTAAAAGGAAATTTGGAAACAGTTTTCCTGAAAAATTAGGTTGTGAGTATGGTATTGTCCTCTTGAACATTCCATTAAGAATAAAGGTGAAAATTCACCCTTATGTGAATTTTTAACCCCTTTACTACCCTTTTGTGATTTCTAGTTATAACATTTGAACTGCACACACAATTAAATATTTTTAAAATTAGCTGTTCTGGAACTCCAGTCTTTATTCTCAAAAATGTCTAGAACTATATGTCAAGAACTTGACTAAAAAAGAAAGGTAGGGATATGAGAACTGGAGTTATGAAAAGTTTGTCTTTAGCTGTGTCCACTTGTAGCAAAGACATCAAAACTGAACTTCCTCCATTTATTCCAGTGAATTAATAAAAGTGAGCCTTTTATTAAGGCAGTGACCTTAATGATAATGGTAAACAAAGACTTTACAGCCTAGCAGGTCATTGGCTTGGTGATTTTAGTATATGGAAATGTTTTGGTTAAGCAACCTGCATCTTATTCTTTCTGGAGGAACTAAAACACTTACATGTGGTTATGAATTACTTCATAGCAAGGCTCTGTTTTGGTATAATCAGGGTGGGGAAGTAAGCAGATCAGATGTCTTGTCCTTTCTTGCCTGTATCTTGCACACAGGTTTTGACCAGAGCTGCTGGAATTCCTTTTAAAAAAGTTAAAATTATAATAATTTTCTTTATGAACAATCTCCCTGCGCAGTCACATAAGTTATGGATTCTCCTTTTTGTTTTTGAATGCATCAGTTTGTAAATCTGACATATCTATTCTAAGCACATTGTCTTTCTGCTCCTGAGAGTATAGAAGGTAGACTTGTAATAGCTATCAGAATACATTTTCTAAAGCTTATTTTTTTTCCCTTCTTTAACCTTGTTTCTTAATCTACAAGTCTTGAACAAGCCAAGAAAAGGGATCTAGTCAAGTACTTATCTTCCTTATTTAAAGGTACCTTGTTGTCACTGAAAATAGTCACATAAGGGGAAAGGAAGGAACATCCTCTGCAACCTGATGGTCTGAGAGATAACAGAATTTCACTTAAACATTTTCTGATTTTCCCATGTAAGAAGCACTATCAAAATGGGACAAAATATCAAAGCAGTGGAAGAAAATAATAAAAAAAAGAACTCAAGTATGTTGTGAATAGCATGTCTGAATATATAGGTGTGGAAAATTATTAAAACCTGTAATCTTGTAAACCTGTACAGTGCACTTCAAAGTCAAGGTGGTAGATATTCTAAATCTCATCTGTGTAGGACAAAGTTCCTCCCAAATGCTGACTTTATCTTTAAAACCCTATTTCTGTATCAGTTTCTAAAAATAACACTAAATAAATGTGCGTCTTTTTCTTCTCTGATGATTTTTAAGGAAAAAAGTAATTTCAAATCTACCTTGTAATTGAGTGCATTAAGCATTGTTATGCAGTGTTTACACTATATTAAGGGAATTGCAATTTGTTGGCTCCTAATTTATTTCTTTAAATTGTGATTATATCAAAGCCTGCATCAAGGAGTCTTTTCTTGATGTGGAAAATTCTGTCTTTATAAACATTTATTTATGTTTATGTGAGGGTATAGCCATAGCCTTCAGTGCAGATGGAGTTTGGATAGCAAGAGATGCAACATCAAATAATCATTATTTTCTGTTATATTAATGTAAATTCAGCAACTATATACCAAATTCTGGGTTTAAATTATCTGAGAGACTTTTGAGGGGAAGATGGAAAAAGGTGGTGAGGTGATCAGGAGTTCTAGAAGTCCTGAGTAATTTCAAAGAGGAAAAACATGATGTGCAACTCAGCAGAGAATCTGGGCCATAATTACCAGGGGTAAATCACACCTGACTGATCTGATTTTCTACTTTGATGAAATGACTGGGTATGCAGATGGGGAGGGAGCAGGGGATGTCATTGACACTGACTTTAGCAAAACCTGTAATACTCTCGGCCACATTAAACATTATGGTCTGGATGGGTGGAAAATCTGATGGGTAAGAAGTGTTTGGATGGCGGGACTCTAAGAACTGTGGTTTGCGGGTTGGACAGTTCAGAGGCTGATAACAAGGACAGGGTCTTGGGCTTGTCTTATTTCCCACCTTTATCTATGACTGGAAGAAAGTTGTGGAGTTTCTAGGTGACAGCAAAGTGGGAGGAAAATAAATGTAAAAGTCAATACTTAGTAAAACCTCCTTTAAAATTCTGTATTTCACACCAAAAACTAAATAACTTAGGATATATTAGAAAGAATAAAGTGAATTAGTCTGGATGTGAGGTTACTTCATTAATCTATTGCAAAATACAGCAAATTCAGAAATATACAGAATGTACAGAAAGATAAGCATAGTACAGCTACAAGTCATAGGTCATTCTCTGTGTTACTTCATTTAATTAGAATGTATGAGATATCTTTTTCTAGAACTCAATTTAAAATGATCAAGTTTTGGAAATGTAAATAGGACCTAAATAAAACCATTCCAAATATGTAGGTAATGATCTGAATATATGATTTAAATTTCCATTTTGGGAACACTCAGAATTTCACACTGAATTTTTAGACAAACTTCTAAAAATGGCTCCTTTTTCTCTACTTTTTTTTTTTTTTTAATAATTCTCTTGGTATTTACCATGTGAAATCCATGTCTGTCTTTTATACCTTTAACAGCACAGCTGCTGTTAATGCAGACATTGTTTTAGAAACCTTATAAACTTTTATGAACCAAACCTGCTCCTGATTAGTCTCACTCAGTGCATAGCATTTCAGTGCAAAACTTCAGTGTGAAAGATTTTTTAATGGAGGAGAAAACTAAAGCAAGGTGTGATATCACAGCAGATATGACACAATTAGTGATTATAGAGACTGCTAGATTTGAGGCTTAATCTATTATGCTCTTATAACTAGGTTAACACAAAGTTAAATAGCTGGGTTTTTTTTCTTGAATGCCAATATTATGTAACTTAAGTTAATTTTGGATTTTTTTGCTAAGTTTTATACATAATATGGGCATAAAACTATATTTCTCCACAATGATTTGGGTTTCATTGCCAGAAAACATTCAGATTTAACTTCACATGGAGTTAGTAACTTTGGTGCTTGATAAAATTAGATGGAACCATATAATTTCCCATAAAGTATTTTGTTTCCAGGTAGGTTATATTATCATTACAAATGCAGGTGAACTGAAGTAGCTTAGAGACTGCATGCATTACTATAAAGTTAAGTTGCTTGTAAAATTGTCTGTAAAAACACCAAGAGACGAAGTAATAAAGACCTGCAAGTAGACTTTCCTAGGCATAATAGAAAGAAAAAGAACTTTCAGTTAATAATTCAGCACTTTTAAATTTTTTTTTAGAAAAAGTGTGCTTTATTTCTATTTTAATTAGAAATGTAACAGTCAATGAAATGGAGATCGAGATGCTGGAGAAACAAATGAAAGCTCTCCTGTTTTCCTTTTCCTTTTTTCCTATCTTATTCTTGCTCTTATGTTCTTATTTTCAGCTCAGCTTCTTTTTCTCCAAATAGGAATATTGTCAGAAATGCAGATTTTACAGGATGTTGAGAAAAAAAAATTCCTGTCCAGTTTTTGTTATAAATCATTAAAAACCCAGTAAGGATTCAAATGAACAAAGTGCTGTTTTGCTATTTGTACAAATTACTGATAGAGATTGTTTTTAAGACCATGTTGCCCATGATAAAGTTTCTTTCTGTCTTTCAGTTTTCTAGACCTTTTTAGACAATTTCTCTTGACTGAATAGCAAGCTGAAAATACTGATAAACCCCCCAAAGCTGACAGCTCCTCTCCCCATTTTGTGCATGAAGTACAGGACAGAGACATTGGAGCTCGTGGGATGCCACAGAGGTTGCGTAGCAACGGGTGCGAGAGGCAGCTCATCTCTGCTGACTGTCAGACTCCCAGGACAGCACAGAAAGTATTTCAGGGATTGCAACCTCAGATCTTTTGGGCTCTTTAACCTTTTGTGTTTAAAAGAAAGAGCTATTTTTAAACAGTACTGGATAGGCATACATACATTTTTAGGTTCCACCAAGACAAGGAAAGTTAAGCAGGAATATTAATACAACTTTTCAAAAAAAGTTTTTTATTTTTCCTTGTACTTTCAGAGAATAAAGCTACAGACGGGACAAAAATGTTAACGGGAAAACACATACTCTATTGTTCATTGGCAAGATGGCGCTACAATTAATTTTTTGTCAATGGTAGAAAACCAATAATTTGTTTGTATTTTTCTGCATCAATGGATCTTTTTTGTGTAGTGAGAGCAGTAAGAGATGCATGATATGCATAGAATAATGAAAGGGCTGGAAAGGATTGACACTTAAATATGAAAATGAAAAGGTTACATTTGGGACAAATACCACTGGTCACTAGGTAGACAGCACTTAGAATTCTTTATATTTCTAATATTTTAGTTTCAGGATTTTCATGTTTTACAAAGTAGAAGTGGGACTTTGCAAGCTACTTTCATTTCTTTAGAAAGAAAGTGTGAATCCAAGTAACACTTCGCACATCTATAACAGTTCCTTTAGAAGATTATAAAGGCCTTTAACAACATGAAGCAACAAAGCTTTGTGACAAATTACTCCCAGATATGAACAGAAAACAAGTATGGCTCCACAGAGAAATAATTAGGACAAACAAGCACACTACTTAGATTGGAAATCATCATAGGAAAAGATTGCCTTTTTAAGCCTCTAAAGAATTTGAAGTGGTAAATTAATTTCTCAATGAAGTGTAGACACCTCCTGTGTTAAGCTGAGTGAGGATTTTTGGGATCAGAAGTCTGGACTTAACTGCCTAAAATGCCCATACATTTCCTGTGATCCAGAGTCCTTAGTGATAAGTTACTTAAAACAAAAACTTTAAAGGGATTCAATTGTTTTTGTCAGTAACTGATCCAAGGTCCCAGAGGCTGAGTTTTCAGGAGCACTAAGACTTACAGTTCCAATGGAAGCTGGCACTACAGTGCTTTTGAACTTGCATGAACTCATGAAATGTTACAGAGCGCTAAGCAGTGTGAAAAATGAGATGACTTAAAATACAAACCTTGTAATTATTTTTGGATTTGAAGTTTATGGGATTCAGTCCCTCTCCTATAAACAGTACTAGTTAATCTAGCATGGATATTTTTTGGTGAAGCCATGTTTACAATTTTGGTATCTGATACTTGTAGAAGGGTTGCTCTATCTGAGGAACAGGCACAGGCACTGTATTTCAGTGGTGAAATTGTCTCTGCCGTTTCACATGCAGGCTCTTTCTAATCTTTTCATATTGTTTTAGTATCAGATTAAAAAAAAAAAAAATATCTGGAGGCTCGTGCCTGATCTTTGTTTAAGAAGAATGGCATGCAAGTCAAGACGTGGCCAATTTGTTGTAATCCCTGTCAACCAAAGGCTGGCCCCAGTGGGAATGGCATCTCCATGGCTGAAAATGGCAGGTTTTGAACTGAGCAGACACAATTAGGCTCCTCATATCCCAAGATGAGAAAATTAATTTCAATGCCTGTAAACAAAAGTAGTGCCTAGTATTGCAAGTTCCCCAAGGTGCAAGGACTCCAAGGCATCCTTACACAGATGAACAAAGCCTGGGATGCATTAACTGATACATTGATGGAGTACAACATAATAGTAACAATGTTGCACACATAATGATATTATATATTTTTAAAGGACTATATTAGATAACATACATAAAAAGCAATTTAAGAGAAGTGTCATTCACAAATGATTTTTAAGTAAATATTGCGATTTCAGATCCTGCATCCATTTTGGAAAGGAACACAACATTGGAACCTTCATTTTTTCCATAACATTTACTGAATAAACTAATCTAACATTACTAAATAACTTCTCTTGTTTAAAAAATGTGAAGTACAGTTCATATTGACCTATGACATTGAATATAAAAATAGCTTTACTATTTTAGATATAAAACTTTTTGGTAAGGCTGACCATTTGTTGTTTATTGCCAATATGACTAACCATATAAAAAACCCCAAGAACAACAACAACAAACAAAACAAAACACCAAAAACCAAAAAAAATCAAGCAAACAAAAGAAAAAAAAACCACAATACCCCCAAGAAAATAAACCAAAAAACCCAAAAAAGCCCAAAACCAAACAAAACCCACCAAAACCCACTCGCCTTGGTTCACATTAAAAAGAAGTTAAGATTTCTTTATATTTTAATGTGAGTCTTGAAGATTATTAAATTTTTAGTATTAAAGCTGTTTCTCACAAAAATTTATCCATAAAAATTAGGTTACTTACACGTTTATGGACGTGGATTTTTTGAGGTTTACAATAGTATCTTTCCTAGCATCAGATAATTTAGCAGCAGTGACCTTTAGTATTTGGCAGTAGTACTTTTTTCCCAAATAGTACTGGAGGAAATGAAACACATGAAAAAATACTTAGCTTGTGCTTTGTGGAACTAACAATTTCAATATCTAAGCCTGAGGGACAGATTTATTTTTAATAATCTATTTCTGTAAATGGGATGCAGAGTCACAAAAATTTATTTAAGACCACAGCATTGTAAAAAAGTGGTGGAATAGGAACTGAGAGTAAACCTTAAAGAAATCGCAGTGATTTACTTGTTACTGAGTTTTTTTCAGTCATAGAAATTTTCCCCTATACTCAGTGCTCTCCTTTTCTAATCCTTTTTTCTACTCATAACACTTAGCTTATTCTTGCCTCTCTTAACTTGTTTTCATACTTAGGCTTTCTCTCCACTTCTGCAATTGCTGAGAATTTTGTAAAAGCACATTCACACAAAGAGAAGTATATAGTTAGCATGTAGTTAAGTGTGCATGTAGTTAAGTGTACATGTAGTATGAATTGTAAAACTAACTACTTACATTTTCTAGCATTTGATGATTAGAATAATTGTGAAAATAATACATATTTTTCTGCCATCTGTCTCTAATATTTCAAATAGAAAGGGCTAAAATACTGGGTTTTTTTTCCTTTTGATTTTTCTCTTAAATTTATCTTTCACATATATGTAAGAAATATGACTTGTTCTTGAAAATACTTGAAGTATTTGCATTGTGCCCATGTAAAGTCAAACCTTCAATGATTTCAGTGGAAGTACTCAATATGATTAGGAAAAGGAGAATTATGGATCCATATTGAACACTCTTTTTATTCAATCTCTTTTTATTATTTTCTAGCATTTGCTGTATATAAGTAAATAAGTATGACAGCTTAGTTTATATTATTTCAACATATCTAAGCCTGCAAATTAAAGTACCTATAGTATCAGAGCAGTTTTAAAACTTCTATGTGCATTTCCAGATAAGGTTTGGTTTTCAGTTGAAAAATATAATAGAAAAAGTAATATGTAGTACAGGATAGCTGCACACAATTTCCATAAATGGGTTTTCAATAATTATTTGAATGAATTTCATGGTACTCTGCCTTCAAAGAAAAATCAGAAGAAAACACTTATGTGTTCACTATTATGAAGTACTAAAATTAAAACTTATTATAGGCTTCCAGTCGAAATCACTGAGGCATTTTTCTCAAAATCATTTTGTAAAATTAAGGCAAGAATCCAGTACAGATAGATAGTGATGCTTGCTTGCAAGTGTACAGTAACAACATCCTTTAGTATTTAGCTGCTTCCCACCTCTGAAGTGCTCTTTTCCTCTTGTCCCTTGCTACATGACATGAAAGTTTGTCATCTGCACTTGCCTAGAACTCAAAAGAGGAATCTGCATACGGAAACTTCTCTCTGGAGATATTTTGACCTTTGTTGTAATAATGCAGATTTTTGCTTGTCTGACTAATGCAGCTCTTTATTGTTACCAAATCTATTTAATTCCCAGAGCTGGGTTCAAGGTCCTTCAATAACATTCTTTTTCTCAGTAGATATAAAAGAGAAGGAATGCCATGAGGGCTCTTATTGGTAGGAGGCTGCAAGGAACACATCTGTTCCAAAACAATTTGTATTACACAGTGTGGGTTTCTGAGTTTTACAGCTATGATAATTTATTAAATTAAATTCTGATCAGGAAAGTTACTGTGATAGCAATTGGACAGAAGGGGAGCTAAAAATAATTCTGGTATTTTAGACCTTGTTAACTTTTCCACATGACTGATTCAGATTTTTTGGAACTTCCATAATTGTGTGACAGAAATCCATAGCATTCTAACTTCTGGAACACTTAAGGATTTGCTCATTATGGGTGGAAAAATGTGCATCATTTGGCTAATATATGATCCTGTGGATGCTAGAAGGTTCAGATGTCCGCTGGTGTGCTTGTGACAAACATTGCAGAGGAAAGGGAGAGCATCCTTCGCTGGGAGCCAGAGCGGTTCTGCGTCTGTGCCGCGCCCCCGAGAGCCGCCAGATGGAGCGTGTCACTTACCGGGGACCGTGTCACTACTTGGGGACAGTGTCACTTACCGGGGACCGTGTCACTTACCAGGGGACAGTGTCACTTACCGGGGACCGTGTCACTACTTGGGGACAGTGTCACTTCCCGGGGGACGGTGTCACTTACCGGGGACTGTGTCACTAACCGGGGGACCGTGTCACTTACCAGGGGACAGTGTCACCGGGGACCGTGTCACTTACCAGGGGACAGTGTCACTTACCAGGGACCGTGTCACTTACCAGGGGACAGTGTAACTTACCAGGGGACAGTGTCACTTACCAGGGTACCGTGTCACTTACCAGGGACCGTGTCGCTTACCGGGGACCATGTCACTTACCGGGGACCATGTCACTAACCGGGGGACAGTGTCACTTACCAGGGGACAGTCACTTACCAGGGGACAGTGTCACTTACCAGGGGACAGAGTCACTTACCGGGGACAGAGTCACTTACCGGGGGACAGTGTCACTTACCAGGGGACAG
>JAHXMQ010000807.1:6902273-6914251 GCA_020466415.1 Ammodramus savannarum pratensis | reverse complement strand
TTACCAGGGGACAGTGTCACCGGGGACCGTGTCACTGACCGGGGTGCACGGCTACTCACAGCTCCACCAGCTCACCTGGCCCCGGAGCCTCCAGCACAGCGGTCACACCTCTCCTTTTAAACAGACAATGCTAAAAAGCATTCAAATGAGAAGCGCCTGTGATACGAAACTTCTTACATTTCCAAATATTATTTCTATAATAGTATTAATAAATATGAATGCATCAAGCATACTTTCTGTACATTCCCAAAATTTAAGCTGGTTTATGTAAATGTTATGCAAACAATCTAGTACCTTGCAAAAATCTCTGTCTTTCAATTATACTGCATCTTTTCTGGAAAGGACCTTCCTCCCCCCACATTCCCAATTCAGTTTACAACATATTCATTGTGTTTTAGTCATAGCCTTTTGTACCCTTGATTATTTTAGGATAGATCTTCCATGTGCCATTTAGCAGAAATTATGCTTTATCTAATTTCTAATGACTAAAATAGGCTTTACCTTTATTATAGAGCTAGGGTAAAACAGTATGATGAGTAAAATTTAATCTTCATTTCTCTATTGGTGCCATGCATAATTTTAAAATTAATTTATACATTAAAATATGAATAATACTGTGAATCCCCCAGTAGCTATTCTAAGAAACCCAGACATCAAAGATCCAGCAGCCCCTTGCCATCCTTACCTCCCCACTGCAAAGCAATCTCTGAATGCAGAGGAGATGACTGGGACCTCTAACTTGTTGTTCATAAGCTCATATAAAAACAAAATTGTGATGCTATTCTATCTTGACATGTGTTTGAATTCTTATGAAGAAACACCAGTTGTAATCATTGTATTAAAAAAATCCTTCAGAAATGCAAATAACTTCTAATTTTAAATTGAAAGTAAGTTTAAAAAGTTTTCACACAGGTGTGGAGTATTTTGGTTTTGTTTGAGGGGGGTGTTTTATTTCATCTGAGAGGAAAATTTGAGTTTTTAAAAATTAGAAACCTAGACTTCTCGCCACCCCCCCGCCATTTGGATTAATTGCTTCTGGGCCTGTTTACTGTTTAAACACAAGTGCTTAATGCCATTAACCCCATAACACTCCACAAAAAAAACAAACCCCTTCCAAATATATAAAGTCTCTATCTTTTTAGAGTAGTCAGTTTACAAAGACAAAGGTGCCTTTATTTTTAAAGTGTATAATGATAGAAGGAATCATGTTAATATAGAACTTGCATTATCTGACTAAAATTAGTTCATCTGAAGGAATGCTTCTGTGAATAAATCTTGTATGCAAGGCTGAACAGAAATATTTTTGCAATATGATTTTTATCATGTCAGAGATTTTTTTGTCTCTAATAAATAATTTTCTCCTGACATTTTTTCTATAACTTACTGCATTCCCCATTCTCATGATTTGAATTCATAAAACCAAAACTCGGATGTTTTATCTCAAAAGGATTTTTTTAAATTAACAGTGATAACAAAACAATATTAACAAAATGTAAAGCTTAACATCATTCAGCTCTCTGAAAAGATTTGCACAATCAGTTTTGAATTAAAATGCTGTGTCTTCTCTTGAGTATAAATTAATCAGAAGACTAATAGCATAAGAAAAATATATGTATGGTGAATAAAAATGATTATATCTATTGTTTTTCTCTAGGAAGGTACATGGTTCATTGGTGGAATTACTACTTGGAACACAACTAAAGGAGCAAAACAAATGTTGCTATTCTGCAGGAGTTACTATACAATTGTTTTTCTTTCTCTTTTAAACCAGAAAAGGAGTTGTAAAAAGGCAATGCTGCCAACAGATTCTCAAATCAGTTCAAAGTTATTCATACAGAAAAGGTCAAAACTTACCTACATTTCAAGGGAAGTATTTTGGTTAAAAAACATATTAGAACTCTTCAAGATTTTATTGAAAGAGATAAAGTTGTTAAACCATTTTCTTTTCTCCCATAAGTTTTTGAGAATCTGGATGAAGTCAGAGATGCAACTTTTCCTGTTATTTCAACCAACACAAGAAGTTTTTCCCCGATTCTTTATTTCCTTTGATGTCTTAGAGGTCATCAGTGAGAACATCTACTGTTTGGTTGGGAGGATTGTATGCAATAGTAAGGAAAAGAGAAGGCAGCTCTTTGTGTATAGAATAAAGTAATCTAAAAAAATACATCAGAATATTTGCTAAGGAAAGGAAATCTTAAAGTAGTAGGCATGCAGACCTTATAATGACAATGGCAGCCATCAAAATGAGTCTGTAATCTGGTACAATGGTGTGGTATCACACACATATAGAGAAGAAATATAGGATTAACATGTATAAATTGGTATTTTATTCCATTATCTTTCATTGAATTGATTAACAATACACAGCGATTCAGAGACTTTGACCTAGTCACAATAGTTGTGTTTCATTTATTATTTGAACTGTATAATTTCATACTCATTATCATTGTGTAGTTGCAAAAGGAAAGAATAATTCATAGAAAGATTTATTCTAAAGTGCTCTGTGTTGGAGTTACATCTGCCAGTCTGACTGCAGCTTCAGTTAGGTTTGTAGGATGCTCTAGGTTTAGAAAATGGATTTCTGAAGAAAGGGCTTTGGTATCTTTTTTAATCCAAGAAAAACTAGAGAAATCTTATAAAACTGGAGAAAATATACCAGAAAATTCAGTGGCTGTAATTTTTCAATCACATAATGTAGTGATAGGCAATAGCATCTGGACCATGACTGTCTCTATGCCTATGTAATATAATTGTGGGAAGTATTTTCTTTCCATTGAGATAGCTTATCTTGCATTTTTACTAAATTCATGTGCTAAGTCTTTTCTTGCATGAACAACCTCTACAGAACACTGGTTAAACAGAACTTTACAATGTATAATTATCTTCTTTTAATATTCGAGAATTAGGCAAAATAATAATTTCAGAGCATCTTATCTGAACTGCCTGACCTATCATTTAAACATTCCATCATTTTATATACCCCGTTCTTATTTATCTCTTATAATTGCCTCCTTTCATTCATTCTCACAGTATCTCTGTGCATATTATTTTTCTTATAATTTCTGTATTATTTCTAAAGAGAAATGAATGCAGTTGATCAATTATCATCTGTTTTATATCAGTGTAAATTTTTGGGCTTCACTGGATTTATTCCAACATGTATCAGAAGAGGATGCGATTTAGTACTTCAGAGGAAGAATTTTCAGTTGCATTAATTCAAAAATTTAAACATTTAGTTAATTTTGTGTGTTCACACACAAATTTTTAATTTAAAAATTATTTTAGATCACTGCTTCAGTGTAATTAATATTTTATTCAGATAATCAAAATTATGTCCAGTTAATCAGTTAATTTTCATTCAGAAGCGTGCTAAATCATATCAAGCTATGTTCCTTTTCATCCTCTTTCATTTTCTCAAATGCATTTTTATTTGTTTCTTACAAACATCCTCCTGACTTTTTCCATCCTCCATCTCTCAAATGATTTCATCTCTGTAAAATTCTGATCTCTTCCTTTGCCCTTTTCAAAAATCAGTATCCATTTAAAGAAAAAAGAGCTGTAGTACAGTATTCTTTCTCTCCTCTATCAAACTCCACATGACTTACAGCCTGATACAAGTAGGTATTAGATACAACAACTTTGGAAGGTATCTGTATTCATACAAGTTTTCAACAATGAAATTTGATTTTTGTTTTGTTTATAGATGGTATAAACTCCTAAGAAGCAACAGGCAAGAAAAGAAAGGCAGAGGTGCAGCCCTATATGTTTAGAAGAGTTTCAGTTTTCTAGAGTTTGATGCTGCTGATAATAGGGTTGAGTGTTTCTAGGTAAGAATCAGGAGAAGACCAAGAAAGCAGACAACATGTTGAAAGGCTGTTTCAGATCACACATCAGGATGAAGGGATGGATGAAATATTCTATAAGCAGATGGGAGAACTATCATGATTAGTAGCTCTTGTGAGGGGCTTCCTCTTTCCAGAAGTCTGCTGGAAATAAAGTACAGCAGAAAGAAAGCAGCCCAGGAGATTTCCTGTATCTGTGGAAGAGAACTTCCTGACACAGCTGGTAAGGGAGACAGCTGGGGAAGGAACGTGTTTGAGAATGAAGACTTTGTGGGAGATGTGATGGTTGCAGACCAACTTGGACAAAGTGATGATGAAATGATAGTTTATAGCTCCCAGAGAAGTAAGGAGCAGGCCTGATAGAACTGCTACAGACTCTGGCCTGTTTGGGAGAGCAGTTGACAGAGTCCTTTGGGATGTAGTCCTGAAGAGCAAAGGAGTCCAGGAACACTCGACATTCTTCAATAAGGAAATCCTAATTATGGGAGCAGGCTGTCCCCATTCACTGAAAGACAGGCTGGAGGGCAAGACCATTCTAGATGAACAAAGAGCCTTTGTTTAGAACTCAGGAATCACAGGAGAGCTTATGAACTCTGCTAGAAGGGACAGACAACTCAGGAAGACCACAAGGATATTGCGAGTTTATGCAGGGAGAAAATTAGAATGGCCAAAGCCCAACTAAAACTTAACCCGGCTACTGCTGTAAAAGACAATAAATATGTTTCTAAAAAAACACAATAGCAAATAAAGAAGGGCTAAGGAGAATCTTCATCTATTTGGATCTGGAGAAAAGCCTAGTGACAAAAGATGAGGAAAAGACTGAGGTAGTTAATGACTTCTTTGCCTCGGTCTTTAACAGTAGGACCAGCTCTTCTCTGGTTCTCAGACACTGGAGCTGGAAGACAGGGGTGTGTAGCAGAATAAAGCCCCTGCAATCCAAGAGGAAATGATCAGTGACATGCTATACCACAGCAAAATATGAAATCTATCCACAAGAAGGGTCAAAAGGAGGATTCAGAAAAGTGTAGGCCTGTCAGCCTGACCTCTGAGACAGAGAAGGCCCTGGAGCAGATAATGTTCAGTATCATGACACAGCATGTCAGGGGATGAGGCCCAGTCAGAGGGGGTTTGTGAAAGGCAGCTCCTGCTTGGCAAACCTGGTCTCCTTCTGTGACAGGATCACCTGCTTTGTGAATGAGAGAAAGGTTTTGCGCGTCTACATGTAAGTAAAAAGCATTTGACAATAGTTTCCCACATAATTCTCCTGGAGAAACTGTTCATGGCTTGGATGGGTGGACTCTGGACTCTGAACAACTGTCTATGTCTGGGCCCAGAGGGTGGTGGTGAATGGAGGCAAATCTAGCTGACATTCCCCAGGGCTCAGCATTGGGGCCACTTCTGTTCAGTATCTTAATGATTTGGTCAAGTGGATTGAGTGATCTTTCAGTCAGTTTGAAGATGACACCAGGTTGGGTGGGAGTGTTACGGATATTACAGAGGGTCGGAAGGCTCTGCAAGGGATCTGTACCAGCTGGATCAAGGTCAACCTCAATTGTATCACATTCATCATGGCCAAGTGTCATATCCTGCACTTGGGTCACAACAAACCCATGCAGTGCTCCAGGTTTGGGACAGAGCATCTTCAAAGCTGCCCAGCAGTAAAGAATCTGGGACTGAAAATGTCCCACCATGTACCCAGGTGGCCAAGAAGGCCAAGAGCATCCTGGCTTGTACCAGCAATAGTGTGACCATAGGTACTAAGACAGTGATGGTGCTCCTGTGCTCGGCACTGGTGAGGCTGCACCTCCAATCCTGTGTCCAATTTTTGCCCCCTCACTACAAGAATGATATTGAGGCACTGAAGTGTGTCCAAGGAAGGGGAATAGAGCTGCTGAGGATCTCAGAGTGTTCAGTCTGGAGAAAAGGAGGGCCAGGGGTGACCTCATGACTCTTTACAACTACCTGAAAGGAGGCTGCAGTGAGGTGGGAGTTTCTTCTTCGAAGTAACAGTTGATAGGACAATACAAAATGGCCTCAACTTGTGTCAGGGGAGGTTTAGATGGAATATAAGGGAATTTTTTTTTTACCAAAAAATTGGAAAAAAAAGTTGTCAAGCATTGGAACAGGCTACTCAGAGAATTTGTGCAGTCGACATTCTGGAAGATGTATAAAAATATGTGTAGATGTGGTGGTAGATGTGATGTTTAAGGACATGGTTTAGTGGTGGACTTAGCAGAGCTGGCTTGAACTCAGTGATCTGACAGTTCTTTTCCAGCCTAAATTATTCTCTGATTCTAGATGCCACCATAATAAACATGATCAAACATGTATTTCTATTCACCTCCTTACTAGCATCTGTGCCAATGTATTATCTTTCACTGTCTTGTGCCAATTAATTTATGGTCTTGCAAGGCTTTTGTAAAGGACTTTATCCTAAGCTTTTTGGTCATTCAGATAAGTCATACCTGCTCTTTCTCCTCTGTGACACTACTTTGAAGACTGCCATCTTCAAACACATTTTTTTTTTTTACTGTCTGGATTGTACTCTTCTGACTGTCATGACTTTCATTATTGTTTTTATCAGTTTTCCAAAATCCAGTGTATGAATGACCTTAACCTACCAGTTTTCCTTAGTAGTCTTTTGGAAATTCTGGTACTATCTAATTCATTGTATCTTAAATGTCTTTTGAATGTCATTTGAAAAAAAATAATTAGCAGAGAATTTTATACCAGTCTTACTGCAAAAGAAATAAACTGAAAAACATATGTTTTTTCTTTTCTTCCCCTGAAGGCAGAGGAGTGGAGTGAGGGGCATGAAAGTTACCCATTGTGCATTTTTTGAGCAGGTGTCTTCCAAATCTAATGTAGATGTTCTACTTGCTAATCAAGTCTCTGTAGCCAGACTGTGTAAGACTGCAACACCTGCAGTTCTGCTGGTTTGTTCTAACTGTATTTTATTTTCAATAATAAAACAAATATAATGAATTTTGTAGTGTAATAAAAGGGGAAAAATAACAATGGCAGAAAATAAAAGCTCATCTCATTTGGAAGGGCTTTGTAATTTTGTAGGTAGGAATTCTTTCCTTTCTCTTGGAGAGTTTTTTTGTCTAATGAGTAACATACAGCTGTTTGAAGGGCAGTGAACTTCATAGATATCATTGTGCATAGCTGTAGTATCTTTTCTTCTCTGTTTTATTTTTTTTCCTAAGGCAAGGCAGCAATGATTATCTTAGTTCAAAGTCAATGTTGCTATGTCATACTGTTGTCAGTTAGGTCTGACCCTTATGAATTAATGATAATGATCTATGAACTCTTTTCCCTTAACTTTTTATATAAATGTTTTGCCATATAGAATCCCAAGGAACATTAAGTTAGAGGAAAATTAAAGAGAAAAGTGACCAAGAATGTCATAATTTGTGAACCCAGTAACAGCTCAGTGTAAATCTTTAAGAGTTCTTTCATCTCTCTTGAGCTCATTAGCTGTAATAATCTTCCTGATTCTGGGTCAGCCATTGAAGTGTAAAACTCTCAGGGATATGATTATATTTACCTGTTGTTAAGACAATTTTTTTTGACATCCCAGGACTGATGAGAAGGGTAACTGTAGCTAATGCTTCTGCATTATTCCTTAGGCATTTTGGAAATCTTGTAACTCAGCCAGATGGAATATTCCAGTATGTTTCTCAACATTATCTCAATGTCATCTTCCCCTGTAGCAGGTAATGCAAGCCACAGAAAGGTTACTAGCTTAAGTAGGCAATAAATTCCCATCAAATGGAATTTAAAAGGCAGATTAAGAGATGTTTTCTCTTGTGTGTTTAAAAAAAATTGCAATTGACAATCATTAATATTTTATAGTTCATCCCTAAAACTACTTGTCTCTACTTTTTTTCTTCATTTCCACAGTAATATGAAAATTAGAAAAGTAGTATTTAAACAATTTGTCCAAAAATACAGCATACAATTTATTACCATGAAGACTTTTTTGAGAAAAAAAAAAATCATGCAGAAGCTAGAAGAAAATACTGAATAAAAAAAACCTGAACAGCTGATTGAAACAAATATATGATGAAACAAAATAAAGTAGTAAATATAAAAACACAGTGTTACCAAGATGTTAAAATATTGTCTATCGTACACTGATAAAAATATAGCAATCTTTACAATTTTTCCTTATATGGGAATTTTAGTATTTGGTGTCCTAAATTAAATTAATTGTAAAACATAAGGATATATATAAACTGTCAATAAGTAATACAATTCTTTTTTCTTGTATCATTCATAGTATAGTAAGGTAACTGGAAGAGAATATTTGTACTTAAATGGTCATTAAAGAAATGCATTTCATGACTGGCACAAACTGGTTCCTCTGGTATTTCAAAAATTGAGATGAATTTAGTACGGGGCTTAACATTTAGAAGGAAATCAGTTAAACAGGCTGGCATTACCAGCCAAAAAACCCCAAAAATTGGATTTTTTTCCAAATGATGGCTTTTGTATAATATTAGAGCTATCAATATTTGTGGATTTTAAATTCAAATAAAATCTATATCTTGTCTTTTTATAAAACCAGAATCTTTAATTGATTGTGAATTGTAAGAAACAAGTTGTTTTGATTTATTCCTGCTCATATGAAAAAAATCAATTTAGAATTTTTTAGAGGCATTAACAATTTTAAATAGATTATTTAAATTATTCTTGCTGTTTATTAGTCTGGTGGGGTCATTAACCCTACAAACATTTAGGATTACACATTTACAGAAGGAAAATATTAAACAAGTCTAGAGGCAAAGCAGACCAGAATGTCTCATGTTGAGAGTTTGGGTAATTTTTTTCCTGAACAGGACCGTCTAGGAAGGTGTTATCCATAATTATTGATAAATTGTTTTTGACAATGCATTGTTAATAAGAATAAGCACAGATTTTTCTGTGGTGTTGATAAAGTACAAAGAAAGTAAGATAAATCTTCAGATTTTCTCCATGCTAAATATAATTTTGAAATATACCACAGTGTTGTTAAACTGTAAGATTTAGTATATGTATAAAATATTTTATAAGATGGATTCATTGGAATAAATTCTTTTAAAAATCCCACTGGAATGTAGGGAGCTTTGAGTGCAAGTGGAAAATTTTTGTGAGGTTGTTTTGTGAACAGAATTGCAAAGTATCAAAAGGATCTAGACAACAGATGCCACATTTTCTAAATGAAATCTAAAAATATATTGACATTTTCATGTAAATAAACAGTCTGATTTTTATCAGGAATAGCCTTATTCTCAGCATTGCTGAATATTTCGTATACATATTTATGGTATCTAATCTTCTCTTTCAAATTAAAGCTAATGGGTTAGTTTCATTTGGTGCTTAATGTGTTAAGACCAGTGGCACTTAAAAAAAATTAAATCACAATTAAAATTGATTCTATTCCCTCCTTCTGTTCTTATAACATTTATCAAACAAAGATAGATGCAATGCAATCTAGCATTATTCTTTTAAAAGCTAACAACTTGGAGTGGTGATTTGTTTTGTTTCTGAAGTACTGAGAATTCCTCTCTGAAATTTCTTATTGCACATTTGATGAACTTTCAGAGAGCTTTAATGAACTTCTAAGCTTTGAAAAAAGTTGCAGAATCTGTGCATAGGAGATATTTGTTCTTTAAATGGAGACCGTCTCTGATTTCTGGTGAGTTCTAAGAGTTAGTCTATTGATCAACTCAAATCAGTGTTTAACCTTGATAGAGCAGCTCAAATTACATATTCAAAAAGCCTTTCCACTATATTAATGATGGCAGTGTCTTAGTAGGACACAATTTTTTTATAGCCTAGCAATCAGGATTTCTGAATGCACTGAGCAGCAGTTGTATTGCCATCCCTGCAGTGTCAATCATACACAGTTTGCCACCATAATCCAACAAATTTAGTACATTCCTTACACCCAAGAAGTAGGTGTTTTTTTTAGAAGTAGTTGGGTTCACTGTGCATTGACTTCAGCATATTGCAGTGTGTTAATATCCTAGTCCCATCCCTCAAATTACAACAAAGTAATTAAGAGAAGCATAAAAATATAATTATGTTTTGTTTGAAAATTCTGTAATTTCCATGCAGACTGGGTAAATTATTCATACTGGATGTGGATTTCATTTTTGCATTATTGCACTGATAGCATAATCACATAGTTCTAATTATAGAGATAGTAAATAAGAGAGAAAAGAATATACCAGCCCTTACTCCTAAAGAAATTTCTGCTGGCACACTAAGGACTAATTAAAATTCATTATTGCATCACATTTTGCACCAATACAGAAGTTTTGTAACAAAAGCCTGTGTGGGAAGGAAGGAAGGAGTCAGAGGGTTACTGTTGGGATATTTTTCAGTGAGTATTACTCTTTCTCTCTAGCACTTGTGCAAATGCTTCACATTGTTCCCATAAAGCTGTTGCTGTTGGTCACTGGTGTCATGTGGGCTGGGGCACTCTCCAGTGTGGAGCATTCATTTGCAGCACCTGCAGAGCCAATACAATTTTCAGTTTCCCTTGAAGAACAGGTTAAGCTGTATTGCTATATGCGCTGTTTTCTTCACTGCCGTGTCTCCATCAACTCCACCTTGCCCACAGAAAGATCTGATTTAGGATTTGAGACTGAGGCAGAGGGCAATTGAGCAGCCTAATTACCTTCTGCACTTCTTGGATCTGGGGGAGAAGATGTTACACAGAGTTGAAACAAAGCAGCTTGGTGGTCCTGCCTAATGGCAGGATGGAAGATGTGATGTATTGTTGGAACATGCTGACAGGTTTTGCCTTGCTGTGCTGGCCATGTTGCATTCTTCTGCACATTCCACAGTGATGGCACCAACCATGGCAACTCCATGTTTAACGTGCAAGTAGGAAATGGAGACCAGACATGGAGCATGCAATGCTCAGGTGCCTGGCCCTCATTTCTTTCAGAAAAGGCAGAGAAAAAGAAAAGGCTGTGAAACTTACAGTAAAAATCACAAATAAATACTGAGGTTTATAAGCAACTGTCCACCTTTTCATTAATTTACTCCTGTCCTTGTCTTGCTAGAGAAGGAAAAAGGCAATAATATAATAATTGAAAAGGACTAAAGTATCAATGTATCTTTGGCAGGATTCTCTCACTTGATCTCAGGTACTTGTGGAACAAGTGTCAAAGTTGACCTAGATATTTAAATTTCTGTAATAGCCAACAGAATGGAGTCAGTTTATTTGATTGCAGTCTGATATACAGGACTAATCATGAGTGAATCTATTGTCCAGGACTTGACTGATAATAACAGGAGCCTTCCTGTTAGGACATTGTAAACACCCACATTTAATCAAATTGTGCTCTTTATATCTCATTTGTGAGCAGATGAGAGAAGAATAAATGTCAGTACTGGAACATAAAGATGACTTAAGCCCCTGGACTGCATTCAGTGGCTAGAGGACTCTGGATACCCTGGCAGAAAAGTTACTGACATGCAGTTAAGGCTGAAAAATAAATCTGCTTTTACAGAAACACAATTTGCAAATTTGGATTCAATCCCAAGCAATAGATTTAATGAAAACTAAGACACTCTAGAAGATACAAGCATGAAGCTGACTTGCAATTAACCTGTGTCAAATACTCTGTGGGACACATAAATTGGGAGAACACAGAGATTGGGGACTTGAAATTGAGTTTAGTATACTCCAGTAATTACTGTGAACAGCTAGCTATTACATGGGATGTCACTCTTAGTTAGACCAGAAGTTCATGTTGGCATTAAGAAACCTTAATAAAAGTGTATTTGGATATACATTTTAAGAGGTTTTTATTGAACAAATTTTTATTATATGGAAGGGGAAAAAAAAGAGATAAACAGTTATACCCAAACATTCCAATCAATTCTGTTTCCAACTGCACCATCTCTGAAGAGAGTGCCACACAAGGTGATCAAATCTCTGAGACAGGTACTTTGATAAAATCAAAGCTTTTTCACAGTGGTGTAGTCTTTTACCATGCCCCACATCTCTAGTACTTTTTTGTCAAACATCAATCCAAATTCCACTCCTACACCATACATAGGGTGAAACTGAGCATTTCTTCATCACAAGGATCATTTTGAGCTGTTAAAAAGAATATTTAAAGTATTATAGGT
>JAHXMQ010000807.1:6860492-6902069 GCA_020466415.1 Ammodramus savannarum pratensis | reverse complement strand
AGTATTTTAAAAATATTTCCCATGAAAAAGGCTGTCTCTGTACACATATTTACTGACTTTATAAGCAGACATTTGGCTTTGCTGCGAAGAAGTAGAGAATCAGTAACTAATGACAACATATCTTTGATTCAGGGAAAGAAAGCAGCATAAAAAAGAGGTGAGATCCCTAATGTTTATACTAAGAGGATCCAATGCTTACTGTTTAATGACAAAATATAAATCAAAGTAGAAAAAAATAGTGCCTCCCTCCTGAAAATTTTGTTAGGCAAGACACTGCTATTATCTGATATTTAATAAAAAGAATATGACCTGAGAAAGACACAAAGGTTTCTCTCATCATTGGTTTCAATTGAACAAGCTTTAGTACTCTGTTGAGATTCTTTACTACTGGGAATATTTCAGTGCAGTACAATTTGTTTCAAAGTAATAGCTTTCCTGTTAGAGCTAGTTTGTCATGTCAGAGGAGGTGATTATTCATGATAAGCCACTGGCAATATTACCAGCAATTTTTAAAAAATGTAGGGTACTGATTAATTTCAGAAATATTAGCTACTGAAAGCAGACATCAGTAGTGCAGGATGGATGAGACACTTGGAGTAACAGTTGCCAAAAGGTGAAATAAGCTAAAACTTGGGAACACATCAATTACAGATAGAAAGTCACACAATTTAATAGAAAATGATGTGTTTTGCTTACCTTATCAGAAAATAACCACTGGACCCTGCTGAGTATTAATTATAGGGAGGGAGAAACTGAATGCCTGAGACTTGGGCTGTTGTACAACAAATTTTCATTAAGTGTCAAGAAATAATTAGAGCTTTCTCCGTGGGTTTTTTTTTGGTTTTTTTTTTGTTTTTTTTTTTTTTTTTTTTTTTTTTTTTTTTTTTTTTTTTTTTGTGCTGATACAAGCTGAAACCCAAGAAAAAAAGCTCAGTCTAGACATCTGCACTTTTCCTATGCATAAATTGTTGGCATAGGAGTAGTTATGATGTAATAGTATATAACAGGCATTAATGAAAACATAATACCTAGCACATTAGTAATGTATGTCCAAATTCCAATCAGCAGATATGGCAGAAATTAAGTAATATACCAGTCTCCTTTGTCCCATACTAATGAAAAGAAAGACATTTTGCTAATAATATCTCAGAATTTGCAATAATCATTTTTGTAAAAATAAAATGGGGTAACTGTCCTCTAAAACAACTTTACATTCCAAATATACTATCCAAGTCAGAACTACTTACCTAAACATTTTTTCTTCCTGTTTCTGTTACATCTGTGCTGCAATGTTTGACTTTATTTCTCTGGAGTATTTTTTTTTACATTCTTAATAAACTCCTTTCTTATGACTTTTCACATAACCTTTTTTGTCTAACTTTGTTCTACATTCCCAGTTCAGGTGATCTTCCATTTTTGGCAAGAAGATGTTGGCAGAAATATGGAATAGGGTAGCTGGTCAGTTCTGAAGATAAAATGGATTTTTCTTTGATGCTGAGCTGGTGTTGTTGGGTTTTTGTTGGTTTCTCTCTTTGCTATTTTCAATGGAGCACAGGAAGAGAGAACGTCAATCAATGATGCTGTTAAACATTTACTCCTCTTCCCCATTTTTGTAAATTGTCACAGTGAGACTTCAAGTTTTATCTCTATCAAAGCAGGTAGAGAGATAATTATTCTTTTCTTCATGGTGATGACTCTATATGGGGATGTTTATCTCACATGGTAGGCTGGAAACTTCAGCTGGGGTGGATGAATCAGTTCATGTTGTCTCTCTGTCCCTCAAAGTCATCGTAAGGGCAGCTGGCCAGGGGTAATTCTCATCAATTGATGCGTAAAACTTGTCTGCTCCTTGAACCAACTCCTGACATTTTGCCATAATATGTGATTTCCTACTCAGCAACCCAAGATATGAAGTTCACCTGTCTGTCTCTACAGTGAAGCAGGTTTTCTCTGGAAAGGAACAGAATAAATATATAGAGTATTAGCAACAGCTTCAACAGTCCTGTGGTTATTGGGGCCAAAATAAAATCTGAAACAACACTCAATTGTATTGCTCAGCTCTATAACATTTTAGCATTCTTATCTCTACTAAATAGTGTAAAAAAATCAAGAAGCTATCAGTGCCAGAGAGTTGGACACATCTGTGCACCTTTTGTTGTAGAACAGTTTTAATGCCTTGACTAGAATTTTTTTCGTGACTTTGAAGTGCTTTCCATGGTATGGAGAAATAAATCTCTGACTTATTTTTTAGAAAATTATTTTATTTGTTAAATACTACATATTTAAAAGTCAAATCCTCTGATGATGATGTTTGCTTTCTAAATGGAAACAATGAGAATATATCTATCTAATATATATATTATATGATATAGACATTAGATAATATAATTATATAAACAAATCTGATAATACTAAAATTATTGTTTTCATTATATCAATAAACTAAGTACCATTAAAAAAATCTTAAAGGCTCAGATATTACAGTAACCAACAGCAGTCTTTATCCTTTATCTTTTGGTCTTTTCTTAGTCTAAACTGTCTCAACAAACTACTGAAATTTAGATTCTGGTTTATGATAAAATATATATATATATACATGTATATTTATTTATATATTTATGACACATAAAAGTAAATGGTAAGGAAGTTTATCCTTTGACCTCCTGCAAATTCAGAAATGTACAATTTGAATAAATTCAAAGTTAAAAATCGAGCAGAAGTGACAATATCTGAAAAATTACTTTTGGATTCAGACACCTGAAATTATTGAAAGAAATCATAGCAGTCTGTAGATTTTGAGATGAGAAGAATTAATTTTTTAGTATATTAAAAGTATCCTTCAATCAAAATTTACCTTTCTAGAAATTTTAAGTATAAAAGACAGAATTAATTTCTGTTTATAAAAGGTGTTTAAATTTTTCCAAGATGTTTAAATTGTGCTCCCTTCATTTTTAAGAAATGACAGAGACTGTCCCATAATGTCAAATTCTTCATGAGAATTCTCCTGATCTCCCTGCATTCAGTTGACCCTTATACAGTCTGTGTCTCTTTGAAGACGTTTTGGGATTTTCTCCAGTATTATGTGATCTAGAAAATGAAAAGCAGAAAACCCCTGGAGTATATCAAAGACTCTAGCTGGATTTTCCTGCTGCTGCTTCCTTTAATTCTCAACACAACTTTAATTTTGCTACCCTCAGATAGTTTAGGTTATTGTAGAGTACATGGAGTGCATTTGGTACAACAGTCCAAATCCTGCAGTAATGGCAGAGTAGCTGCTGACATCAGGTTTTATATATGCCTCACTGTGAAAGCTGACATTTCAGAAGCATGAAATACTAGTTAGGTAATTCTTAAATTTATAGCAGAGTCTCAAATGTCTGAAATTCCATATGATCTAAATTAGGAATACTTTTATTTTATTTTGTAAAAATTGTATTTTTAAGGTCATTCCTGTGAGTGAATGAGGACATCTAGGTTGTTTATGTGTAAAGTAATATGAGCTGCCACAGAAGTCTGTCTTTCTCTTTTTGGAAGAAGGAAACAGAATATAGGAAGACTGTCTGTGGTAGTGTTCAGTAAACACTGTTCAATGTCTATTGGCAGAAGCTTTAAACATAACCTTAATTTTGTCCTGATTTTCCAAGCACCGAGTATTTAAAATCTTTTCTAGTCTTGCTGAAGTCACTTCAAACCGCATTGTATTTATGTCATAGTGCTTATTTCCTATCTGAATGCTTACTAAAAATTTTATCCTTATTCTGACTTTTTTACCCCTTCTTCCTACTCCCTTTTTGAGTTTGACTAAATCTATGATGTTTTTGAAGATTTATGGGAACTGTTTCCCTGAATTAAGAATTATCTTATTTACCAATTTTGCATTCGTTAAATTGTACACATTGTTAATTAATTATTCTGATATGGCAAAATCAATTTATTCTTTATATTTTTGCAAATAAAATTTCTCCAAGCCCTGTTACCTATTTATATCCTAGAGACCCAAAGACCGGTACTTTAGAAGCAGTTTGACCTGATACTGCAGTGGTTGTATCTGACAATTGTCTTCATGAAGTTCTCATGAAAAAAACTGGCTACTTATCAGCATGTTTTAATAAAATGAAAATTTTACTCTAAGGTATTTTATTTACAAATCAGTTAGGAAATCTCTGCAAATTAAAATGTTATTTCTAAATGAACATAACACTTTAAATTATGTTGCCAATACATAGTATTCTGTCAATGGTCTTCCCTGTCAGTTTGACTTGCTGGGAGATAGTTCTAAGGTAACTTTACAAATATCACAATTTAATTATGAAATTAACAGTTTCACACATCACACATATGATTTAAAAAAACCCAGCAAATAAAGAGCATGAAAATCTTTGGACACGTGGTTAGCTTTGCAGAGAAAGAAACAGTGAAAAGGAAATGTAGGATAAATATAATTCTTTCAACAACTTATATTTGTAATAGAATCTCTGTTCCTGTCTTTTCCAAAGAGTAAATTTCCTATGTTATGTATTTATGTTAACACAAAATTTGCATGAATTAATTTTCAGATATGCCTTTGATATGCTGTTTTCTTTAGGGCTGCTGGGAAGATTCCTGACACAATTTCTCATCTATGATGGTTACTTTCCACTTTTCAAGTGGAAGAATTGCAGGAAGAGCAGGTAGATACAGAAAGAGTGCAAGCTCAGAATACTAATGAAGAAGCTTCACAATTATCCTCAAATAAGGAAGTCATAGCTCAAAACGTTTATTCACAGGAGTGAGAAGCAGGATGGCAAAATGCCATCAAGATGAGAAATTCTATTATTTGAAATCAAAATTATCTTTTAAAAAACCCCTGAAAACACTTTAATATCTATCTACATGCTCCCCAGGCATAAAAAAAATGATTTTGCCCTGCAATTCTGAAGTGCTCACATATATGAAGGGTATTAAATATGGCAGGATTTCAATCCCAGAGAGTATTTTTAATTTGTTCTGTGATGAGATTCCAAATGTCCTCTCTTGTTTTTATGTCTAGTTCTATTGCCCAGATGCTTGTCTCATCTGAGAGATTACCCTTATCTGGCTGCATGTTCCAAAACCAGTTGTTTTGGAACAGATGATCCCTTGCCTACCAGGCATTGAGGTATTATGTGAAGAATAGGAGAGAAGTATTGAAATATCCTTAGAAGGAAAGTTAATTACATACTGGGGATAAAATCCTCGGCGTATTTCAGCTGACTTTGTTGAAACCAGACTTTCCTCTGTGGTGGTGCTACCAGTGCTTTTAAAATAGAAGTGGAAGACTATTCCATGTCAGAGAGTTATGTATAATCAAATGCCTAAAAGTGAGTTAAAACCCCCTCTATTTTCCTGTGAAGGTGATCATCTTCTATTGAATGACTTAGAGATTTCTAGGTTTATGTTTCATCTTTTTTTTTAAATTCCCCAAAGACTGACAACACTATTGAAGCTAAACCCTCTTTGTTTTCAATTATAGGAAATGACAGTTTTCTGTTGTAGAAACAGAAATATAAACAATGGCTATAAATCTTTATTTCAACACATGTAATAAAAATGTTATGGATACTTCTGTTTCATGAGATCCAGTTTTTTATTTTGCTGCCTTTCCAAGTTAAGCCACCTGCTGGTCAGAATGTATTCCATGTGAACACGAGTAGTCCTACTGTTTCTTAGACCTTATGTTCCTCCAAAGAAGTAACACACTCGAGGTTGACAGGAGAGAACAGAAACTTTTGTCTTTCTGGTAGTTTTCACAACTAAGACAAGTGGGAGAAAAGACTAAAAAATATTTCTAAAACTCTTTCAGAAAATATGTCTGTAACAGAGATAAGAAATTACCCTCTGGATGAAAAGCAATACCTCCAGAAAGTGTTTCAAATGTGGTGATAATATACAATGATTGTTTCTTTTTGACTGGTATTCTGTACCAGCTCCACTGACTAAGCTATAGACTTTCCAGTCAACCCTACCAAAAGATTGAAAAAGTCATTTTGGTACCTTATTATAGCTTATGCAAGGGCAAGACAATCTATCTTACTCAGTTATTTATCAAAAAATATAACCATCTTTTCTCATAGTCTTAAAATGATAAAAATCACAGATAAACTTCTTTTGAAAACTTCATGGTGTCTAAACTTCATAATGTCCCAATTTCCAATAAGTTGTGCAGAGAATAGGCATCAGTATATGTTGTTTGAGAAAGAAACAACAATGCTTTTAAGAAAAAATTGAAGTAAAATGGCAATTTAGTTATGAAATACTCAATTACTTGAGCTGATTTTCAAAGGGGGTCTTCAATGTTCTTTGTGCACTTCACAAATACAATATTTTTGTGGGTTTTTTATTTGTTTTTTTGTAATCAGGCTTTATTAAGCAGGTCTGAGATTTCCTTGGGCTAAAGAAAAGTCTTAAATGAAGGAAATGTGCATTATATATCAAAACCACCAAGAATTATTTACAAGAACAAAAAATAAAAGATAACTCAAAAAGATAAACATTACCAAGACAGATGAAGTTGTAACCGTGAGAGCTGGAGTGGTTTAGGTTCCAGGGACATCTTACAGACCTAGAGGAAGTCTACAAGAAAGCTCGAGCAGAATTTTTTAGAAGGATGTCTAGTAATATGACAAAGAGAAATAGCTTTAAACTGATAGAGAATTAGATATCAGGAAGAAATTTTTCACTGTGAGGGCAGTGAGATATTGGAACAGGGTTCCCCAAATTTTAGATTTTCCATCATTGTAGTGTTCAAGGCCAGGTTGGACAATCTGGTCTAAAGGAAGGTGTCCCTGCCCACAGCAAGGGTTTGGTAATATATGATCTTTAAGGTCACTACCAACCCAGACTATTTTATGATTCCAAGTTTTTTATTACTTTGGGAAATTAAAACATATGACAGTAATAATTATAGGTGGTCAGGCAAAATATTAAATGTAGACTTATCTCAGCTGGTAGAGAGCTCATTATAAAAGCTGCTTTTGGAGCTGAGAAAGAAGTGAGAATTATTTGAAGTACAGAACATCAAGTTAAACAGACACAGAGATCTATAGGAATACAAGATAGGCTTTTCTGAAATAGCAGGAGCTCTAAGGCCTTAGGGCTGCCATGGTGTCCTGATTTAGAGCAAATTTGGGAAAAAAACCTCTGAAGGGGTTTCTCTAGAAAGCAGATTCAAGCAGCCCCTCCCCCAACTGGTTCGGGAAAATATTTCTTTGGAGAAAAGTAGAAAAAAATGTTTATTTAATAGGCAAAGCATTCAAAAAAAGAGAACAATATTAAACAATAAAACTTCTTGCTACTGACTAAAAGTCAGAAAGTCTCCTTGGCAGGCTGTAGCTCAGCTCCCCCAGCCTGTTATCAGTCCCTCCAGTGCTGGAAACGCTGCAGCCCAGGCCTGGCCCAGTGAGCCACAGGTGGGGAGCTCCCAGTGCTCTTCTGGGTGTTCAGTCCAGAGCAGGTTTAAACAAGTTCAAGAAAAAGAAAAAGCAGAGTCCAGGGAACTTTGCTTCAGCTAGCTAAAACTAACTAAAAGCAAAGGAGAGCTCTGCCCCAATGGTGCAAAACTTATTTCTGGGCTAAACAGACGAATGGGGATACGAGCATCATAAAGTCACCCCAGCACATGTGGATTCCACTGTGAGCTGCTACCCAGGTGCAGGGTGCTTCTGTCCTGGGGTGCTGTGCTGCAGGGCTGCTGCCTGCATGTGCTCCTCCCTGCACAGGGAAACGGGAGAGCTGGGAAAGAAGAGGGGGCTGTAATGTTCTGGTAGGAAGGGACACCAGGAAATGTCCTTAACAGTGTCCTAGGGTGTCTCAAACTAGGACAAACAGTCAACAGACTTTTCATATGAATACACACTAGAATAAGGAAGAAGCTTGCAAGCTGCTGGACACATGGTGTAGGAAGACAAAAAGGTGGAGGACAGGAGGGAAACTAAGTCCTGTACATTAAAGGAGATGATTATCTTTCATATTTGTACTCATGTGACAAAGTCAATAAAACTTTGTCTTATTGGAAATTAAAGTTAGTGAAAGGATGCTCATTTTATGCAGAAAAGAAGCATAACTGGAATGGAAAAGAATAAATTAAAGAGAATTAAGACATGATGAAAAGTAAGAAAAAGGTTAATTTCAAACACACTTAAAAGTAAAATGTAGTCATCACATCTGATGTGAGCATCCTATTCTCAGTTTTATAAACAGACTTAAAGATCTGGGAGTGAGGCATGTCAGGACAATTAAAGTTGAGATACAAATAAATAATAGAATATTAGAAATAAATATTAAGCTTATATTTTACAAAACTGGATAAGATTGATTGCAGAAGAAAAGGATTCACAGCAGAGGGATGGGATCGCATCACTATGAAACGTATCTCTATTGAACTCCAGTAGGTTCTCTGAAGTGCTAACTAAAAGGATGAACCTACAGGAACCATAAAAAAACAAGGTGATGATAATAGAAGGGAAAAGAAAGAGGATCCAGAAAAACAGAACACAATTAGCAGGACAGTTTGTGCTGATTTATGGTCAGGATGAAAAATAGCTACTCTTTGCTGCCAAATCCAGTCAAGTGATCAAAGACCACAAACAGAAAACAGTGTTGCAGAAACTTGTGATGAGCATGAGGAGAGATAAGTGAATAAAATATTCTGAATAGAACTACCATTTAGGGGGACAAGAATAATTTTGCAAATAGATATATTGCAGACAATAAAGGCACATGAACACGGGTGACATGGCTAAGGAATACTTTAAGATAGGATTAACTATGTTTTAAGATAGGTGCAAGTGAAAGAAATGAAAGGAGATCACATTATCAGAAAAGAATTGAAGAAAAATGCAGCATATGAACAAATAGTCTTCCATTTCCTTGGTTTTCTTGTAAAATAAAACAAAGAGATTATTAAAAACTTAATTAAAAGGAAATACACAAGCAACTTAGAAATGTAAAAGTGTGTTAATCAAGGCAGACTCAGTATAATTATCTTATATTAATGACTATTATTCAAGAACACACTAAACAGGGAGATTAAATTAAAGGTGTGGAGTATTTGAAAGGTGAAAGGTGTAGAAATATATTATTAAACAGTATAATTGAATGGTCAGGAGAGAGACAAAAAGCCAAAGACAATATTGTTGAGTATTGAATGAGTGTAATTATGGGACATTCAAGGGCAAGGGGTATGGACATGATGTAAGAACTACTTGCTTTGTTAGAAGGCAATGAATGTTGAATAAATGGATTAAGAACTGCTGTTACTGATGCTCACAATAATCCAATAATGAATCAAAGGATGACTGAAATCAGGAAGAGGAGCTGTGTTTTCTGATTTCAAGAAGTATTTATCCATGTAAAATTGATGAGAATTAAACATCTGAATTTTAAAATCTGGTAGAAAACAATGCAACAGAAACTTTAAATCATACTAGCTATTAAGAGAATCTCATGAGTGGTGTTGTTTATCTTCATACTTATTTCAACAAGAATTTTTCTTTTCTATTCTAACTTCAAGCTTTTCAAAATTCTTTGTTGTATGCTTTGAATAAAACCATCCCTGTAATGAAAAGCAGTTTGCAAGTAAATTCTGCTTGGAATGCTGGTTCTGAAATCTAAATGAAAAAGATCACAGTATATGCTACTAGTTATTTCAGCATGAATTTTATCTCTTGAAAATGAATGTCATGTTTTCCACATTTGATCAGACCAGTCAGTTAATGCACGCTGTCTATTTTGATCATACCCAGGTTGGACTGCCAAGGTGAAGAGCATCACAGAATGAATTAACATATGAAAGTAGAGATTAAAGTGCATGTTGTGCACATGGTTTCTGTAGGCATGATTTTTTTTATTTTGCAGACTAAAAGACTAGACCTATCAAAATCAAACTTCTCTGTTGGTTCGTTTGGTTTTTTTTTCCATTCTTGGAATTAAAAGTGTATCTTCTGACACGTGCATAGCTGTGCTACATTCTGCTAGTCATCTCTGAGAAACATCCCAGTTGTATCATCTTGCAGCACATGAATAATTCTCTTTTGTTACAGCTTGAATATGGAATAAAAGGAGTAATTGGAACTTGTATATATCATGGATATTTACATTTCATATCTGTGTATGAATAGGACTAATTATTGGATTGAGTATGAAGCATTATAATTCCTTATAAGTAGCATGTTATCTCACAAGACTGCTCCCTCATAGTTGTGGCTCTAGGGTTTTTTGGTTGGTGTTTTCTTGTGGTTTTTTTTTTCCTGTGTTTTTGTTTTGTGAGTTTTTTAAAATATAATTTTATTCTGGTAACAGTAGAACTATTATAGATGAGTGTTTCTTTGTAGCTTGCATTGAATTAACAGAACGGTCCATATATCATTGAAAGCTTTCATGAAATAGGTACAGCAACAAAACTTTGAATTATAGAGCAGTATTATGATCTTGAGTCAAAGTTTATACTGTACTTTCCACACTTGGTCTGGAGAGATGGATGAAAAATTAACAGTGTATGCTATTTAATTTTCAAGTCTCCAAGTTTTTTTCTCTAACTCTATTGAAGTAAGCCTCAACAAGAGATTTCTAGGAAAAGCTAGAATAATAAATATGTGCAGACAGCTGTTTAAAAAGACATTACTGTGATTGTCTTTGGTAAGAAGTATTAAAGTTCTAGGATGTAGATCTTATGAGTAAATTGTTTGATTTTCCAAAGTGTCATGTGCAAAACTGTATTCCAAAAGTGCTAAATAAAACAGCTGAGCTTAAATAATAAATAATAACACACAAAGAGGATTTAAAAATAGTTCAAGTATATGAGGGACATGCAGAAAGAGATAAATAAAACAGACGTCTAACAATGAAGTTTGTGCAGGCACTGATATGAGAATGAATTCTCTAAGGCAACTTCTAGTCAAAGGTAAGATTTGCTGTACATGTCAGATGAGGTAAACAAAACCCTAATTACATTCTAATAATATTTTCCCCTCCCTTTTTGTCCTAGATATCTATGTTACATTCATAATTGTATTAAAAAAGCAGTCAAGCAGTCATACTTCAAAAGAGGCACCTTTTCTCACCATTGTAAATATATATGAAAAAGCTGAGAGTAAAAAAATTGTACATGCCACTCTTCTTTCTGTCAAGAAAACACAAATAGCAATGCAAAGTGTAAAATCTCAAGAGATTTCTGCTTAGTACTTCAGGGAAAGAGGCCTCTGTACATTTAAATGCTCAATGTGAAGACAAGCTTGTGAATGTGCCATGAAGAAGATGATTTAACGAGCTCAAATATATACATGTGTGTATAATTTAAGAGCTGGCGTGTGGTTTGCTTGTTTGTAGTTTGTTATGAAGTGTACATCATGTTGCTGTGAAAGAGCAACTCACTGCTTTGTGCTTTCTCTCAGATGAAATCCCTCCACTAGAAGAGGAGGCTTGCTCTGAGCGTTCTTGGGGAAGAGAAGTTTCAGGGGTGCAAAAGGCAAAGCAGGAAAGCTGATCTAGTATTTAAGGGATAAGAGAGCAGAAACCCTGGAGAGGGGATATAGACCTACATTCAGACTACAAAGCTGGTGGAAAATAAAAAATATTCTAAAGTCCCAAAAGTGTTAAGAACTGCCATAACTTAACATTAAAACTCGAAAAAAAATTATAGAAAAGGACCTGCCCTACCAGTGCACAGTGACTTGGAAAGGCCTTTTTATAATTATCCTTGTTCTTTTATTTTTCTAAGGAAATGGATTTTTTTATATTAAAAGGAAATGTGTTGTAGTCCAAGAAAAGTTAGGTTTTGAATGTAGGGTAATTTCTGACATTTAGAAGGTTCATTTTAAAAAGGATCTATCAGCAGAACAACTTTTCAGCTTTGACTGACTGTACTGAATTTGGCTGGGATAGTCTTAATTTTTTTCATGGTAGATCCTATGGTCTGATGTTTTAGGTTTGTGACAAAAAACAATGCTGAACATTTGATCAGTGCCTACACACCATCCAGGCTTCCTCTGCTTCTCATACTTCTGGGAATGGGCAAGAAGGAGGGAGGGGTCACAGATGGGACATAGATAACCCCAACCAATAAAAGGGATATTCTAGAATGTATGGCAGCATGCTCAGTGGTAAAAGCTGATGGAAAGAAGGGAGAAGGGACCACACTAATGGAATGAATGAAGAAGGGACCACGTTCAGAGTTATGGTTTTTTTTCTTCCCATGTAACCATTAGGCCTGATGCAGGCCTTGCTTTCCCAGTGGTGGCTGAACACCCGCCTGCCAAAGCAGCCAATGAATTCCTTCGTCTGCTTTGCTTGCATGCACAGCTTTTGCTGTACCTATTAAACTGTCTTTGTCTCAAACCGCAAGTTTTTTCACTGTTACTCTTCTTTCCTCCATCCCACTATGGGGGAATAGAGGGGAGTGTGGATGTGTTGTGTGAGGGAGCAGCTCTGGGACCCCACCTGATCACTGCAGTTAAAAACAACATCCACATAGGGTCAGTCAAAACATGTAAACTGTTAAAATTTCTATGAGATGATATAGTGATACAACAGATGGCTATTTGAGGTTGAGCCCTTAAGTACAGAGTTCTCAAAACCCAGAATTATTGATTGGGAAAACTTGTTCATAATAAATAGACTTTCAGTCTTTTCCAGATCCAAAATGAATGGAGGAAAAGCACAAGGTTAATAGGTTTCACCTGTATCAGACCTGTATCCAAAGAAACTTACTTACTCCTCCATTTGACGAAAAAAGGGAATTGATGTGAATACTTTGCTTCATAAGCAAACAAATTTAGTCATAGATGTTGTTATGTTTATTTTCAGAGATGCTGCCATATGTCCTTAGATAAACAGTATGGAAAACACATTTGTTAGGTAGGTGGGATTGTTTTGCAGTAAGTGGCCAGCATTTGCATAAAACCATGGGCTTTACCTTTCTAAATGCAGTAGTTGCTAAAAAAATATTTTGATACTTTTCTAATGATGTATTCTATTGAAGGTTGATATAAAAATGGATTACTAACTTTTTTTCCTTGATTTTTTTTTAGGATTTATTTATACCTGTGGTGGAACTTTAAAAGGACTCAATGGCACTATAGAAAGCCCTGGCTTCCCATATGGATATCCAAATGGTGCAAACTGTACCTGGGTTATAATAGCAGAAGAAAGAAACAGAATACAGATCGTCTTTCAGTCTTTTGCTCTAGAAGAAGAATATGATTATTTGTCATTATATGATGGGCATCCTCACCCTGCAAACTTTAGGACAAGGTAAAGAATAAATATTATTAAAATCTCACTTCTGGTAATAGATAAAAATATCTGATAAAATAGTTAAAGCTAACGTTTTTTAATTATGGATACTTTCTTAGTCTTGAAGGTGTGCTTCCTCTAACTTATCAGGTGTCAAAATGTATATCGTACTTTAATTCTAGTTAAAGTAATGGCTGAGATTAATCTAGCCCTCATAAAATTGGTCTCAAGGAAACATAATTACTTTAGAAGCATTATGAAAATGGATACATTTAATATGAAGTGAATATGAGTTCGTGGAGGTCTCAGTTTACATGATCCAGTAACAGTGGAACTTTTGTAGTCCTTGAAACAGGGGGCTTTTTATAGAGATCAGGAAACATTTAATTAAGGTATACTAGGTAATGTGTGTGTGTGTGTGTGTGTGTGTGTGTGTGTGTGTTTGTATATGAACATCTAAAAAAAGGGTTTACGAAACTGAAAAAAATCTGCTTGAGATATCAAGAGTGTGATGTGCCACAGACCATTTTCTATCAGAGCCAACTTCAGACTCAGCCCAGATATTCAGCTCTGGAAGGCTGTAGCTTAAGGAATACATAATAATTCTACAATACCAACAGATACATTACTCATACATCTGCTAGTTATCTTTACCACCATCTACCTTGACTTCTGTAAGTCAATTTGTCATCTGCCTAGACTTCTGCAAGGCCTTTGGCATCACCACACAACATCCTTGTTATTAAAGGGGAGAAATTAGTATTTCATTGGGTGGACTGTCTGATGAATAACATACTGGCCATGTGGCCATACCCAAAACATTGCATTCAGCAGCTTAAAGTCCAATTAAAAATCAGCAACAAGCGGTGTCCCTCAGGGCGTCTGTATTCAGACAGATATTATTCAATATCTCTGTTAATGATGTGGACAATGGAAGTGAGTGCAGCCTCAGCAAGTTTGCAGATGTCACCGATGAGAGCGGTGCAATTGACTTGCTGGAGGGGAGGGATCCTGTTCAGAGGGACATCAGCAGGCTGGAGGAGTGGGCCAATGGGATGAGGCCTAGTGCAGCATCCTGGTCAGTTCCCAGTATCCATACTGACTACTGGATCAATGGATTTAGAACAGTCCTGCAGAGAAAGACTTGGGGATATTCGTTGATGAAAAATTGGATGTGAGCCTGTAACACAGATGAGGAGTGGAGCACCTCCCCTACAAAGACAGGCTGGAAAAGCTGGGGCTGTTCACCATGGAGAAGGGAAGGTTTTGTGGATACTTGCAACCTCCCAGTATCTGCCTATGGGCCTACAGGGAAGTTGAAGAGAGACTCTTCATCAGGAACTGTACTGATAGGTGAAAGGGGAATGCAAATTGAAAGAGGGGAAATTCAGGTCAGATATTAGGAAGAAATTTTTTGCTATGAGAATGGTTAGACACTGGAACAGTTTGTGGATGCTCCAGCCCTGGAAGTGTTCAAAGACAGCTGGATAAGGCCTTGAGCAACCTGGTCTACAGGGAGGTATCCCTGCAGGGGCTGGAACTAAGTGATCTTATAGGTCCATTCTAACCTCTTAAAATTCTTTGGATCTATCACAAGGTTGGATATGAGGAAGAAAATCTGTATATAGAATGCAGTAAGATACTGGAAGAAGTTGCCCAGAAAAGTCTTGGCTTTGTGTAACCAAGACAGATGTCCCTTCCCATGACAGTGGGGTTGGAACTAGGTGGTCTTCCAAACCAAACCATTCCATGATTTTATCCTGTGATAAAGAATGTAATACCTCTTCCTAATCAGGGAACATCCAGTTTCATTTTACTTTGCATAATGTTGCTCAAAGAAAAGGATGTGTTTTCATAATATTTTATGGTAAGTGTTGATACATTGGTAATGGTTTTTTTGTAAACTATTGCATAACAATCTGGCATCTGATCACTAAAAGAAATATGTAACTTGGTACTACAAGGAAATTAGAAGAGTAAAATTCTACATCTGAAATTTGTGCAGGATATAATTTCTCTTAAATGTTTAACAGTCAGCAGATGCAGAGAGATGCATTTTTAATTAAATTGTTTTCCTTTGTACTACTGTGTTTTCATTTCTGTTTCATGAATGCTTGCATGCAATTCTGATATCAGCTGCAGGAAAGAGGGAACCTACAGATAAAAGATTTGAGAGCTGTCTTCCACAAGTTTTTGTCCTTTCTATTCACTCCTCAAAATATAAAACTGAGATTTTCTCAAACGTTGGAGCCTGAATGGGCCCTCACTGTCAGTTGAAACTTTGGTTGGTGAATCTACTCTAAACTGCAATCTCAAGGATTATGTGAACAATGTTCTGCTCAAGTGCAAAGAATAAAACTATGATACCATTTAGGAACTAATGGTCCTTACTGAATTTCAGTTTAAATAAACATCAGGGAAAGCAGATGATGATAGTTAGCAGGCTAAAAGGAAGATGAAAATAATATCTTGGAAAGGCAGAACTATTTTTCTTTATGTCCTGTTCAAGCTGCTGAAACGGTTTATATATATTTGTGTGAACACATACATTCGTATATATGCATCAATACGTAGATATATAGACAGCTATATATGCATTTATAGATATATGTGTGCAAGATTCTTTTGAAATTAAATTAATTCTTCAGTGCTGGAGCTTTAGAATATGGGGCTTTTAATATCTTAGAGGAAATTCAAGGCACCTGTCATGCTGAAATGTTTCAGTACTGTATATTTAGGATGCCATTAGATTTTGGTGAAAAACAGTGTAAGAAGTTATGTAGAAGAGAAAAGAATCAGTCAGCATGTAAAAAGGAAAAGATGATTAAGCCTCAATGTAGAGCTTGAAATAGACTACTTTTGCAAGATTTACAAGATGTTTCAGAGTGTGGGTGAATAATAGTACACATTTGTGTGAGTGCAGAATTGGCTTTAAAATTTGGAAAGTATGACATTGAAATTACACAAGCTTTACTAAATCTTTCATAGTGACATTTATTTTCTCAGGTTGCTGTAGTAATTAGCAAGGTGATGTTTCCTTAAGTTTTCTTTTTTACAAAAAAGTGAAGTTTTACTGAGGAACAGTTGCTTGTGGAAGCCATCCTTCTAGCATGACAAAGTATTTTGACTTTTTACTTAGTGACATGAATGAAAGTGTAATCAGTTTATACTTTTCTGCCTCCCTTTAATTTTGTAATAGGCAAAAATATTTTCAGGGGACTACATATGTATTTGAAAAAATACATAACTAGACAGCTAAAAAAAATGTCTTGGATAGACAAGGCCACTACAGCTGTTTTTTAGTTTAATATTGTGGAATAACTGTCTATATGAATGAAATTATTTTGCAGTTCAACTGTTTGTGAATCTAATCACCTTTGACTCCCTCCTCATCCAGTTTTGTACTTTGTCTAATTGGTCTCCTCAGAATTAAATCTTATTGAAACTACATTGCATGTCTTCAGCAAATGCTCAACAGCTTTTAAATGATTTACCTAGCATTTAAATGGCAGATAAACAATAATAAATGGAAAAAGAAGCATGTCAGATATGAACACTATGGAAAGTGTAGTCAGTATTTCACTTGCATCTTTTATTTGATTTAGTTTATTTCACATTATAATCTTTGTTTCAAACTGTAAATACAGAATAACTTAAAACTCTGAACTTTATGCATTTTTAAAAAAAAAAATCATGTTTTAATCACTTTAAAAAAAGATTTGTTTGCAGAAAGAAAGTATTCCTTCCTGTATTTGAACCAATCTTTTGGCAAAATTTCATAGTTGGGAGTATTTCTGGGTCATATCACTGTCTATTTTAGAGCTTTCTTGCTGCCCCCTGAATGCATATTTGTGATTTTTGAGTACCCTTTCTTTCACATTTATACAATTAGCTCCCCTCAAAAAAAAAAAAAAAAAAAAAAAAAAAAAAAAAAAAAAAAAAAAAAAAAATCAAGGCTTGATGTTCTGATTTCTTTTAAAAACATTGTTTAGTCTTTATTTTGGTAAATAGCTAATATTTCCAAATCTGTTCTAGATAGAAGTGTTGCATTTCCAGATTAAAACTCCTGTTCCATTTTTTCCAACTTTCCATCTTTCTCATTTTTTTGTGTGTGGCATAAGAAGAATAATTTCAACTAAGCTTATAATATGTTTTCAATTTTCTGAGTGCCCAGCTTGAGAAAAAAGGGTTTTGTTTGCACTAGTGATAAGAAATCCCATGCTTTAATGAAGTTAGCAGAAGGTATGCTTGAACCAATAAAACATCACATAAATCAACTGCTTTGCAAAGCCAGTAGGAGTCATCTGATGAAACCTTTTGCATGTTATGAAAATAGCCTTTAGCGCAACTTGTAAATAATTCATTGTACTAGTGTTATCCTAGGGAGTGGTGGGAAAAGATCTGCACGGAGGCACAAGGCAGGAGCCAAGGGGATGCAGCTCAGGCCCAGCCGGGCAGGGGCTGAGCAGGGAGAGCAGAGCTGGGGCTCTGGGAGGGCCCAGCACAGCCCAGCACAGCCTGAGCCAGGCCCAGGGCCCCTCCAGGCAGAGCAGCTGGGAGCAGCAGAAGCACACAGGGATCACCACAGGGGCTCAGGCAGGAGGCAGGCATGGGGACAGAGCTGCAGCAGAATGCCTCAGGGTGGGCTGAAACACAGGCCCAGGGACCATGGACAGCGGTGGGTGGCGGTGCCACCATCTGAGGCTTGTTAGGGCCAGGAGGGGTTATTGGTTTTCTCAGAGTCCTGACTCTGCAAAGAAGAATCCGTGAGAAAGTTATTTAATATTTGCCTATACTGCAAAAGATATGGGCCTAACTATCTGAATTCTTCATTGTGTACTTCTCTTGTCAGTCCTTGAAGAGTCACATGGAAACCATTATCAGTTTTAAAGCACACCCTCAGTGGCAGTGGTATGGTGCATATGTAGGTGGATGACTGAATGGCAATATGAACTCTGATTATTCCTTGCAATTAATTTACTTTGTAACTTGGATAATATCATGTTTTCTTCTTTTTTTAAAAGAAATTGCTGTGTGTAAGACATAATATGTTGTCAGTAAATATCAAAAAGCATATTGGTATTTTTCTTTTTTTTTAATTGAGGAGTTAGGTGCTTAGAATTAAATACCAATTTGAAAGGAGGTGTCGTACTCAGCAATTGTCTAAAACTCTTTTTTTCTATGAGTTTGCAGTATATTTTTCAAAATACCTTTAAATATTTGAATAATAATGTGACTATATACCCAAACTCTGTTTGCAGTTTGAAGGAAATATACTTCCAAATTTACTAGTACTTAACCAGTTAATTAATTTAACCAGTAAATTTTTTTGCCTGTTAAATGTTCATGACAAAATTAACATTGCATTAAAATCAACAAAATAAATTCAGATCTATTTTAGACAGAGAAATAGAATGCATCCCTTCTGCAATTGTACTTGGCTAAATTGAAACATTTAATCCAGTATATTCCTGTCTCTGTATGTTGACTAAAATAGTCTTTCATATGTTTAGGCTCAGAAAGCTATTTTTTAGTAGCTGAAATGATATATTTTACAAAGTAAAAAATAAAATTATTTAGAAAATTAATAGTCTACCATTATGTTGTGGTAAAAGTCATCATAAAATTCCATCATGTGTGTCTTCATAAGGACAGACAAGGTACAGGAGTTTAGAAAATTCTGCTGTTAGAAAAATGGTATAATCATTTGTGATTTATTTGCACAAGTGAAAAAAACCCCTATAAATATGTTTATTAAAAAAAAAAATATAGGTGGAGTTGTGAGAATTTACCACAAAATGGAATTTTTGATCCCTGAATAAATATATATATACATACTTTCCTTGTATTGAGAGTCAATGAGATCAGCATGTATTTGCAGAGATATTTTTAAATGTTGATAATATCACTGTGTCCAAAGATTTAATTATATTAAAATCTTTTCTCTTGCGACTCGTGGTTAATTTTCTCTTAGGAACTTTAATGGAAGGAAGCTTTAAACATAGTGTTTAAGAGGGGACTTTGTACTCATAGTTTTTAATCTCTTGTATTTAAGCAAGATAAATCATCCTTTCATCTACCCTCCCTGCTGAGGCCACCAAGAATTAAATGTACAGGTTACCTGATCAGTCCTGCTGAGCTGAATAGGAGAAATTAACTGAAATTACTGGAGACATCTGCTACCTTTCCTCTGTTGGTGAATTGCTCTCCTAAAACATCTGACTCCCTGATTATGCCTACATTTTTAACATTTACTCCCCTTTCAGAGAAAACAGCATTTTCAGTAGATTAATAAGTAGATCTTTAAAATTTCAGCATGCTCCTAGTGTGAAATATAATTTGATATTGGCTCCTCACTCAAGTACTTCCAAAGGTTTGAATTTGGTAGTTAATCAACAGAATCATACTGACTGTAAAGTTAAAATTAATTTCTTTGGTCCAACTTTGGTAAAAGTAGAGAAAAAAAAAGAGTGTAAAATATGTAAAATTACAATTTATCCTTAATATTCATTCATATTAAATACTGCTACAATTGTAGGTAGCATGAATTGTCTGTTTACTCGACTCTGGGGCAAGGCTATGGTAACTAAGAAGGGGATGGAAAACCATCAAACATGGCAGAAGAAGCAGCCAAACGGGCTTGTCTGACCATGCAGGAGTCAGACCTGTCTCAGTGGTCCAAGGGATCACACAAAGAGCAGAAGGAGTGCTTTCCCCACCTGGTGAGGGAACACCCATGTGGGTGATCTGAGCACCCCATCAGTGCCTGCTCCTGGCCTCGAAACCTTCTCAGATATCTGTTTCTCCATGATAAATGTTCCAGCTATTACTGACAGCATCAGCTAACACTGCGTTTTAGCTGAAAAGCAACCACAAATCTATGGTAAATTTTCTCTGAATAATTTACTTTTTTATTATTATTACTTTTATTTTAGAGCTTTGAAATTATACATTTATCCATCCTTTTCTCTACCTCTAAATTTTAATTGAAAACCATTCAGGGCATTGGATAAATAAAACCAAGTCAAAACAAAATCACCAACAAAATCCAAAGCGAAATCAAGAATACTTTCCTAATTTCGTGTTCTCACTTAAAAAATAAACAGCACTAAGTCAAATGCTAACAATGCCCAATTTTAAAAGGCAAAAAATACATTTTTGGAAGACTAGATTTTGCCTTTAAAACTTTCTATTTTTAAAGTGAAATAACTAAAATTTACATCCTTTATGTGCTAAATTGTCAAATTTATCTTACAAGACTTTGATGAGGAAAGACTAGCAAGAGAATAAGTATTGTCACTAGCAGAAGCTTCCAGAGTCCTCATTTAATAATTCTGCTTGCTTTTGCATTTTGTATTCTGGCACATATGTGTTTCTCCTTTCAGTAATCAGTCTGTGTCAAACAGGCAGCTATTAGATTTTTCTGTTAACATTGTTCTGTCAACTAATACCACCCTGGTATCTCCAGTAAGTGTTTTATTCTGACCCTGACCCTTTCTTTCTCCTGGTCATTAAAAATTCATCCATATTTCTTTATGAACATTTATAAGTATCTTGGATCCTTTACTATCTCCCAGCCAAACTCCTTACCTTATTTTTTTGGAAACAATTAGGCTATTATGTATTTTTATATATTCACTATATGTTATTACTAGAGCAAGTGTTCCACTCTTTCTCATACTGGTTCTCATAAAAACCAGAAGTCAAAAAAAGTCCACATTTTTGCCTTGCTTTTGCCTGCTTCTTCCTCCATTTCTGCTATATCAGGGTTTCCACTTCCAGAATTTCCGGACAAAGATTTGTTTTATTGGCTCTGTCTTTTCCCACTTCCTTTCCCTTTAGGTGATCTACAGTACTATAGATGTAGTGCAGGGTGCCCAGAGCTAGAGCCAATGTCTTTTCTAGGCAAAATACCATGAGGGTGTGTTGATTCTCCTGCCTGAATCCAAATTTTGTTGTATGTAGATCCGTTTTACTTCTTGTATGTGTATCATTTTTGTCTTATTAAGTTGTTTCTCATATGAACAATTCCTTCTTAAACCATATAAAGACCTTTTCAGAGTATTTTATCAGTTCACTTAGATTACTGCCATTTTAAATAGCAGATGGAGTATCTAACTCCAAGTTAATTCTGCACATTACATCTACTCATTTAACAGCTGCTCAAGGTAGCAGACTACTAATAAAATAGAGAAAAACTGTCAGCTCTGTGAGATTCTAGATTAAGTCTGTCAGAGACAAGCTCTCTCTGACTCTTTTGTTATTAGGGCTTTAAGACATGTCAGGGTGGAGTATTTGCAGTCTTCATTCACCACTAACATTGACAATTGAAACTAACAGAGCTTTCTTTTTCACTCTCCTGTTTACAGCTTTTCAGATATTGATGAAGACCAGGATTTGTTTCTAGGGAGACAATGAATCACTGTACCTCAAAAAGTTTCCAGTATTGTACCGTACCTCAAAAAGTTTCCATTATCAACCATAGCTCTGATTTTTTTCAGCTCAGGCTGTTTATTATGCCCTAGGAATACACATTTTTCTTCTTTCATCACGGTTCACTTCCTGTACAAATTTTCAACCAGAGCAGATACTGTCATTTGATTAGGATCAAATTAGGGATTCTCCCCTTTGGAAACAACTTCAAGTCTCTTATCACAGTGATTTTTACTTCAGATGCTCCATGGTTCTTTAGATTTCTCTATTATTTGCCTGGAAAGAGAAGAAAGAAAGGAATTTCATTTGAGAATTTAGGGACTAGTGAACAAAACCAACAGGATTATACTCTCACAAAGAAAGAGAAAATAAAAAGGTATAAATCCTAGACAAAGACCAATGAGTAGATAAGGATACAGAAAGCAACAAGAACAAAGACCATTAAAAAAGGAAACAAGGAACCAGCAACCAAAGTGGAAAACTATGATTTCTTTTAGGAATGTTTCTTACTAGGAAAATTTTCACAGAACAACCAAAATAAATCCTGCAAAATAAATAAATACTGTGTGAACAGAAGATACGTGGAATCTTGAACTGAAAATTGGTAGGAACACAACAATAAATACAGAAAAATTTGTAGATAAGAGAAGCAGATAATTGAAAGAAATGTAACAGAAATGTATTGGTAAACAGATATTTAGCTCTGAGATGGATTCTGAGTAGAATTTCTTTAAATCTGAAAAGTTTTCTTTATGAAAAAATACACTGAAGTAATAAATTTTTTGGCACTATGCTTATAAATGCAAAGCTGAAAGAACATATCAATTGTTCTATACTCTTAGGAATATTTTTATATGATGTCAAAAGTCTAGACACTGATAGAGAGAGAAAGGTAGATAATTAAAACTGATAAAAGAATTTGCTTGTCTGGACAAGGTGCCACTTGTCACTTGAATTTATACTCATATTGCTACAAAGAAGCCAAGGTTTTTGCAGATTTGGAAAAATAGTTAGCTAGAAAGGAAATTTAAAGTTAAATGGTAAGGATTTAAAAACCAAACCGAAAACCAAACTAAGCCAAACTAAATGAAACCTAAGCAAGCAACAAAAATTGTGGCTACATTTGAAGATGGAGGTAACTTTTTAGTAACTGATCTTCGAAGAGACTTTCCCATTATCAGCTTTCCATAGGATATCTATCTCTGAACTGGATTGCCAGTTTGGCTGCTTTGAATTGGTTGATGGATATCGGACTAGCATGTTTACTTCTCATAGAATGAAAGAAAAACCTCTTTTACAGCCTCTGAGATCTATTCTCTGTCTTCTTTGGATAAACTGGTAACTAATTTAAACTGGTAACTGCCTAGATAGGAAGAGTGCACATGCCAGTTTATGGTGAGATGAGTATGGTCATTTCTGAGAAACAAAAATTTTACTTATTCACTTTTCTTTGTGTTGCTAAATTGCTTCATGGCATTTGAAACAACCTAGAAAGAAAAGCTGATTTTTGTTGTGGAGGCCATTTATACACTGTAACACAGCCTGCCAGTGCTCTCTGTGGCCATTAGTTTTTCATCTAGGTTTCAGTTATAGAAAGGAGAAGCATAATAGTCTTGTCCCAGAAAGTTCTAGTCTTTGGGAAAGCATCATTCTATTACAGGATTGTTTAACTGTTAGACCTGTTTACATGACAGAAAGGCAATTCTTAAACCAGCTGTTGACTTCACCTTGTATTGTTGCAGTTAACAGTATCAATAAAAAATACCTTTTAAAGTTGATAATTGAATCAGAATATATCTGGAACAACAATCTATTGTTACTAAACTAAACCCTGAACAGTTGGCCCCTGTATGAACACACTATTTCTATTATCTTTGAAGAAAGGCATAATCCTTCTATTTTAACCTGAAGAAAGCCAAAAGAATCCTTTGAGGTTTTGTGCAAATGTATGTTTGTTTGTATGTATTTACATGTACACTAATTAGAAAGAACATCAGGCATATGGCTTTACCTGGAAAAATTTTCTCTCTGTCTCTTTGATACTTGCATCTGTAATAAGCAATATGCTGGTAGGCTTTCAGCTTTGGGTATATTGAAAATTGGAATTGCATTCAAGAATTTTATGTAGAGGTTTAAAACATTTTCTCTTCCCGTGTGTTTTGGGTGAAGTAGATTTAATGTTCCTGTATCTCAGGTTCTCTTGATGGTTATCTTGGGAAATTAAAGTCTTGATAGTTTGGGTTTTTTCCCAGTCTCTTTTTGGACATAGGATTTTGTCTAAACATTTGGTTGTATAGAACTGCACTAAGTTATTGATCAATATGCTGTAACACCAGGTTTCATTATTATGCTAATGTGTTCCAGACATACATGGAAGTGGCTCTTAACACTGTTTCATGAGATGCAGCTGTAAGAAATTTTTTAGCTGATAGTAAGCTATGAAGAAGTCAAATCAAAAACATGAATTGCTTTTAAAAAAAAATAATTATAAACTTCATCACACAAAATAATTTATTGCACTTTATGTTTGGTTGGGCTTTTTTAGTAAAAAACATGTTTTCTTAAACAAAGTATATTTTTAGATTGGTATTTAGAGTAGCCCCCAGTTATTCTTGATATTGAATTAAAAGGTAAAATTTGAAGAAATGTTAAAAGCAAGACCAAATTTGAATGTTGTAAAAAACCCTATTCACTTTATGCCTTGTTAAATGATTTGTTTAAAGAATAATTTTAAACTGATTTCTCACTTTATATTATGTGAAGCAGTGGTTTAAAGAAGTTGTATTTAGCATTTTTATAAAGCGTATATCCATAAAAAGCAAGGAAAATGGAAAAGTTTTAAACTTTCTATGTAGGCTTTTCATTGTCTTTGTCAGTCACAGTACTAAAAAGTAACAACTCTAACTCTTTATTGTGGAATGAAATGTGAGTAGCCAACTCACTTTCTTCTTTGTGAGATATCCTGTTTGCAGTAACAATTGCTTCCTTTTTAAAGTCTTGTTTACTCTGCTATCTGATTCTGGTAATGTCAGTCAATGATGATTCGGTCAATGGCAGAGTTATGGCTCTGATATGGAACCAAGATAACACAGATAACCTGTCCTTTGGTGATTGCAAAATAGATCAGCTAAGTGGACTCATATTTCTATTATAACTTTCTTTTTATTTAAACCCATTTATTAAAAGGCAAATGCTAGTTGTAGACTTGTCAGTCCAATAACTATTTAAAGATGGCATTTTATGTGCCGTAGCTATTATCCAGTCCTAAACACAAAGACAAACACTAGTTGCATTTTCTTATCCAATTTCAGCAAAAGTAACAGAATCTTTTAAAATCTCTTTTCTGAAATCATTATGGTATTTCTTTTTTTCATTTTGGAAGTATTTCTTCTATGTTCAATCAATTAATAGAAGATTATGAAGAGTGGAGCTTAGAATAAGGTACCTGACACACTTCTGTTATATTTCCTATGTTCTCCAAGTCCAAATTTTAATTTAGATTTTTCTCCCTTGGAAGTGGGAGCTTATCTTCTATTTTAAACTCAAGTATCCTTTTCTTAAAAAATGCTTTTCATTTCCCTGCTATAAGTTTTTCTATGGTATTTCATATTTAGTAACCAATATAGAATTAATAATTTACCTTCTATGAGACAGATAATTGTATGTTTTTATTTATATTTATATAGAATATAAATTTAACTTATGTAACAGATACATTACTTTAAATCCTTTATTTCACTGCATTTGTAAAGATCATTATAAGGTCACATTTCTGGTTTGACAGGATAAAAAGCACCTCAAGTGCCACAATCGTTTTTCTTAGATCTATCTTTTCCAGAATTTTAGATGTGTAAATGTAAAATATTTTCCATTACAAACTGGTTTTCTTTTCTTCTAATTTCTATTTAATTTGATTGTCTGTTTTGTTGTTTTTTTAACTACCCAAACTCCAAGAGCATTTCAGAGAAATTCAGAGTTTAATTTCTCACTGCAGTGGTCAAAAAGAAAGTCTTGATTCATACTTATTTCCTCATTGCAGTGGATTCAGGCTCTGCCTTGAAACACCATATGCTCCAGACCTCTGAGTGTAAAGATACACATACCCAGTGCAGCAGGAGAGACACCTTTACTCTAGCACCTCTCTTCCCTCTCTTGCTCTTTCTGGCATATTCTCCCTATATGTTCTCTTTTAGAGTGAACAGGGGCCTGTGAGAAAAGTAAGTTTTTTCTGACTCAGTGAAAGTTTTCTGGAAGAAGATTAATGATATAAAATCCATTGAGTTTTTTTTTTTTTTTTTTTGCTTGTTTTGTTTAGGCATTGCATCTAATTTAGCTCATGAATCAGTTGGTTTTATTCTATTTGTTGTCATTACTCTGTTTTAAAAAGCTGAATTTTTCATATTAAAAATTATATGATTCTGAAATATATGCATATAGTTGGTCATCTTTTATGTGACCTACTACTACAAATTTATCTCTATACCAGAACAGAAATAAAGAATGTGGTGATAATGTCACAAGCCTTTTGCTCATGGATGAATTCCAAATTGATACAGAGTATTTAGTATGAGCTGAAGCTGTTCTGGAAGTTCCTGGCACCTACAATGGTGAGAAGCAAAATATGGCATCTCTCCTTTCCATATTGTGCTATTTTCACACATTGAGGCAAAGTTACAAAAGATAGTCCAACTCATCTAAGAGCTTGTTGTCACTCACAGAAGGGAACCCATCTCCTGTGTTCCTCTGACTTGGCTGTGTGATCCTTCTGTCTTCCACTGGCTCTGGCACTCTTCAGGCATACCACTTTGAGGATATGCTTCCCTTTGCTAACTGAATTGACTCAGGTTTATTTTTAAAGCAATAATTCTTCATCAGGGTGGTTAAATCAATTCAGAGAGAAGGGTGCAAATGACTAGAACCAGTGTGAACTCAGTGTTAAAACTCTGGGAAAATTGGATGGAGCAAGTTCCTCTCCTTTTGTGCTTTGAAGGCTCCAAGATCTGCTAAAACCTATCATAGATCTTCACCCAGCTTTAGGATGAGGACAGTAAATTATATTGTCACAATGCTCCAGATACTCAAGGTTAAAAATATGTACTGCTTGCTTAATGCTTTTCTTTTTTAATTCTAGTTACTTTAAGGACTTAGGATGCTTTCAAATTCTCTGAAGGTTATTGTCTTGATATGTTTTGTTCTTAACAGTTTTTCTCTCCAAGAAGCCAGCAAGTCCATGTCCTACAGATTTTTAATGACTATTTATTTGTATGCTACTGCAATATCTGGTTCTTCTTACTTATCATTTGAAGTTATTCTTGATAGTTTTATATCTTAAAACAAATCGAGTGCTTTAGAAAAGATAATTATTTATAATATCTGTTTCATTTCTTATGATATAAAAAAAAGTGGGGAGTTGTATAATAAAAGTTTTACATTGATAATGGATGATGGCAGGTTTTAGAAACATGTTTTGTACAGAATATAATGATCATACCAGAACCTGATGAGTACTTTATTGTTTAGTTCAAAGCAGCTGTTCAATTAACAGTTTTCAGCCTTGACCTATGATCATTATTTTAAAATAATAGATTGCATGAGCGGTTTTGCATTTTGACAGGGAAAAAATTATCATTTGACAAAAATTAAATTAGTTCATAAATCATATGTCAATTTGTTAATGACTTGTTGAACAAAGCATATTTTTATTACTATTTTCAATGAGAGTAAAACTCAAATCTAGTCGACCACTTCTGCTCAATGAATTTTGCTTTTTTTTATAGACTATTAAATTCTGTTTGTTTGTTTATTTAAAACCAATTGAAAAGGCATATAAAAATTGTAGGAGTTACTCCTATTAGTATTTTAACTGGAATACTCTTAAGAAAGCTTTTAAATTTTTTACTTTCTTCCTGATTCAATGGCTAAGTAACTGTTTCTTTAGAAAGAAATTTGAAAGACCAAAGATAAGATGAATTTTACCAGGATGTTGCAGTCCAGTCTTGCAATACTCCCACATGCAATTCAACGCCTTTATTAACTTCTCAACATGTACACATGAATGCACACAGGCACATCCAAAAGCATAAACACTAAAGGGAATTGAACTTAATTGTCTATTACTCAGTAGATAAGTGTTATCCTTTTCTAACACACTCCTGAGATTTAAAAGTTGTTTGTTCTGAATTAGTGTGTAAGAAAGAACATTAGAAGTTGTGCTGAGTTGATTTTGGCTGACTGCCAGATGCCCATCAGCCACTCCATCACTCCCCCTCAACAGCAGGAGAGCAAGAAAAAAGAAGATGAAAAAATTCCTGGGTCAAGACAAAGACAAGAGGCCTTACCTTTATGCCAGAACCCAATGCACACATGAAATTTATACATTACAGAGCTTCAGTCACTGCCTAAAAATTGATTGATTTCTTGAATTATGGGATTTTCATATCCCATGTATTGCTTTAGGAATTCTATCAGCGATATATTGCTGAACTCTGAATTCACTTATTAGTTACATGTCCAATCCCTTTCTGAATGCTTTTAAACCTTTGGATTAATTGAACAACTAGTTCAACAAGGTAATTGAATTTCATCTTACCAGTTTCAGTTTGACACTTTTAGTTTAATTAATAAGTGTGTGTATATAACAAGTGAGTGATTGATCACTATCATGGATTATTGTGTGATCCAAATAATCAGAATTATTTTGGAGTTTATTTGGTCCTCACTGGGATTAGCTACTAATATTTGCAGACCTTTTGACCCTTGTGATTCTTTGAACCTGCTATTAGGATATTGTCTTTTCTGGTCAAAGCTCAAAAAGGCATGGTTGCATAGGTGGGTCCATAAAACATGGATGTGAGAAAAGGCCAATGCATGGGAGTGCTAATGAGAGATTAGTTTTACTCTGGCAGTTAAAAGAGTCATCAGAAAGATACAATCATGGAAATATTGTTGATGCTATCCATCAGATTAAGTACACAATTCCCAAATCTTCAGAAACTTAAATTCATATGTAAGATGTAAACAGTGTTATTTTGCTTTAAGAAATATTGTGGTGTACTAATATTAAAATATTTTCTTTTTATAAAAATGTTAAACTTTTTTTAATTCTATAAAAGCATTTATTTTCTATCTGGAAAAGGAAAAAAAAAATAAAATTAATTCAGAAAACCCACCACAAATATATGCTATAAACTAAGGAAAGTAGGATGCTTTTGTGTGCAATTAGAATCATAGAATCATTGTGTTTCCTTGAGTCCTGTCACCTGTCACCACAGAGAGAGAACAGGGTCTGCCCTTCTTCTTTCTCTCATGAGGAAATTGTAGAATGTGGTGAGGTATCACCTCAGTCTCCTGTTCTCCAGACTGGACAGACCAAGTGACCTCAGTCTCTCCCTACATGGCTTCTCTTCAAGCCCTTCAACATCTTTGCTTCCCTCAGGCTGAGGCCACACCAATGCAGAATAATGGGGGACAATCTACTCCCTCAACTGGTGATTAATGCAGTACATGATGAACTTTGTACGTCTACTTGATGTAGAAATATTCTTGTAAAATTTATATCACAAATAAATAGTGGAAGTACTAAGAAAGATTTGGGTTTTTTTTTCCCCTCCCCTCAGTTAGAGGTTCCAGGGACCCCTTATTGTGATCTTTCAGTACCTAAGAGAGGCTTTTAAGAAAGACAGGAGCACATTCCCAGTAGGGCCTGTGGTGGTAGGACAAAGGTTAATGGTTTCAAACTAAAAGAGGTTAGATTCAGACTAGATACAATGAAGAAATTTTTTACAGTGAGGGTGGTGAAACAGTGGGCCAGATTCCCCAGAGAAGTGGTAGAAATATTCAGGGAAGGTTGGATGGGGCTCTGAGCAGCATCCTCTGGTTGAATATGTCCCTGCTTATCACAAAGGACTTGAATTAGATGACCCTTGAAAGTGCTTTCCAACCCAAAGTTTTCTATGTTCCTGTGACTTTATTTATCATAAGGACTGTGAAAAGGAACTCTCTACAGAGATTAGGGCTTTTAAAACAACCCTGAATCCTGATATCCAATTCTTTGGACCTGTTCAATCACTGGAAGAACAACACTTTCTGACTTTGGTATGTGCTGTCAGACTAAGCACGTTAGAATTTCAAGGCTCTCTCTCCTGTGGAATTTGTGATCACTTTGGTCTGTTACTTAGATCGGCTGACAGGGCTATTATCACACAGAATAATTTGAATCTGATTTAAGGATTCAAATCTGATTTAAGGACAGTTAAGGACTGGATCTGACTGCCCAGAAGGCTGAGACACCTCCTTTCTTGCAGATTTTCAGAACCTAACTGTATAAAGCCCGAACAAACTGTTTTGACCTCAGACCTGCCCCTGCTTTGTTTGATATCCTCTTTTTTAATGCTGTGAATTGAATATTTTTTTATATCTAAATAAGTAATTTTCACATATATTTTTCATATTTTCCATATTAAAATTTTCTATTTATTTATTTGGGATGATTAATGTAATTTTGGCAAGGAAAAAACCATTGGAGTGAAAAAAAATCTCCTTTCTTTTGTGGCATTCATGATACTTTACAGTGGATATGGGGACAGTAAAAAAATGCTAAAATCATTAGAGTTGCATTGTGAGAACTAGGCTGTGGAATTTGATATAGAAATTCAATAGCATGAGATGGACTTCAAACTGAATGATCTGTATGCATTTGTGTATGGAGTATGGATTTCTGAGAAGGAGGAGAAGCATAGGTAATTATGTTCTGAACCACTTTAAAGGTTTTGTTCAAAAGCAAAGATATTTGCAGTTAACAGTTGTAGGTGACTTTACTTTTAAAAATAATTTATTTGATTACTCTTTCATATACTTAAAAACATTGTTGATACTTAAATAATGTATTTAATGGTATAGAATATATTTTGTTTCATCATTTTTGGTAGTGAAATACATAACTCAGTTTTTAAAAGCATATTGCCTTGCTTTTCTTAGCTTTTCTCTTGACTGCCATTTACGGATGACTGCTATTGCTCCTTAAATAGTTTTCAGAGCTTTTGAAACTTTCTACGGGTAGATGCTCAGTTTGCTGTTTAGAGATCAGAGATGCTGTTCTGGCTTAACCCCAGCTGGCAACTAAGGACCACACAGCCACTCCCTCACTCCCCCACCAGGGGGAAGAGAAAGAAAAATGGAAGAGTAAAAGTGATAAAACTCATAGGCTGAGACAAAGACAGGTTATTAGGGAAATCCAAAGCCACACACATAAGGAAAGCAAAACAAGGAATTAATTCACCCTCAGGCAGGCAGGCATCCAGCCACCTCCATGTGAGCGACGTCCCATGAGGAGTGGTGGTGACTTGGGAAGACAAATGTCATCATTCCAAACATCTCTCCTTCCTTCTTCTTCCCCAGCTTCATATGATGAGCAAGACACCATGTGGTATGGGATATCCCTCAGGTCTGGGGCTCAGCTATCCTGGCTGCATCTCCTCCCAGCTTCCCATTCATCCCCAGCCCAATCACAGGGAGCAGCAAAGGCACTGCCCAGCAGGAACAGAACCATCCCTGCATTATCCCACTGTTTTCAGCACAAATACAAAACATTGCCCATACTAATCAGTGTGAAGAGAATTAAGTCTGCCCCAGTCAAAATCAGCACAGATGCTTACGTGTCTGATGAATTATTGTGGAAATGACACAGAAAAAAAAAAATAAAAGATAACACAACAGACTGAATTTTGCATTCCCATGAAAGAGGGCAACCAAAAAAGTTAACAACCAAAATATGGGATGTCAAATTTGATAAATTCAACATTGAAAATCTATGCTTTACTAAGTAATTATATATTTTCTTTAATATCTTGGTGTTAAAAATAAGAAAATGCCATGACATGTAGAAATAAGGGGATATGTTCCTCAGAATCAAATATTTGATGAGTAATAGATAAAAAACACATTTGCAGCTAGAAAAAAAATATTGAAGAATGTTATTATTTTAGTTGAGTAGATGCTGGCCACAGCAAATGCAGCAGCAAATTGAGTGAGAATATCATGCTTTTATCTTAGAGAATGCAAATAAGCAAACCCTTATGTTGAGGGCTTTCTTTTTTCTTTTTTTTTTTTTTTTTCTTTTTTTTTTTTTTTTAATAATAATTAGAGTTAGTGGGAAAATGTTAAACAAGTATCTGGCAGGCAAAAGATCTCACTACATTTCAAATTGAATCAGTGTAGCATCAGGCTAGTCAGATGTTAAATCTAATCATCTGCTACTTAGAAAATTAATAGAAGTTTCTATGAATACAAAATCACACAGACAGGACTCCAGCAGCTAATAATGGATTCATCAGTATGTGGTCCAACAAAACCAAGCCCCAACAGTACCCAACGAAATTCAAGATGTATTTATTTGCTAAGTATTGACTGGTAGTGTCTGCCTGAATAACAGATAGCAAGTTACTGAACATACCAGCAAATAAAATGGCTGGTAGAAGGATTATAGCTAGCTTAATGGGAAAAATTCACTGGTGATGAAGCTTCATTTGTATATGTGTTATGGATTTTAGAATAATATTTTCTGAAGAATCTCAACTTAAATATGTATCATTAAGACCAAAATTTCTTAGTGGAAAAGTTACATTCATGTAAAAGATGGAAAAGGAGAAGTTACATTCATGTAAAAGAAGGAAAAGGAAAAGTTACATTCATGTAAAAGAAAAAAAATTAGAAACATTTTATCTGTTATTTGAAAATATTAGATATTTCAGTTTCCTGTAAACTGCTAAATACAGAATAAAATTTCTGTTGTCTTCAGAAAGTTTTCCTTTACTTGTGCGGAAGATCCTCAATGAAGTCATACACCAGTTTGTTTTACCTACCTTCCTTTTGTACTTAGACTTTTGCTTATTATGCATATTCTTTTTCAGAATCTATTTTCTCCATTTTACAGGAATAAACAGTTATTTGGAGATCAAACTAACAGTGATAATGTATAAACTTTGACATTATTTTTAATTTTGCAGTCAAAGTTACAATAACTCGGCATGTTAACACATTTTACGTTTCTGCATAATTTTACTTAAATTAGGGACAAACAATTCTTGCACCTTTCAGATTAGACTAAAACCCTTTCTGCTGTAAAATTTCTGTGACCTAATCAAAAATTTATTGAGATTAAGTGAGACTGCTATTCACTTAAAACTTTTTTGGTGAATTTCTTTGGATACTATCCTATCTAAGCAGAAGTATTCCTGAGGAACTGAATTTTCTTTGGAAATAGCTGATAAATTGTAGAAAAGCTATAATCTTGTGAACCCACAAAGAAAGCAAAACAATACAAAGAGCTGTTAAAATACATGCAAAAAATTACCTATTTAAAAGCATAATCAATGTCAAACAACAAATATCTAAGACACACAAGCAAAGAAGAAATACAGTCATCTTATTCATCACATCACAGTCTCAAGTAAACAATTTATCTAGGAGCACTTTTCTATGTCTAATCAAGATTTCTTTCCATAATTTCAACTTTGCAATTATGAAATGATTGCTCTATTTAGATTCTGAAGCTGGGAGCTGGTCTACCTTGAGGGCTGATGAGTTTAAAGTTCAGCATGCAGCTTAAAGTGATATATGATTTAAGTTTTATCACAAGGACCACAGTAAAAGCAGAAAACAAATGATTGAATGAACTGCAGAAATTTCCAGTCAGAACTCTAAAGTCTTGGAAACCCCAAATATGAGATGATTTTTCATTTTAAAATTAGGTCATGTGTGATTGAGAAAAGATGATGGGAGAGATTAAAATAGAGAGATTATAATTATTCTTGCAGTATTAGTGTTTTAAAATATACTTAGAAAATGAAAACAGATTCAACTGTTAATATATGTGCCTTCTTTTTTTGAATCTATAGATTTGCATAAAGATTCAAACATTGTCACTACTGCCCAGAATTTATTTATTGTATTTTAATTGGTATTGAAAGAATATTTAGAAATTCCTGCGAACATAAGACAATATTTTGTTTGAGACTCCATTTGACTATTTCCATTACTGAAAAATAAATGAGGATGGTGTCAGAAGACACATAAGACAGAGATCCCTTCAAAACTAATCTCTCATCTATAAAAAGACATCCTTAACCACTTTATTTGTACATTATGAAATTGTATGCACTTGGACCCTGATTATTTATAGACATCTGAGGACCCAAAAAAAATCTGTCTTATTTCACCAAGAAGTGTTAAGAAATGAAAATATAGCAGTGAATATAAGAGCTATTGTTACTAATCTGTCTACAATATTACTAACTCTCATACTCAAAGAAACTAATTATTCAAAAATATGCAGGTAAAATTGTACAGAATTCTACTAGAGTCTACTCTTTTTTTTTTTTTTTTTTTTTTTCTGGTGGGGGTCTGTGGTGCTTTTCATGTCCATTTGGATCCTAAGCCACTTTGGTTTTCCTTGGGAGGATGAAGATGGCACCATGGGGTAGTCATGGAAAAAAATCAACAAGATTAATTCTTTGTCACAGTGTATGATGGTGATGATTCTCTTCTCCTCAGTCTTGGGTCTACATGGGTAATTTTATCTCATATGTCTTTTTCTCTGGTTCCAAGGAAATGGTGTTTCTGTTCTCCATTCTTATACTCTGATATGATTGCAAATACATTGCCAGATTCATGTTACTGAAACTATATAGCATTGTAGTTTTGCATCCAAGTAATGTATAAATTCTGAATACATATTGTGTCTCCAAATGATGTCTATAATTTTACCATATTTACTACTGGAGCTTTAGAATTTCTATATACAATAAATATTTCAGGATGAGCATCTGGTCTTTCTGACATAAAAAAGTTGAATCAATAGAAATACTTCTTAACCCTTTCCTGTGCTCCCAGAAACATCTGTAGCCTTGCACTACATACATAATATGTCCATTTCCTGTGGGTGTTAGGTGCCTGGCAAGCTTGTTAGACACATCAGGGAAAAAAAAAAAAAGAAATATATTCATTCATGCAGTGTGTTCATTTACAAATTTGTATCACTGTTCTGTGTTTGATAACATTCTGTAGCTAAACTGCATCATCAAAGTCAAATACTCAAGTAGAATGTCACAATATAAAATTTGGGTTTTTAAGCGTTGAAACAGAAAAAAAAAGGTTTTTCTTAAACCTCTGTAAACATTGTCTTTTAGTTCCCATTGTTTCCCATGGTTTCCCATGGCTACCTGGTATCAGGTACTGATGGGATCTCTTAATGAGGTCAGAGAACACTTCCAAAATCAAAAAGGGAAAGAAGAAAAGGAACAGATAATCCCACCAAAAAAAAAGAAAAGAAAAAGAAAAAGAAAAAGAAAAAGAAAAAGAAAAAGAAAAAGAAAAAGAGTAGAAAGTGTATCTGCCATATATATTTTTTCCCCTCCAAAGTGATGGACTATAAAGGGATAATTTAAGAGCCTATCAAAAGATGTCCTGCCTGGCCTCCATCTCTCCAGAAGCACATGCATCTCACGGTGCTACAATGTGCTACCAACTCTGTGCTGATGTTTCAAATATCTCACAGTATCTAACACAGTAATAGAGACTCAGTCACCTGAATAACTCCATTAGGTATTTTAAATTTGAAAAAAGTTGGTAGAAATGGAATGAGATATGCAAATGCAATGTAAGATGGAAAATTGTTGTAGATAAAAAAATCTTCAGCTGCTAGAGGAAATTTAAATTTTTAATGTGTTTAATATGCATATGATATCTGCTTAACGAGATGACTACTTATTTTGCATAATTTTTGCACCTAAAATTTCATTTTTACCAGAGTACTGAGTTAAACATTGAGTTGTCTAACATTTAGTTGGACACTGAGACTGATCTGAATAAATGGCAATCAGATCTATGCAGATAAATTGTCTTACAGGTATTTTGCTGCTTACCTGCCATCTCTCTCCTGCAGTTATGATGTGCTTGCTATGTTTCATTTTAAAAGGCAATCTAAACTGTTCTAGCTAACACTTATGACAGTTTGTAGAGTTTAACATACAAATAAGACTTAAGCTCTGAGGTCAATATCCTTTTGTACCTAATGAATAATACTCAAGTATTAGGTTATTTCAATATGAATTATATTACAGTTCTTTCTAAAAATCTGTAGTATTTTACTGAGTGATATTTGCATGTTGAATTTTTGCTTACTAAAATTTTTGATTAATTTTGCATCCACTAAACCAAATATATCACCTTTGAATTTCTTCATATCAATTCAAGTGTAGCAACTAAATTAAAGAAAGAAGCTTATCCTTTTTAACTAAAAGCAACATAATGATGGTTATAAAAGGCCCACTGCTGAAAGCTAAATGGTATCCAACAGCTCCTATAATGATCTGTTTTGCATCAGGGGTTGTAATGTTTACTATGCTAGTAACATATGTGTTCATTTTAAAAATCCACTATCCATCTAAGCTGTGTCTATGTACCACTCATAAAATTCAATACTTTGGGATAACTGTATTTCTTTTCTTCTGGGTATATGTTTATACCCAGAATTCTTTTAAATCATTGAGTACATAAATGGATACCAGCTAGACCTACTGTGAGTTTTATTCTAATTATTGGTTTGGTTTTACATTAGGCCAGCTTATTTTAAAGCTAACCAATGAATTAAGTTAATTATTTGTTGATGACCAATCTTTTAGAAAAAATGCACTGATATTGATCTATTAAAAAATTATGCATATGCCTGTTTGGGAGATGTAAGCGTTTTATTTTCTTTTCCTATTAATAGAACAAAAGTATACTTTCCTAATTAAATAAAAAATGCATTTCCTCAATCATAAATATTCTGTACATAATTATCCATCTTTTCATATTAACATAAGTTCTTTAGTCTTGTTTTAATGATATTATTCATAAAGGTACCAATGACAAAACAAAGAACAGCTTTCTAAATACACCCTCTAAGGACATGCTATATATAAATAAGTGAATATATATGTCGTTAGAGACCTTTCCTTCTTTTGTTCATGTTTTTCATTTTCATGGTTATATGATGGGAGTACTATTATCATTTGGCTATCATATCTGTCAAGACTGTAACATGGCAAAAATTGGCTACTGTATTAAGGAGGTTTTGGTTTTTTTAATTTTGTTTGGTTTTCCAAAGATTGTTTAAGAAAAAAAATCAATATAATACCTATCAATTTGCAGTATCTGTTAAGGACACCAAGTACATAGAGATCAAAGAAAAATCTAAAACTTTTTATGTTCCCCACACAAATAAGCTTCATGGTGGATTACTGCTGAACTATATAGAACTCATCTAAAGTTATCTTAAAGCTAAAAATAAGCAAAACATTAAATAAATGCTAATATTGCAATTACAACATTTTTTAGCAAATTATTTCCTGACCTTTTGGATTCTGGGCTTCTCATCACTCTACATCCTTCCTTCGATGAGACTAGAAATGCTGATAATGGCAGGACATAACTTATCAGCTAATTTGTGATTTCAGAGGACTGAGACTGAATTTCAGAATAAGCAGCAGTAACTGTATTGAAACGTCAGTAAACACCATTGGTGTTTGTTCCTACATGAAGCAAAATCAAAAATATGTCATCTCTTCCAGCAAAATTATCAGAGCTTGCAAATTTCTTAAAGCGTGCTAAAGACCAGCCTATGTAGCTGCACATATATAGCTGTATTAAAAAAAACCAAACCAAAACAAAAACTAAACCAAACACAAAAATACCCCTAGCAAACAAAAATATCACCATGAATTTGTTCTAACAATGAAAAAGGAAAGTGTAAATCTTGAGCCACCCAGATTAACTCTGCCTTTTAACCCATATTGAACAGTAGGTTGGACTATGGGGCCTCTACAGGTTCCTTTTGAACGCCATTTTTCTGTTGTTCTTAATTCAAAGTAAAATGTAAAATAAGGGCTTCTCTAAAACACATGAAAATAATTTTAATCACAGTCATTAATAAAATATATCAGCCCATCTACTACACAATTCACCACACATGGCTAAGTGGGTTCCAAAGGTATGTGTTGATTTCACTGGTCTAGATGTACAAAGCTAAATTTTTCAACTTGTTCTTTACACATTTTTGACAGTTAAATGTTATGGGCTATATTGGTCTGATATGAACCCAGATAAGGTTATTCTCCTAAAACTGAGGAAGATAAGAGTTGTCATATGTACATCAAATAAATATGTAGAAGTGAGTATCAGCAGAGCTTATCAGCAATGCTGAGGACACAAAAAAATTTTCTTTCATTTGTGTCTCAAACACAGTGCTTTTAATAGAACAATACAAAACCAAACATACAAGTGACAAAACCACAAACCTTAATGACCCTGTAATTCCTTTCAAGAGAGCTTGTTGTATGGATTTAGTATTTCACAATGATGCTGCTCTTTGAGTTAAAATTAAAAGTTTCTTCTCTGAGGCCAAACTGCACTATTTAAATACTAAATTCCCTCATTAAAGTGAATCATGGTCCCTTTTTTCATCACATTATTGTGGAAAAAATACTTCAAATTTTAGCAGAAACCTGTGTAAGATATTTAATGCAATACATTTTTGAAAATAAACCCTAAATTGTCTGATGTATTGTGATTTCTTTGGTTGTTCTATTTTTCCGGCTATTGATAATCTGAATTGGTTTTAAGTCCAGTTTCTGCATCTTACTATCATCTATTCTAAGTATAGTGTCCATCAAATGTAGTCAAATTTTCTAATAATTCCTCATTTATTATATAAAATAATTTTTGCAAGTAATGCAAACTACATCCTTTTAAGACAGTTGTCCTTTCTATGATTAAATATTATTGAGAACAGCCATCTGTCACACACAGTTTTATTTTCCAAACAATTAACCATGAATTGTGCTTTTTTGTTTCTTAGGTTAACAGGATTTCATCTTCCTCCACCTGTGACAAGTACAAAATCTGTATTTTCACTGCGCTTGACAAGTGACTTTGCAGTTAGTGCTCATGGGTTTAAAGTTTACTATGAAGGTAAGACATTCTTAAAAAATAATCTGTTTTTTTTTTTTTCCTCTGATCTTTATAAATTAAAAAAAAAAACCTAAAATTCCCACAGAAATATACAGAAATGCACATATATAACCTTATCAAGTTACTATATTTGCTTTTCATGTACTCATTCACAGGTGCATAGTCATGAATCAAATGAAAATATTTTAAACTCTATAATCTATAGTACCATCCAGACACAAATATTTTTTTTATCTGTAATAGTGGCAAGTTCTTTTAATTCTGAGAAACTTAATTGCTATGGAACAATTGTTATCGTTCTGATCCTTCTGACACATGCATATTCAAATTAATGTCAAGACATTACTAGTTAGTCTTGAATTTCACTGGATAGTGGCATCTGCAAATTTTATGGATGGAAGCCTTCTCATATGTTTGCACAGGAGAACTGCTGACTCAGTTCTCTGAATTGACATAAATATATTTCTCTACTGCTGTTTACACAATTGTCTGTAGTTTTCACACAGACAGTGAAGTTAATGAGCTGGAACATGTATTCCTGAAGTCTAGAAGTTCATAGTATTTCATATATATATCCCAGGAAGGATCTTGTTTATGATCAATTCACTATGGTAGTATTTTAAGAGTTGGTTTATATCATGCATTTATTTTTTAAACCCTTTTCTTGGTACCAGGGACTATGAACTCTAACAAGTTTTTATAGGATATAAGTAGAAGCTGTTGTTTTTTTCTTTGCTATAGTGTTTGGTGTTTTGTTGTTTTTATTTTTTATTTTTGGATTCCCCACCCTTTTTTAAAGGACACTTGGTGTTAAGACATTTGATTTTTCTATGTCCATGAAGTGTCTCTGTCAGCAAAGCTGGAGCTCTAGTAAACTGCCTGGAGAAGTTCTGAGGCCACTGCTGTACCCTCCGTGGTCTCATCTGCAATAGACACTAATCTCTGAGAAAAGCAACTAGCTGAGTAACACTTTGATAGCCAGGAAACTTTCCAAAAATTGGTAATGCAGTGAAGAGCTGCTGCAGAAATACAGCCCAGAATCACTCTGTAGGAAAATGTCTTCAGCCATTGAAATCATTTACCTTTAGGTATGATGCATTAGAATTCTACGTCATGTAGAAATTCTCTCCTATATACCAAGATATAAAATGAAAAACGTAAAATAATTTTTAGGTCCTTCTTGTTCCTTGATTTATTACTTGAAAATAGATGAAATTATTATACACTATCTTTTTTGAGGAGGGTGGGTTGCACACAAAAGAGAAATTCAGGCTATATGTAAGTGGTTCTGTCTAGAGTACAGCTACTCTGCAGTCTGTTATTTTTCAAGCATTTGGTAACTCTGTTCAGTAGCAGATAATTAAAACTGTTTTATTAAAACGCACTATGACATTCCTATGGATTTTTAATTATGCAGAATATATGCTTCTCATGCATGAATTGAATTCATCATATATGATATCTATGTATCTATATACAATTTACTGAAAGATTTTGCACTGCTAACATATAGCATACTATGCATCTCAGTTATGATAGAGAATAATAAAGATTAAAATGGAAGATCAGTCAAAGACTTCAGCTTGCACATATGACTGACCCCTCACATAGCTCCTTTCTAGGTGAAAATAACATGCTGATTCATAGAACTCAAGCTCCTGGGTCAATATAAAATCTGGGGAAATCTTACCTTCAACCACAGAAATCAGCATTTTAGAACAAAGCATAAATTTGTTATGTTGAACTTGATACTAATTTCTTTTTGAAACTGATGTTTTATTTTGTGAAATTAGAAATTTTCAAAAAAGTTAGGCTGGATACCAGAGTTTTAGTTCAATGGAATCTCCCTCTCCACAGCCAGATCTACAGTTTTAAGACCTGAATCAAGCTAACTTCATTCAGTCAGATAATTTTTCTTTCACTATGCTTTTTTCTGACTTCATGTGAAGCTATCCTCTTGACACCCAGATAGCAAAGAAGTGAAAACTCATTACATTACATTACATTCATGTAATGCCTCTTTCCTTGATGTGAGAGAATAGATGTATTTAAATGATAATCACATCAGGGAAATTTCCATTTCTGTTCTTGTATTCTTTGTGAACATGCATAACCCTGCAATCAACATTTTAAGATCTAGTTCTTCCTAGTATCCAGCTTTCAAAAATTTTGATTGCCCAGTAGCTCCTTTTTAGCTTCTTGATGAAACATCTACATACTCAGTACCCTTAAATATCAGACCTCATAATTTAAACCTTCATTATGGATATGTAATTTGAAATTTAAGATAGACATGATTAACAACCTGTCATTGCAATAAAGCAAAATGATAGAGGTGGCTTGAGAGGATAGGGTGAGAAGCAGAGAGACATATATCTGAAGGGATTAGATCCAGTTGTAATTTGAAAAAGAAGGAACATACCTTTCATAATCAGAGATAATTTAAAACATTTTCTTTTGAGATGGTTTGAAATAGATTTCATAGGTATATGGTTATATGGAATCCATTACTGTTCACTATTTAGAAAAAATAAAATAAAATAAAAAAAGCCTCCAAATATCTATTTTAGTGGCTTCTCATCCTCTTGACAAATTTGCAATTGAGCTAAAAGTTGACAAGAAACTCCAGAGTACCTGATAGACTTTGTGGGAAATATGAATCTAGGGTGGACTTTCTTGATTATAGCACAGGAACATATTCATTTTCAGATTTCCTGAGAATAAAATTGTTTATGAAAATATATAAAATTGTATCATTAATAGAAAGACTATTCTGATCCACCATATGTAATCCACTGCAATTGCATTCAGTCAAACCAAGTGCGCTGCAGACCACAAAATATCAACCCTGTCTTGCTAAACATCAATATCGTAAGCCTCAGTCTGCAA
>JAHXMQ010000807.1:6847606-6860392 GCA_020466415.1 Ammodramus savannarum pratensis | reverse complement strand
GAGGTTAATGGGGAGGTTTTTAGTAGCTTTCAGGCTCTCTACAACATGTATTAATATATGGAGAAGGAATGCTATGCTTAATTTCCTATTTGATAATTTGGCTAAGTACAGTGTAGATGTGCCCTTTTATTTTATTTCTTGTGGGATAATTTGGTTTTGGAACAGAAGAGGCCAAAGGACTTTTCCATTTCCTGTTGTCCTAAGATACATAAGCAGCTTTATTCATGGAGAGTACGGGAGGGGAAATACAGCTGCTAAGAAAGAAAGCAGCAGAGCAGCTTGGCCACTCAGCAAAGGGGATTCAGGATCCTAGTCCTGCTTTGAACAGTGCTTCCTTCTGTTCTCACTGTGTTATTTTACAGCTTTTAAATAGGTAGCTGATATTGCTAAAATCATTGACTTCATTAAGAAATGGACTGCTAGAATTTATGACAATCTTTATTCAAGGTAAATATGATAGACATTTTTGTGTTATCCTATTGGTCATGGCAAAGAATAGAAAAATTTAATATATAGATCACCCTTGCAGTGGAAACTCTGAATGCCCAGGAGGTAAATTGCAAATATTTATAGTAGTGTTATGAAATATAACTTTATCTGGTTTGTACTGCTGCACATAATTTTAAATCCATATAATAAAACTGAATTATTAGACGCTGTATAAGTAATGAAATGGTCTTAATATTTGTACTGGAGTGATGCTATGGAGTTCAGTAATTCTGCTGAAATGTTTTTGAGAGGTATCTGAGTGCAATGTTAAACATTTCAAGCATGATCACTGCTTTATCAATAATGGGAGGTGGGGAAGCAAAGAAAGGAGCAGATGGTGTTTATTAACAGAAGAGGATTTCCATCTAGTGACTTCTGTGGACTTATCATGCATTTCTTTCAGAAATATTAAGAAAAGCTGGTAGCTGATGTACAGCATTATTAAAGCATTAAGAAATACTAGTAGGACTTAAATATGTCAGGATGTGGGGGCTAAAAATAATTTTGGCAGTTGGTATAAAGCTAGAGAATAAATAGGAAAAACAATTTTTAGCTCTACTGCATATCAGAATTCAGAAATGTGGCTGCACATACTCTAAATCTGGCATTCAGGTAAGGTTCGTGAAGTCCAAGATGTATAAAGCTAATAATATCACTGTTAGCTTAATATAACATTTAAAGGACTACTAATGAATTATTTTTTGATTTTGGAGTTCTTTCTATAATAAATCCACTGAAAAATTATTCGCCAGGTTGGAGTGATAAAGGACACGGAATTTAAGCTGTAAGTTTGTCACCAAGCTGGTACCTGATGGATACTACAGGCTCTTTGTTGTACTGTTCACATTTTGCTATAACTGCTGTGGGTGTGGCTGCTCTCTGTCATTACATTGGTTCAACAGCCCCTTAATAAAAAATGAATTAAATTGAATTCAGGAGAGGAGAGGAGAGGAGAGGAGAGGAGAGGAGAGGAGAGGAGAGGAGAGGAGAGGAGAGGAGAGGAGAGGAGATTCCATATGAAATCATTACCAGGTTGCCATGGTGTTTCTACTGATTTTACCTATATGCTGTACTGGTACCATCATTCTTGTAAAAGTCCGGGGAAGTAGAGAGAAAAATAGCTCTGTGGACTAATCAGGTTAATTTTTATAACATTTCACACTATTTTCTTGATGCCACAACCACTGATTTGGCCAAAGAATAACTTCTGGAAACAAAGTTAGCTCTCAAAGACATCAAGCTTTAAGAAAACTTTCTTTGATCCCACTGATCACTCTGCCTCACTTAGAAGTAAGACTTTTTAATTCTGATTTTTGAACTTCCAGCTACTGGCTTTTGTTCTGCTTTTATCTGCTAAATTATAAAGCTCTTATTATTAGAATCTGTGAGTTCTTATGGAAGTTCTTAAGTACTGCAATTAAATCACAGGCTTCAGAGTATTCTTGCTCTTTAATATGGGCTTTTGAAGCATTAACATTAATTTTCCAAATAATGAATTATTTTCTGTCATTCTTCTGTATTTTCATCATTTTGTTACAGCTCTGTGAAAAAGGGCTCTGATCAGTACACTTGTCTGGCTGAGGCCTGCACCTGATCACCATAACCTGTCCTATCATCTTATTAAATCTTTTTTTAACTTTCAGAGCAATCTCTCTCTGTGGTGCATGTGTGAGGGTTCAAAGGGCTGAGTGCCAGCTACAGGAGTCAGGCTGGGTTTGTAGGAAACCTGGCCTGGTACCAGCTACTGGAGAGCCTGGGGTCTCTGTGCCAGCTACTGGAGCGGGTGGGGATCTCAGCTGCCCCTCACTGGGGTGGGAATGGAGTGTGCCCCACAAAACAGCCACAGCTATCAGGAGGAACCTGCATGAGCAGAGCAAGGGAGGGGCTCCGTGCCAGCGCTGGGAGGAAGCCGTGTGACAGGTGCTGAGGCACTGTGAGGACAACTGTCCTCAGCTTCTCCACACTGGGTGTGCATGGGGCACTCACCTGCACACTTCCATCTGGACTGACCAAGCAGGAGGGAGATCTGGATCTAGGGTGAGGTATCAGCATGGGGAATCCATGCTGGACAAGTATGCAAGTACTGCACGTTTGCTAGTGAGCATCAAGCTGGACCAGCCAGTGATGAGGGCACTCCTGGGGCCAGTAAGGGAGCCTGGAATCTGGGTGGGGTTTCCAGGCAGGCAGAGGGATCATGCTGGTGCCTGTGGGACCCGTGGATGTACATGTACCCATGCAGTCAGGTAATTCTGTGTGTGCCTGCATGGATGGCCTCCTGTGTCTGCCAAACAAAGAGAGGATTTCGCCCCTGGTGCTCATGCTCAGGGGGTGCTGGCAAAGCAGAGTCTTGCCTGTGGCAGTCTGTAGCTCAATCTGTCAGTATCTTGTGTCTGTGTGTTTCTCTGGGGTTCTTACTCAGCAGTGAAACTGGTTAAATCCACAAATGGGAAAGCAGCAAAAAAGTCCATTGGCTTGAATTACGTCCCCAGGACACAAGCTGTCCCAGGTGTGGGCTCCTGTGGCCAGGCAAGGAAATGACCAGATTTCAGAGCTGCTGGAAGCAGTGGCCAGTGGCTGCTGAAAGCAGTGGCCACATATTACATCCCTTCAGGTGTCCAAATGTCATTTGGGTTCACCAAGCATCGTTTGCCCTTGGTAAGACTGTGCTAACTACTCCCAATTGGAGTAATTCTTTAGGTAATGGAAAAGGGAATACAAAAATGTGTTCTTAAGGCTACTTCTAGGAATTGAGGGAAGGATTATTTGTTTATAGTGTCTGTAGTGATCCCTCTTGCTTTCATTAGGACAAGTGCATCACTAATCTGTCTAATCATGAAGGACTACTGCTGATTGCTATAATTTTCCATGGATTATAGACAGCAGCTTTTCAGGTACAGCAGGGTGGGAGAGCTCTTCTGGTATCTTTGAGTCAATCTGTGAATTGAATATATCCAACATTTCAATGTAAACACAGTACCAATTACCACTCTACTTCCCAGCTGGACTGATACATGAACAGGTTACTCCTTATGAAGAACAATGCACACAAAGCATGGAGTTCCTTGGCCTTTTCCATACTGAATATATTATTGTCTTTTCCACCTGGTGAATCTGCAATTTTTCCATCCTTTTTTGCCACTAGCATACTTGTGGAGACCCTTTGTATAATCCATGAAACTCCTCCCTAGTGTTAGGGACTTTGGACTTTGATCTTATTGATTTTGTTCTAAGTTCCATTCCTAACACCTTTCTTTCTGTCCACCCTATTTTTCTTTCTTTTTTTTTTTTTTTTTTTTTTTTTTTTTTTTTTTTTTTTGTCAGTACTCCTTTGCATTTTAGTTCATTAGGAAGCTCCCTTGTTAGCCCCATGAGTCATTTGCCAAAGTTCACTTCCCCTTAAAATAGTTGGGTTGTCATTTAAAAAAATCATCCATCTCTCTGACTACACTTCCTCTCCATAATTGCTTCCCAGGAGATTCTGCCTAACAATTCCCCAAATAAATCCAAATATGATATCTTAAAGTCTAGTGTCCCAATTTTAGTACTTCTCAGCCTTCCTTCTGAGGCTCAGTTTTCTTTTACTCTGTAGTTAGGTCCCTGTCCCCTAAAAGAGTGAAAATAGTGTTTTTAAAGGCTCTCCTTCTGAGTTACAAATGTGTACATACGATTATATTCTTATTTGTGCTGATCAGGCAGTTTCATTTCTTCCCAGCAGTCCTACTTTGTGTTCAGATGAGCTGCTGTGGTTATGAAGACCTGTGAAGACAATTGTGCAACTAGGCATTGTTCTGCTGGATGCAGGGTTGCAGGTGAAGAGAGAGATGAGAATGTTGACCTCATGTTCAGAAGGCTGGATTTATTATTTTATGATGTATATTACATTATAACTATACTAAAAAAGGTAGAAGGAAAAGTTCTCAGAAGGCTAGCTAAGCTAAGAATAGAAAAGAAATGAATCACAAAGGAGCTTTCTTCGTATCTGTCCCAGAGAGAGCTCGGTCCTTGATTGGCCGTTAATTATACACATCCAACATGGGCCAACCACAGGTGCACCTGTTGCATTCCGCAGCAGCAGATAACCAGTGTTTACATTCTTTTTCTGGGGCCTCAGCTTCCCAGAAGGGAAAAATCCTAAAGAAAGGATTTTTATGAAAAGATGTCTGCGACAGATGCTCTTGCAGCCAGAGCTTTTTTCCTAATCAGAAGGACTGGAAGGGATACCAGCACCTTAAGGGATCACAGGCATCCATTCTCTCCCTCAGAATCCCATATCAACCTTAGACCAGCTTAAGGTTTCCCTTGGCCATCTTATTACCACTCAGATGAGTGAATAGCATGAAGCAGCAGTTGTGAGGCTGAAAAAAGAGCAATTGCTCAGTAAAATTGTAAAAAAAAATATTCCTGAGCTCCAGGCAAGGAGTACGCAGTCCAAGCCTAGAGGTCTGTCTTGCAGGCAGGGGACTGTACCATGCAGGAGGGACTATCTGACCACTAGAACTTCCCAAAAGCTCTTTGTAGATGGCTGTGTCACTTTATTATCAGTACTCAACAAGTACAGTTAAAGATTGTTTCTGCTGCCAAATATTTGTCATCCTATTTTTGGGAGAATGTGTCATAAATTCATCTAAATAGACTTGTCACTCTCTTCCCTGTTCTTTTGTTTGAAAAATAACATATCATTTTTAGGAAAAAAGCTCATGCACACGTGCTTGATTATAGATCTAGTGTTTTATTCTACTATAATTAGCAGTTAGCCTCTAGTGGTTGTTGAGTGCTAAATTTTCTTTGATAAATCTTAAAAAAAAATAAAGGTTGATTGATTAGAGAGCCACAGAACATGCATAATATTGTTCCAGACAAAATGACTGGAAATATATTTATTTGTTTTATTTTTTGCAAAAAATGTCATTCTTTGAAAGTTAAAAACCAATAAATATCATATAATTACTTCTGCCTTGAGAAAAACTTAATTATTGGGAAAAAAAGAGATGTCTCTCCCTTAGTCTGGTAAAAATCCACTTACTATTTCAATGTTCTGTTTAATTTATTTCTTTCAGAATAATGTTGTTAAATAAGCCATATTTGTCAACTTATGGTACTGCAATTTATCATTTTGATGCATGCCTCATATTGAAGCTTAACTAAGACAGTGATTAATTTGAAATCTTAATTATATGTCAGCCTTACTTTAGCAGGTTTTTTCTTATATTTTCAATGTCATTTTTCATTAAAAGAATAATTGAATATATACTGAAAGTCTTGAAAGAAATTTCCCAAGAGATTCTAAGGTTTTCTTGGTGAACTTATATTCTTCAGCTACTGGACTGTTAAGTACAGTATCCTGACAATAGCAGATCTTAAGGCAATCTAATTTAAGATTCACATTTTGATCCCATGTCTAGACAAGCAGTGATAACTATAATCCAATGTAGCTGAAACAGTATTCTGCAGGAACCACTATATAGTGTTCATTAAAGTACCTAATTAAAAGCAGCTCCATGTTTATAAGCAGGTGCTTCCTTCATGTTTTAAGTTGCAGCTCAATGAAATCTTTAAATAGTAATTCACAATAGCAGACTTTGAAATATCCATCCAATTCATAAAAATGAAACTGCTGCTAAGTACCATTTGCAAATCTAGAATTACATGGCTTAATCCTTCAATCTGCATTTGGTTTTTGATAGCACTTTGGCTTTGATTTGTGATAGCTTTGACAGAACTTCTGTAGCAATAATATCAAAATACAGAGATCAGCAAGAACAGGTTCAGAATGCCAGCATGCAATCTTAAAAACTCTTCAAAACATAGGAGTTCTGCAGATGGAGAAATTTATTTATGGAGAGAACATAATACAGAATTATACAGAACTGTAACCTAAAAGACTCATTTTGTCATCTTAGCAGATTTTCAAATTTGCAAGTTTTTCACATGAGTTAAATTTAGGTTTCATATTTGGACACTAAAATCTATAAAAGATAGTCATACTGTTGAGCACAAATTATGTGACATGTAAAATACTTGGAAATAGGTGAAATTTAAGTATCCAGTTTTGTCAGTCACTAACATCATCTTGAACAATACCATTAAAATAATTTAGTGGTGATTGTGACAAAAGTTTTATTTTAACATGAAGAGAAAAGCAATTGCTTACTCAGCACTGGAATTCTCTGCCTATGAAAATGAAATGAAATTTGTTAGAAGTGTATTTTAAAAGATATTTCCTGTTTTGAGGAGCTTTTGGCAGAGAATTTCTCAATAGCCTATGAGGCCATCCAAGGAAAACAGTGCAAATGTAGAGAGCTTTGAGATGAAATAATAGTACTGTGAACTAGATGGTCACTCAATTGTCTTACAATTTGGAAAAAAAAAAGTTTAAATTATTGAAAGTATTTAATCAATTATTGAAAGTAATAAAAATGTATTTATATATATATATGAAATAATTAAATACAAGCAAATAGTAATCTTTCTGGAAGAGTCTTTCTCCTTTGAACTCCTGAACACCATGAAGAAAATGTCATTCCTTTGCCAGGTGACAATAGGCCACTAACATTTCCTGGACCACCAGTGGTATGTTACAGCTAAAAATTATTTAGCTAAAATAAATACTATAGATGTATTTGGAAAGATCACAAAGCATTCACAAAATTTTCAAACTTCTTTTTAAAATTTAAAAGCTAGACTATTTTTCTTAAACGGATATTTATTCTAAGAAAAAATAATAATTAATTCTTGATTTCAGATAAATTCATGAATTCATGGTTAATTCTTGATAGATATTTATTTAAAAACCTAGAAGATCACATACTAAAAAAAAAAAATTAGTTCATTACATGTAGAATATAACATATAAAAATAATTTTCTGAAAATAGTACCAATTGAATAATTAAACTTACCAAAGTATCAGCAGAAGTTTGGTGAAGAATTCATATGCCTTCTTTTCTTTTGTTTTTAATTTTACATTCTACATTTTACCTACTATAAAATAGCATGTGAAGTGTGTATTGAGAAAATGAAGAAACCTGACATCAGAAAATAATCCTACTGCTTTCATTTGAAAAAATATTAGAAGAACTTGGAGACAACCTTACACATTTATTGCATGATTAAAGAAGAAATAAAAACATTAGGATCACAAAATATTTTTTAAATTGAATTTTGCATTAATGTTGTTCTACTTTACTGTTCTGTCAGTGTGCTTCTAAGCAATATGTTCTTAGCTCTTTTAGGACCAGATCCTGTTGCCACTTGCAGCATTCAATTCCCAGTCTCTCTCAAAGATATAATCAACACTGATGCACTTAGTGCCAGTTGTAGAGCTGATTTTGTGATGAAATATGCATCCTATGGGAAATGATTTGAAATCACAGGGTAAGAAAATGCTCCTAAACGATGGCTTCTCAACATGAAGTCCAGGTTTGAACTGATGATGTAGAAATAAAAGTCTGTGTTAAATGCTTATTCTTCTCAGCACCCTGTCACTCCAGATCACTAGTTAATAGTAAGTAGACAGATGACAAGAATAAGATGTTTATAGGCAAATATTGTTGTTAAATAAAAATGTGCTATGTCATCTTTAATTACAGTGTAGCATTTCTCAGTTCTGTACTTGTCACAGGAGCTCATACTGCAAGAAAAGGAATGTGTTATTCTGGGCATGAGGCATCTTAATTTGGAAAACTTACTTCCACCCACAATTCTGCTACTGTCACACCTAAAATACATTCCAGCTTCACATATTATTGAGAAGCCATCAAATACAGTTTCTTCATCTAATTCCAATCCCCAGGCATGAGCAGGGACATCTTCCACTAGATTAGATTTGTCAGATCTCCATCCAGCCTGACCTTAAACACTTCTGGGGATGAGGCATCCACAACCTCTCTAGTCAGCCTGTTCCAGTGTCTCACCATCCTCACAGCAAAGAATTTTTCACACAATCGCAGATTTGGTTGGAAAGGACTCACAAGGACTATTGAGTCCAGCTTTTAAGTGAATAGCCCATACCAGGATCAAGACTGTGACCTTTTAGTACCATGGTCTTTTACATAAAATCTAATCCAAGCCCAAAATTTGAGTCACTTCTTTATAATTTAATTTTTTTTTTACTATTCATAGGATATCTCTTAAGTGCAGCATAAAATAGCATTTAATAAAATCAGGGAAATTTGCTCAAAACCAAGGAGTTAATTGGAAAAGAAATCAAAAGAAGAAATTCTTCAAAGATTAAAATGCAAAAGGAGACAGAACCTAAGCATTGACAAAACAAATTTAGTTATAACTGTAAAATGAAAGGAAGACTCTTATAACGTACATTCCTCACATTGTTGTTGGTGGGCAACACATTTCAGTTTTGACCAGCAGACCAAGACAAATAAGCACAGTACTAGAGAAGTTTTCAGGGAGTTACTTGGTGAGATCAAATCAGAACTAGAGAGAAGGAAAAGGAATTGAAAAAGCAGTGAAGAGAAAATTGTTTTAATTTGATTATTTAATGTCACTATTGCTTTTGAGGTCCCACAGACTTCATCTGATTCCTATAGACATGTACCTTTTTCCCTCTCTGTTCAGCACTCACCAGGCTATAGAGGGAGCAATCTCAGCGAAATAATATGGATGAAAACAAATTTTGTTGCACCTGTATTATTTCTTCATCCTTTTCTCTAGTCCAGCCTGCTGTATGGCTTGAAACCACCAGCAGGAACCCAAGCAACCAAAGTCATAAATGAGATACAAATAACTGATGTTGTGAGAAAATGTCTCCATTGGAAACAGCACATTTACTTTAATTTAAAACATTTATCAAATTGCATCTTGATGCATCATGTCTAATGCAGAGTGACAATAGGAGGTTGTAACAGTCTTAGAGCTGTAAATTGACTCACTAATTATCTGCATTTCAATGCTTAAAACCTGCTGACAGATTTACTCACACAAAACTGATGCTTGGTGCTTAGGAGAAAATGCATCACAGTATTTTGGATTCTCAAGATTGTTTTGAGTTGAAAAGGCTCCAAGAAGCAAGTTTGTCATGTTTGGTTTTGAGTCTTTCATGACAGAGTTACACAGCAGGTCTGTTATATTCACTTGAATCCAGTTTAATCACTATGCAGACTTGAAATCATAGATTAAAAATGAAAAAAAGTAAACTCCCAAAGATTAATTTGTATTACAGATTGAAAATAGTTACAAAAGAGAAAAATTTTAAATCATAACACTTATTTTCCTTCTGCACTGTTTCAATTTCCCTTGAGACTGAGATCTCTTTTTTTCCAAAGTCTCTGGAGTTTGGCTTTTCCACGAGAGATATTTCAGAATATACTTTCACTATTCACATCTATGGGATGGAATTTTTATGTCTTCTTCTGTCTCTATATTTTAGAACTTAAGTTTATTTATTTGATAGATAGAATGTTCTGAACTGTCCATGAAAATCATGACATGGATCAGTCTTCACTGCCAGTACTATTTATAACAAAAATGCAAAAGAAGGAAAAAGGATACTGCCCTGTTTTTTGGCATTGGCTTCCTTTCTTAGGAATTTTTTTTAAACTTTCACTTTAATGGCATTGTTTCTATAGCTCTCTCCTTTAATCCCAGCACACCATCTTGCAGGTGACATTTTTAAAGATTGCTACATCAGCTTATAACTCCTATCACTTGTGAGGGATTAGGTGTTCAGGATTCACTACACAGGTCTTCCAACACACATTTCAGTGCTTATGTCAATATCCTGTACCATCATTGCAGACATCCTCTACCTTAGAGGGTAGAGGTAAACAATTCCAGAGTACTATGCTATTTTTTTTCCTTACTACTGGCTATAAAGTAAGCATAAATGAATAGGACTTGTAGGTGTATAGATAAGTCATACCTGGCCACACTGCAACAAACAGTTTTTTCTCTTCCTTGCCATGATCACACATATTTGAGTATAAATATTTTTCACTCCATTCCCCAGAAATCCTAATCAGTTTTACACTATTTTCACATAGGAGCATGTGACATGGTGAAAACCATAAGTACTTGTGGCATTATTGCTGTTCCTGCCTTTGGGTCACAGATGAGCAGTGAGCCCTAGGGCAGCTGGGACATTCAACTCATGGGAGGGCTGAAAGGCCTCAGTTAAATTCATCCTGTCCTCATCAGAGCACTAAAAAGCTCCTCCATACTGCTACCCTCAACCAACCTGTGTGATCATTTCACCTGTTTGCTGGTGGATTTTTCCTATGATTTTTGCCTATATGCAACAAAGGCAAGAGTAGCTTTCAGTCTTTTTCCGAATATGCTGCTTCTTTGAAAGACTGAAGCTAGGAAACTTATTCAAAGAATTTACTTGGATTTGCTCTATATTTAATGATATGGTCTACAGATCTGGCCTAAATATGTGCATCTCCATTCTTGATCAAAATTACAAATTCATTACAGTTCATCTGATCTGTTGACTCTTTTTTTTTTCTTTGAGAATAACTAAATTAATTTTATTTCATTTACCACAGAAATTGCACAGAATTCTAAGGATAGTTATCAACTGATTTTATTTTAGGAACAAGATGAAGGAACTAATTAGTTGTAAGAGACAGGGCACCTATTGAAAGTCACTTGTTTTTTATTTGGCCGCAATTATTCACTCAGTTTGGTATACAAAACAAACATATCTATTCTTATATATCCACATGTTAAAGCAGCAGATTTGTTATAAGCAATACCATTATAGTTTGGAAACAAATGAAAAGCTTTATTTCAAGGCTTGCACTACAGACCTTTGTCTTTCCAGCAAATATTGTAAGATAAATCTAGTGTTGATTTTCATATGATTTTATAGAGAAGGTCAGCTTCAGGATAAAAAAAACAAAACAATAGTTTTTCTGTGATTCCAGTCAGACTCCTTTGAATATTTTTCTTTCTTTAGACCCTCATAGATATGCTCTACTCTTTTTTAAAAGAAAATTAATATATCAGGAACACCTGTTCATGTCATTCATTTGGGCCTAAAATCATCTTCTCTGTTACTGGGTTGTTTTGGGAAAATGCTAATAGAAAATTCTTTTCTTGTAACAGGATAAACATAAGCTTCAAATATTTGTTACATGATTCAACAGTGCACCCAGGAAACCATGGAAGTTAATAGCATTCTGGGCTGCCTCAATGAAAGTGCAGTCAGTAAACCAGGGAAAGCAAATTTTTTCCTGGATTTTAAATCTGGAATATGGCATTCATTGTTGGAACCTCTGTGCAAGAAAGATGCTGATACATTGCAGCAAGTTCAGGGAAGGGTCTCCATGGAGCACTCACCCTTCAAGGAGAGGGGGAGGAAGATGTGCTTCTTCAGCCTGGAGAAGAGTTCCTGGGGACAGGGAGGTGTCACAGCATTCTTCAAATACTTGTATGGAGCTTAGAGAGAGGGATCTTCATCGAAGTGAATGGGAAGACAGACATACCAAAATTGTCTACAGTGATTGTGGAATCTCCCCTTTCAGATCTATTGCTTCTGCTTTGCACAGGAGGTTGGACTAGAGCTCTCCTGAAGTTTCTCTGACCTGAATTATTTTATGAGTCTATACTAATCAACCCATAGGAAGTAACCAAGAGTAATAATTTTAACTTCGTTGTTTAATATGAAGATCAAATGTGCATTCTTGAAGGATTTATTTCCCTGCAAATACAGACAGATTTTGAAGTTAGCTTGACTTTGATCCAATTAGTCCAATTAAATGTAATTTTCTTGTCAGAAAAAAAAAACCAAAGGCTGGACAAAGAACCTGAAACTGAGGGTCACTGGGTCAGTTTCATCAAGAATGTGCTCTCTTCAATGGGACACAGTCCCACAGCTGGGACATGGGTAGCAGAGCCAGGGGCTGGTAATAGGGTGAGGGCCAGGCTGGAGATAAAGCACCAACACAGAGCTCAAAGTCCTGACAGAGCTCAGCCCACTGCATCACAGGGCCAGGGCATCTGTGCAGCAGACATCTGGAGGCTGGCTGGAGGGCACTGATGGATCCAGACTGGGATGGAGTGGGACTCCTGAGCCCATGGAAATGCACATCCCAGTAGATACTGATCAAGTTCTATTGCTGCCTTCACTGCCTTGGCATTTAACCTGCCTCAGGTTATTGAAGATATTTTTACTTTGTGTATGTATATTTTCCTTGTGTTTTGAACTGTGATAGCTGCAAGTATGCAAACCCTACAGTTTTACTACATATCTTGAAATCTATAAATAAGCAGACATGCTCTGTTAATCTTTACTACATTATTCATTCTTTATATTTCTGAATTGTCAAGTCAGAAATACC
>JAHXMQ010000807.1:6837392-6847506 GCA_020466415.1 Ammodramus savannarum pratensis | reverse complement strand
CCAGAAAGATACTGGGTGGAAAAGGACTTGGGGGTGTTGGTCAACAGGCAGCTGAACATGAGCCAGCAGGTGCCCAGGTGGCCCAAAAGTGCTGTGACATCCTGGCTTGTGTCAGGAGTAGCGTGGACAGCAGGACCAGGGCAGTGAAGGTCTGATACTGGGCACAACCAAAATTAATCATTGATATTGACAGTGAATTTCCTTTCTTTTAAAAATGTAATTATACCACTGTGTTATCTGGTGAAATGAACTTAAGTGAATAATATTTTGGATATTTTAAAAGTTTCATCAATTTACATGTTATATTTGAAAGTTGTGTAAAACACATTTCCTAACCTTGAAAGGTTTGCAAATTGAGTGTGTCACACACCATACAATGGCAAGAGAAAAGGCTGAGAGAGTATGTTTCTACTATATGTTTATAAACTCAGATAAAATGTCTAAATTGCATTGCCAATACAGAATATCTTTTGAATGTTCATTACTCCTGGACCAGCATTAGAAAGTAAATTAATTAAATTCCATTAATTAAAGCTGCATAAACTCAATACAGCAAATTATTTACACTTTTTGCCTAATTTTTCTGGCCAACAACCGGTTCTGAAAATATTAAATGTTGTTAAGTAGTTATCACTAAAGACTTGTGCCTTTTTCTGTTTTAACACTATTATTGCTGCCCTGTGGCACATTAGCATTTTAAATAGATGGCACATTCTTTTAATTTTTATAGAAGTGTTCATCTTCTTCAACAAACCATTGAGAGCTTATTAGAAGAACTTATTTGTTTGTGACTTGTTTTGTAAACTGCAGTAATTTAAAAATTAAAAACAATTCAAAAAAACCAGAAATAGTAGTATGTATTAACAACAGTCCTAAAATTAAAGATTTTTTAATATTAACTTTTTTTTTCTCTTCTTTCTTGTTTGTTTATTTGTTTGTTTCCTTTAGTAATGGTCAACCATTCTGTCATTTACTAGGAGTTATGTCATCAATGACTTTTTTTGAGTGAAAAAATCTCTGTAACTCATAGTACTATCATTAGAAATTTCACTGTAACATAAGACAGACCTCATTTGCAAGAGCATGGCTTCACTACCTGAACTAGAAAAGTAAAGAGGTTGTCAGAAAGACTGAAATATGACAAAAGGAAACAATCAATAGCTGGCCTTATCAAAGAGCCTCAGCTAGGGAGACAATGAATTGTCATTGATCTGAGACTTCATGGAAAACTCAGCAGTTCAAGAAAGATAATTGGATTATCATGAACCTGAAAATGTGTTGAAAAGATAAGAGGAACAGAAGAAGTCTACAGGTTGTAGAAAAAAAAATCTTGAGTTGATTTGTTGAAATTTTAAAACAGAATAGAGGAATTTAAAACTTAGATGAGTAACTAATTTTCCTAATAAGGCTCAATCTTACAGTAACAAATGAAAAAGTCAAAATAATGTCTCATACAGAAGAACAAGATGCAGTAGACTAACAGTTTTGCAATCTGAAAAAGATAACTGTCAGCAGGTTGGGAATTCCTTGTATTGATTAGAAAACCCCTTCTTAGAGAAAGTATCTAAATTTAAATTGCCACCCAGCTTGCAAATTCAGCTAAATTTGAAATGGGCACTTATTCAAGGTCTAGACTCTGTGAACCTGTTAATTAACAGATAATCTGTAGTGGTTGTCTCAGTCTAGATGGTTGCAGCTGTTCCACTTGTATGGACAATTAGGTATTTCTTTCATCAGGGATTTTAGTCTCTTTTATTCCAGGTGATTATTTGAAGAACCTCACTTTCTTTCTCAGCAAACTCACATAACCCAGTTAGATACTAGTTTTCCTATCTTCCATTTCAGCTTTATTTATAATTAGGAAAGATTTTTTCTCATTCAAAAATTTGGTATTAATAATATTATTTTTGCACAATATTTTTGTAAATGTTCTTCTGAATTTGTTGTGAAGAACTACAATAATTTTAAAACTATGTAGTTAAATGTCTGACAGAAAAGCATTAATTTATATGATCTGAGTAGTATTAAAACAGAAGAATTAAACTCTTCATATATTTCAAGCATTTAGATAATCTTAGTAAGAAAATACTCTGTTACATGAAAATCTTTTTTGCAGTGCAATTAAAAGTACAATTACATTGTAAAAAAATATAATTCCTTAAAACAGAAACATTTAAAAATATGGTCCTATTGGGGATTATATTAACAAAGGAAAATGAGCATGATAAATCATAGTAAGATTATAGTAAGACAGAGATGAAGATGAAGTAATAAAATGAAATATTTTCATTTATAAATTAATTCTGTTGCATAGGATTATGATCGACTGATTTGATAAAAAAACATAATTTACTGATTATGGTTCTTTCCTGTATGAAGGAACCATTATCACTAGGTATTGGCATGGTATGGTGCACATCACTGAAATACAAGTTTTATACTATTATATATTTATAGTAATATATTTTTCCTTCATTTAAAAAGCCAAATACCACTTTAAATAACCCAGTTTCTCATAGCAAGGGCAAGGCAAGATCCAGAAGTTCGGTGTAGTACCAGACCTTATAATGAAAAGAAAAAAGATCTGGATTAGTAGACTTGTTCTTGTTTCCCATCCAGCCTCACTGGTAGGATTTGTGGATAGGGAGAGGCCTGGTGGTGATTTCCAGGAAAGTTCCTGGCCCATGAAGGAGCAGCAACACAATAATGAACTTGAAGGCTTCTCTCATCCCCAGAACTCTACCAGCACCTTACTAAAGAACTCTTTGTCAGTACAAATGCCTCCTGATATTTTTTTATTCTTTGCATAAAGGAGCTCTATATAACTTTATTGACAAGTAAAAGAAAAAAATAAGGCACAGCCCATATCTTATCCATCATAAAATATTGTCTGCAATTTGGAAGTAAAATTAAAGTAAACCAACCTTAGTTCCTCTTCCTGCAGACCAGTCCAGGGGCTCATGGACTGTTAGTGGAGACTGTGGTTCAGTAGCAGCGTGATGGGGATTGAATCAGTGCTCATCACTGTTCAGGACTTTATCCTGAGAGTACTCAGTGCTGCAGGCAAGGTAACAATCGCCAGTGCTTCTACTCACTGCACTGCAACTTTCTCCCCTACTTTTGTTATGAACATAACATTGTTGTGATGCCTTTCCCCAGCCTGCAAACTGGGGAAAAATCTCCTAAATGTTAATATATCATATGAAGTTATTCCAAGAGCATAAGTGATATTGCATTTTAATTCTGCTATAAATGCAGTATTTGGATATTTTTATTCAAAAACATAGTATTCTATTCTAGTAATTAATAGACCCATATTTCTATATGTTTTAGTTTAAATAAAATAATAATTTGTTCACAGAATTTCACTGGGGTGATAGAAATTGCTCTTTCATTGTCTTTGTAGGTATTCCATTAAGCTTTCAATGTCAAAGCAGTTTTTAGTCAGCTAATGAAAGTAAATTTTAATAAAGCACCTTTTTTAAATGAAATGCTTATTGCATTCTATGTTCCATTATATTAAATTCTTGCAAAATTCAATTAACCCTTCATATGTTCTTTTTAAAGTATTTATATATTTTAATTGAATTCTCCTCTCCTGCAATTTAGTGAATAAATAGGTAAAGCAAAAGTGAACAAATAGCATTTGGCTGTACTGGGAAATGAAACGTTAAAAATGAGAAAATTAAATAATCACTAAAGCACTTGTGGAAAAATCACTATTGAGGCCAAAATTTGGTAAGATTATGGAAATAAAATAGGACTTCATATCTAGACAGTCACCTTCAACCCTAACCCAAGTTTTTAAAAGATCAGGAGAGATCCAGGACACCACAGGATTTCATTTTAGAAACAATGGTATTTTAAAAATAATTTCTACAGGGTCCATAACTGCAGCATGTCTGTCATAGAAAATCTAGAGGATTCTAGGTCACCTCTCTGCTGTGATCTGTCGAACAAAAGCTTTGAATTAAAAATGCTATTCGTCAGCATTTCTACTGCCTGCAACATAATAAGAGCAGCAAAATGTATAAAATACTTTTTAAATTGTGAAGGAGAAACCATTCAAGCCCTTTCAAGATTCAAGTGTCAAGAGTTCCAGGCGTTCAGCTCCAGGGAAGAAACTTGTATTTTTAATTCTATAATCTGCTTGTGTGGATAGCAGATGCTCTGTGATTTCTGGGAGCATTTGCTCAAGATGACAAACACCAAAAGAAGTGGTCTTGTAAAAGAGACAGGAGAGTGAGCTAGGGGTAGTCTTTAAAACCTTCATTTTACCAACTTCTTTTTGAACTACCATTTTTTCTCCAGCTTTCACTTGACATATGTACAAAAATGGAAAAACAAATACTAACAGGTAAAGTTAATGACAACACTCACATCTCTTACCAGTTTGTTCTTGCCCAACTTCTATTTCTGTGCAAAGCAGACTTTGAGCTGTATCTGCCCTTCCTATCATTAGTGCTGGCAGAGTCTGCCTCACTTCGTGTGGAGCACTTGGAGTAGTAAATGAGATGCACCAACTAAAGCTTCCTAATACCATGGCAAAGTAGAAATGTAAATATAGTTTGTGTACAAACCAATCTCCTTTTCTGGATAAGGGGTTTATTTTGGATATGCATAGCTGGGAGAGTGTCTTTTTGAAATGACTAGGAATTTTATGATAGTCAATCACAAAGATGGACACTTTGATAGGACAGTATTATACAACCTTAGGCAAGATGGGGAAGTGGTAATTGATAGTTCAGTAGAAAAATATGTCAGATAAAGCTGAAACATGACATGCTGCTTATATTCTGTTTGCTCCACTTCTGGATTGCAGGATTTTTTTTTATGTCTAGACACCATTAAAATTTGGACTGTGGGTTTCAGCATAGTTTCCCACAAAGTCTACCTGTAGGCAAAGATAAAATCTAGCATTTCATTTGGAATAAGTGACCGCAGTTAAGATCATAAAATTATACTTATTTTTTGGAGAGAAAATTATGTCAGAACATTCAGCAGTCAGTATCATGGAAAAAAACCTTTGCTTCTATAATTCAGAACTTCAGTGCTTTCACAGAATGCCAAAAGCAAGAAAATACCCCCTAATAAAAATTTGCAGTTTTAGAGTGCTCCAAATGGCCACAGGACTTCCTGCCCTTGGTTTGTTTGAACAGCTCCCTATTACATTAATGTGAATTGTATGGGTGAATTAAAGGCTTGGCTGTAGCCTAATTATCCTGACATTTCCACAGTGTATAACTTTTGCTGCAGAGAAACCACACCAACAGAGTTATTTAAATGTATGCTAAAAATAATAAGTAGAAACAGGTATTTTGCATGTAATTTAGCTCTTTGCAGAAGAGAGGAGGAAAACAAGCTAGATCACATTTCTTGCATCTTCCTGGATTCAGCTTCAACTTTTTGTTCTTTAAATATAACAGAAACAGAGAGTATGTAAAGCAAATATTGCATTTTTTATGTTTCCACAGAAGTTTTCATTATTAGTTATATTATTTTATTCATAATTTTGTTGGTATTTTATTCATAGTGAATCACTAATTTTTTAAATTTTGAATATGTTAAAAATTCATTGCTTGTGCACTGAAATAAAAAGGATTTTTCCAGCTTTATTAAAAGGCAGTTATGTCAAAGACCTGTATTTATTTCGGCCTCTGAAGTCCCTATTCATGGCATGATTCTGCATGTGTCTTGTGGTCTTTATAAATACATTAAAGATATCCTTCTTTCTAGACATCAAGCCCTGACCTCTCTGTCAAAAATTATGAAGTTCAAAATGAATTTTTATTCATGGCAATTAAAGTCAGCTTCCAACAGGTGTATCTGGTGAAGACAGGGACTGTTTATCTATTTCTACAGGGCAAAGTACAGCTGCTTTTAATTTATTGTAGATTAAACAGAAAATCCTATCTGCACTATCTGGTAGTTAAAAGTATCAGTAGTTACAGCATATCTATACTAGTTAGGGCAAAATAATATGGACAAGACTTACTTTCTATATTCTAATTTAAGTTAATTATATTAAGGACTATTATTTCAGAATTGCTTACAGGCTGGGTTAGCCTTCGTTATTCAGAGTTGTGAACAATATTGATGTCTGGAGGTGAGCTAATCACTGTTCTTTTTCTATAAATGACAGGAAATAAAGCATGAGCCTCCCAACTTGGTATAACACTAATGCCATTCATTAAGCTAATTAACTGTTCTTTAAAGATGCTGCTTACAACTAATTATAAATGGAATACAGATGAACAGTTCATAAGTAACCACACTATATATATCTGCATTTATTATAATCATCTGTTCTGGAAAGTCTATTTTTTGCATCCTGTTGCTCTGTTTTTTTAGCTTTTTTTAATTTTGCTTTGACACAAAAGCAACATTTATGCACTTCCTATCACAAACAATTATGACTGATCCACAGTACTATTGAGTAGGAGAAGCTTTTTCACCTGTTGTGCTGTGTCTGTCTGTTGAGCAGGACTACTAGCAGCTTTATTAATCATGACTTGGAAACAAACATGAATTCAGGAGAACTCTTGTTGCATGGTCACCTTTGGCTGTGCTGAAAGAATTGTGTTTGCCAGCCTTTCTAAAGGGTTCTTCAGGGTTAACCCTGTTCCTCAAGTGACTTGTTTGTCACCTCTGTAGCTCAGGTCATGCTGGCACAGCCAAGGTCCAGAAGTGTAACTGAAAAAAAAAAAAAATCACAGTGAAAGAAATAAAAATTCTGAGCAGGGATTTCACCTAGAAATTTTTTAACATTTTAACTAGGTAAGATCTCTTTGGGTTACCATAACCATAGACAATAATTATAAATGTTTTAAGCCTCTTCTGCAAATAATATGCATGCAGTAGTGTTCACTGCACTATGGGCTTTTTCCAAACCTGATGCATTTTAATGTGTTTCTCCTCTCTCTGATACTTTGTGATACTTGAAAGGATGTGTAGTGTGGTACTTGGAGGAAAAAAAAACAACAATTTGTTTATTTTTTGCAAGTTGGTCTTTGGTCATGGGAAAATTTATTGTTTAAGAGCCACAGGTTCCTTTTTATTTCTTGGTCTGATAAAACTGGTTCTGGAAACATTCTGGATAGTAAAGTTCTGAATTTATATTTCAGTGGGTATAAAATTAAAAGAAATTTTAGTTTTATAGTTTTGATTGGTACATATCTTTCTTGGTAAGGTCTTTTTGTAATTTTTTTTTATTTAATAGAGGATCTGGATATAAATGTTGATGTAATTTAGAAAATTAAAATTCAGCAAACCATCTGGATGTTATATGTTGAATAAATATTTGGAAAGAGTTATGCTTTAACTTAAATAAAAACAAGCACCCAGACAAAACACAAAGCAAAAAACCAACAAACCAAACAAAAACACAAAACAAGTACCAAGTCAGAAAATGTTATATTTACTTAATCTGAGGAAGAAAATTCCCAACTCCACACTTTTTTTCTATTTCAGTTGTCTGTAAAGTTTTGTAGAATCCTAAATGGTCTGATTAGATTCTAATGAAACAGTTAAATACCATGTCACCTAATTTAAGGTGTACATATGACCTAAACACTGTGTTGTTCTTTTTAAGCTCGAGGAAAAAGAGGTGTGCTTCAAGAATCCAATTTATCCAGACTCTGTTCTCATCTACATTAGGAAGGCAAAGTCCTTCCCCAGCATCTTTCATCAGCCCTAGCAGCAGTCTTGCTGCCACACAGATTTTATTAACCATCCAAATGGTGTCAACACAAATAAATACAAGTATGTCTTCCCTCCATATGGAGTGCTTGCCCCTCAAAATTTCCAATATTCTGGAAATTTAATTTCAAAATTTTGCTATAGGGGCCTTCCTTCTGCTTAACTCTGCTATTAACAGTGATTCCCAGAGCCTCCTACATAGAGCTCTTGCTCAGGGAATGCATTTCCTTCATCCACATCGCATCTGCCACTTGCAACTGCATCAAAGTTAAAGATAAAACAATGATCCCAGCTTGAGATTTGTAAGAATAGTTCCATGGTTTTAATTAACAAGGAACCTGATTAGAGCAGATGGAAAGACATTTATGCAGCACCGACTGAAATACTTCAGTTGTATGCACAGTGGTAAACCAAATTTCTTTAGGATTGGTCTAGATCAACCCTAGTAGGTGATCATATCTGCTATTTAATTGTAATATTTATTCCCTAGCATTTTTTCCATTTCTATAAATTAGCACCCTGATACAATTCAAAGGCATGATGTATGGGATTTCATATGTGGATGAGGCTGTCATAGTTTGGGAAAATACTAGAACATAAGGATTTTCACCATGGCTTTCCACTAGTTCTCAGGCATAGTGAGTGGTTGCTGACCTATTTCTTTACTAACATTTATGCAGCCTCAACCACCCACTTGACAAATGTATAAAAATCACTTGCTCTACATGTTTTCACCAGCTACCAAATTCTGTATATTCCCATGGTAAATAACCACACCTGGGAACCATCTTTCCTTGGTATTCACTTTCTCAGTGTGTAAAACATGGAAATAAGACATGGAATTCAACTTTTTAGGTTTTTGCCTTGGAAGATGGGTGTTTAAAATCTAGATAAAACAACAGAGAATATGGCAACTTTTTTACAATTAGATCATCATTGGATTTATTTTCCTCAAAATAATTTCAAAAATAATTAGTTAAGGATTTCAAAATAATGGCAAGAAAAAGGGATAATCACTTTTATCATGGTTTGGTAGCATTGGAAAAAACAATCATTCCAAGGCACATATTCTTGGAGACAAAATAAATTATAATTTATCTTGATGAAGGGCTTTTATGAATTACTTTCATAATTTAGGAACTGTCCTTAAGCAGCTAGAAAAGTTGCATCTTTATGCTGGAAAATGGGAGCAGGTACATGTCCAGCTAAGAAACAGCCATGTTAAAAAAAAAAAAAGGAGAAAAGGATGTTTTAAGTGTATGGTAGTTTGGCTTCATGATTGATGGTTTAAGTTATTTAATATGCTTCTAGGTCATTAGGAAGCTTTGCTTTGTCTGTAGTTTCACATGTTATACATCGAATATGAGAGAACAAATTGCTGGCATAGTATCACAAATCAATTGAATGCTGCCTTAATTTTTATTTCACGCAAATCCCCACTACTAGTAAATGAATTATGTTAAGATAACCATCATTGTTAAATAAATAAGGGCTCTAATTTCAAAACTTTTGTTGTTATGTATAAAGCTACCAGATGGCATCTTAAAATATATCTAAATCTGTTGATCTGAGGTTTAGAAACCCCAAGTTTTAGGATGTTCGTGACATGTCACTTCTAACCTTAGACTCAGATTTCTCAAGTCATTCAAGAGATGACTGTTCTGGCAGACATATAAAAAGAAATGAACTAAAAAACATAAAGAGGTAAATGAATGGGATGAGGGCAAATTATATGCTAACTGCAGAGAAATAACTGAATATTATATTAAGCTACTAGTTTCTTTTAGTCTATAAAATGAATCAGGCTAAATCTGATTTAATTTGAAATTTATATAAATGCAAAATACTTGACAAGTTAGTGATACTGTTGATATTAATTTAACTTATGCCTTGGGGCAATTGCCCCACTTTGAAATCAATACATCTGCATAATTTCAAATTTATAGCAGCATTGATGAGATCTTTGCTTTGCTGTTCAACATTATGAATAATTTGAATATTATGAAGCATATAGCAATCAAAATCCTGAAATATATAAAGATCTGCATAATCACTAATATGGCAAATCTCTGGCATTGCAGAAACTGAAAAAAAAAAAAAGAAAAGGAAGTTGGCCATGAGGACGCCATGGCTCCATGACCAAAGATATATTTCATCATGAAAGCATTACAAAATATCAACAAATATAAGCAACTTCTAGTAAAAATAAACAAATATAAGCAGCTTCCTCTGCTTCTTGTGGTAAAGAGTACATTGTCACTCCTTTCACTCCTACGTTCACAGGAACTAGACCCTGGCTGCCACTTTCCTGCCCATGAGAGTACTTTACCAACTTTCTGTGTAGTAGAATTAACTGATAATTTAAAACAAGGCCCAATGCTAATTAAAATCATAGAAAAAATACAAGAAGACAGAC
>JAHXMQ010000807.1:6792406-6837292 GCA_020466415.1 Ammodramus savannarum pratensis | reverse complement strand
ACCCTCTTCTGTTCTGATTCTATTTTGCATCCTATTTACCATGCTTGGAACATGGAAGTATGTCCATTTTTTAATTGAAATAGTCCCTAAATTAAAAACCCAAAACAATTTCTGCCCTCAAAATCTCTTGCTGTCACCTGTAGAAGCTTTGTCTCTGTGGCAGCAGGACGGGTAGCAAGTTGCAATGAACAGGATGGACTGATGGTAATGAAAGAGCTACAGCAACCCTTTGAATGTCTCAATTTAGATGCAAAATCTCTATATTCTCTGGATTACTGCTCAAAGACCCATTTGCAATTGTTCTCCTCAGCTGTAATTTTTCCTTAGAGATAGCACTAAATTATGGGATGGCTAAAATAGTGTTATAATCAGAAAAATAGAAGGATAATACAGATTCCAAGGAAACCCTTAAAAATGTCATGATACCTTCATGCCAATACCAATATTAAATCCTTTATCCCAGCCAATTGCAGTATGAACAATTAATTCTGCTGAACTATTTTGAAATGCAAACTATTTTCTAATCCAAGACACAATGTCCTGATTATGTTCTTCATTTTAAATACTATGTTTTATCTCGGATCTCAAGATATTATCCTGAGTAAAGACATTTTCTGGAAACAAACAAGTGAGGAAAAAATGGGATTTACCAGCTTCATAAAAAATCATTTAGGTAATTACTTAGTCCAAAACAGTACCAACAGCATAACCATATGCTATAATGTATTTTCAAAAGAGAAATTGAATTACAGTTCCAGAATGACAAGGCAGTAGGTTTTTACCAGAAAAGATTGCTGAAAGCAAGACTGTTGGAAGTGAAAACACAAATAGACTAAACCTCAAGCAAACTCTGAACTGAGGAAAACATTACTCTGAATTCTAGGAAAATGCACTATTAATACAAACACCAAAGCACTTTTAGCAGACTTCAAGCTAATTAATTTCACCAGGTAAATATTATTCAAATTAAAATAATCTCAAAATAATGTTAATTCAATCAAAATAATGTCTTTAAGAAATGGTGAAGGACAGATAAGAAGTACTTAATGCATGGAAAAAGTTTGAGGTAATAATATATCAACACCTGGAACATATAATGATAAAGTTTTTTAACAATACAGCTCTTATCTGAATATGTTTCATGCAAATGATATATTTAAATTATTAAGTGAATCTACTTGCCATGGTGTGCCATATTTACAACACAACTTCATGGAATGCTCCTTCAGAACTGACTTTAAAACGGAATCTTCTTTAAATTCTCTCAAGGTTATTTATAGTTTCTATATGTAACATTTAGCTTAAGAAACAGCTTTCCTTTGAAATACTGCAGAGTGTATTACTTATCATTATATAAATGTATTTAATGAAGGGGTGTCATATTTTCTGTTGTTTATATTTTTAAACATTATGTTGAAAGTGAATTTTTCCCATTTTCCAAGTTTTAATTTCTGGGAGGAAGTTTTTTCTTCCTGTCTGAAAAACTTGAAACGCTTTGTAAGTTTTCTACATTCAAGAAGATCTTGAAACTTTAGCAAGGTAAACTTTGTGTGTCTTATTACCTTGCCTCATTATGGCTATCACACAGAACTGTAGAGGCCAAGTTCAGTGGGACTGTCTGGGCCCCTCTCAGAGACTGAGGCTATGGAAAGTCACTAGAAAGGACTCTGTCTTTTCAAACCTTTGGAATGAAATTTCTGCACTTTAATGATAAAGGCTTCTCACTGCTTCCTCAAGCTCTGTTAGACCAAACACTGAGAGTGGGATGAGGGGCCTTCCTCTCCTCTGGTCCCAAGGATTCTGCTGCTGACAACAAGGACATGTGAGACACTGCAAGGCCAATGCCTGTTCTACATGTTAGGAGGTACTTTTGGATTGAAGGAGGATGCAGTTCAAGAAACTCTCTCACAAAAACTGGAAGATGATCGGCATAATGAGAAGGAAGGAAATAATAAGCTTCTTTTGACAGATTTTTTTAAAGTACTTTTTTTTCCAGGCAATCATAGCCTCTTTGTGCTCCGCATATCTTAAAAATAATTTCTCCTTTTATATATTTTTTCTTTGAAAGTGATGAAATTCATGCCTAATGTCTAACATTTATAACTGAATAAAAATTTCAGTTTTCTTCCAGTAATTTTGGTTTTCATCTATAAAATCACTGGATTTCAAGCAGAATCATTCTTGAGCAACTAAAATATGAAAGGTCTTTTAGGAAAAAATCCACTATGTGAGCCTTCTAGACACTGGTAATTTTGCCACCATTTTCTCCTGTATATATTGAAAACTGTTGACTCAGATGATTTAAAATCCTCTGAAATGACCTGAGGCCAGTGTATTTTTGACACAGAAAACAGATAGCCAAAAAGAATAATATCAGAAAGGGCTGATATAAGCATAAAGATACATGGATTTACTTCAGAAATTAGCGGGGTTTCTATTGTTCTTCTTACAGAATTTATCTTTTCAGAAGAAAATTCTAGATGGTTCATGATCAAAAGGAGGGCTTGTGTTGTGAAACATGTCTTCTTATATGTTCTACATATCAGGTGGAATTATTACTTGTTAAGGGTAGGGAGATATTTAAATGAAAACACTATTTCTTAAAATGGAAGCAATCATGACACCCTGAATTAAAGATTTTTACTGTGTATAAATTTTTAAAAGATTGATTGCATTTTCAAGTGAAGATTATGTAATTATCAATAGGTCATTCAAATGGATCTGGTATTAGTTAGGACTAAAATATATAGGATAGATTCATTATTGATCAGAAATGAATGGCAATTGGGAATGCATTTCACCAAGAACTGAGGTGATGCATTTTGATTTCTTGAATTCAATATGTGGATTAATTTGCATTTGAGGTTGCCTTGACATCTGTTTCTAAACCCTTCTAAAAAATTACCCTTTATTCCAATGCTGTGGTGAGAAAGGACACTTCAGTGTTGTGTGATGCTCTGACATGTACAAATTGAAAATAGTTGTAGTTATAAACAATAGCTGGAATTTCTGGACACTGCTGATGCTTGGAACTTTAGTTTTGGCTGTGAGCCAAAGGACTACAATGCTGAAAACAGCACTGATTTTGGAAGAGCAAGCAAGAAAATTTGATGTTGCAGTCAAACTCTTGAGGGGTTCTGGGGATTGTTTTCCTTTTGTGCCACCAGGAGCAGACTGATCTCAGTAAAGACTGAAATAGAAAGCGGCGCAGAGAGATTAATGTACTTTTCCAAGGAAAGATATTAAACTAGTTTGGCTTTGCATAACCAAAAGTACACTTGACCCATCTATTTTCAAGAAAAAAACTATGTCTGAGACATTTTCTATTATCTCTACAATTTAAATAAGTTTCTAAATACAAACCCACGATACATAAACATAGAAATACAGACAACAATAAAAAAGCTTTATTTCTTTATTCAGCCACAATAATTTTCATCACCAAGTACAGCAAGTCCTTATTCATCTGGAGCTTGATATCTAATCACATATTTAAGCTTTTTTTCAAACACAACTAAACAACTTAACAGTTTTAATAGCTAAATAGTCCCATAAATTGTAATTTTGTTGAAAAATTACTTATATCAGCAATGCAGCAATGCAATGAAACATCTGCTAAGGAAAGTTTGTAATCGCTGATTTCATTAAATCACTTTGTTTCCAAATATCTTTTATTTCACAAAAGCAAATGAAATATTTTAAACAAATAAGAATTTTTATTCTTTACTCTCAATCCAATTTTTGATGTCATAGAACTAATGCACCAGAGTTACCAGGGAAGCTTTCTAAACTTTATTAAAAAATGCTCATTAAAACTGTGAATGAGGGAAGATCACAGTATAAATCTGAAATGCTACCTAAAATTTATCTCCAATTTGTAGATTTGAGTAATTTAGGTATTGTTACTTTTTTGAAACAGCACTGTTGACTACAAAAGTAGTCAACTCTACCATAACTGTAGACTTTATACTTAAATCCTCTTGTAAATATAACTTAGGAAAGCAGAAACACACAGACTCATTGCAGCTGAGATTACATGTTTTTGCTTATGTCTCAGCATATTTCCAGTATCTTTGTGCAAAAATTGCTAATGTAAGAGAAGGCAGAAAATTACATTGAAGAAGTGAGAGATTTAAAATGGAATAAAGTACTGGGGAAAAAAAAAGAGAGTTAAATTATAACAAAAATTTTCAGCTTATATATATATTCAGATCTATTATAATAAGCGTTAATAACTCAATTTTCTTAATTTAAACGATATGTAGAGGGAAGAAAATATGTTATAATGAAGCTGTGTTTGATTTTCCTTGAAACAAGGTAGATACTCCAGAAATCCCATTAACACTATTGTCTATGTAGTGTCATATGTCTTTTAGTAAATATTTGATTAACTGATAAATGTTTTTCATGATTTCCAGATGTTATCTCCAAATAGCAAAATTATTACAACAAAACTTATTACAGAAGAATGTTGGACTGAGCGTTCAGGGTGCTGAGATACAAAAAAGATGTCTATACACCTGTAAACCTCCTTGCACCTGACTCAATCTTTTTTTTTTTTTTAATTGTTATTTAGAATTTTCCATATAGACTTTTGTTTACATTTGGCCAATACATCAATTCAGATAACATCTGACAACCAATTCCATGTTAATTGCAAAAGTACTTCAATTGTTACAAATGTGTCTGATACAAGGGTTTTTCTTTTCCTGAATGAAAACACATCTTTCTAAACTTGTTGAGAAAAAATTTAAAAATTAATTTTTCTCCTCATTTTTCCCATTCACCTTTATTTTTCAGGGGAAAAACAAGAAAAAACCTCAAATGTTCATCAGTTTGTGTGTGTCCAACAAAAATGGAAAATTAATCTGAAAATAGGGGATACTTGTCTGTCAATTGACTCTGGTAATCTCTTGTTCCTTACACATAAATGTAGAACTCTGTATCATGTGATTGAGCGTGTCAGATATAGACCAGAGGACAGATTTCTGCGTATTCCCCACCATTTCACACTGTGTTAACAACCTACTTGTATAACATATATTTCTTTGACGCTGTTTAGCTCTTCTAACACACCAATCTGTCACTCTTTAAAGAAGTTTTGCAAAGATCTCTGTAAGATATATGATCTTTCAGTGAGTTAGCACCACAACGAACACTTCATAAGCTCTGTCAAACAGTGATTTGTGCAGCACTGCAGCAGGCTTTTCCTAGAACATTTTTCTTTTTCTCAATAAAATCAGAGAGTATTGAAAGTATTTAAAAGTAGAAGCTGGCAGGGCCTTGTTCAAGCCATTTTTCAATACAGAAATATCAGTAATTTCAGAGACATGACTGTCACAGCTGTTTCAGTATTAACCTGTCATGTAGAGATAGCCAGAGAAATGGTGGCCTACACAGATGTTCAATGTGAAGGCAATGCAAATCTTGAGTTAAAGAAATGATAATCCTTTCTTTCCTCTCAAGTTATGACCACTTCTACTCAATCCAATAACAAATTTGTCAAGAGAGGAATGACCCACAGAGGGTTACATGAAGGGATAGGAAAAAATGCAGTGCTTATTGTGGCTGCCAATATGAAAGTTCTCTATGTCAATTCTAGCTTATATTATTTACAAAAGGAGACTTGAAGAGAGAAATTTTACATGTTTACGTCACATTATTTACTTGGCGGTTGCTCTCCGTGATTACATCTATAAAATAAGATTAAATGCCTTTTATTACTTGTGTCTCAAACTGGTTATTTTAAAGAAGGAAAAGCAAAGCAAGCTGTTTGATCTCTGATCCTGCAAGACTTAGACTAGAAACTGCAGATAGCATTTTTGATGTTAAAATATATAGGGGAAAAAAATGATACCCACAATAGTCCATAGCTCAGAATCAATACTGTTGTGAATTGTTCACATTGATATGTTATTTACTTTTTGACTGTTAAGAAGAGAGTCTTGATTAACCACTTTTCCTCGAGATCCACAATGAATAGCTAATATAAATCAGTGCCCACTCTGCCAGGCAATACTTGCTTACAGAAGAATGTTGGTACATCAATCAATTTGAAAGTTCTTTCTTTCTTCAGAATTTGAAACCACTCCTGCATAACAAAATCATATTTCATCAAACAATGCACTACTTTCACTCTCCCATGCTTCAGAATGCTGAAAATGTTTTTCCAAATGTTCCAGGGAACTTGGGAACTTGCCTCCAGCATAAGGCAAAGCACACAAATTTTGAGACTCGAGAGATGTTCTCTTAGAACTGTTCTCTATGCCCATGCAACGAAGGTGATAATAGGATGCTGAACAGCAACATGATGAAGAAATTCTTTACTGTGAGGGTGGTGAGACACTGGAACAGGTTACCCAGAGGAGTTATGGATGACCCAGTCTTGGCAGAGCTCATGGCCAGGTTGGATGGGGTTTTGAGCAACCTGGTCAACTGGAAGGTGTCCCTGCCCATGTTAGAGGCGTTGGAACTCGCTGATCTTTAAGGTCCTGCCAAATCAGTCTCTGATTCTGTGATACTAATGTTAACTCTTGCAACAGGAAAATGATAGCATAATGTTGAAATAAAATAACAATTAGAGTTGAATGCTTCTCGAGTGAAGGACATCTGGATATTCTTACTAAAAGTGAAAAGGAAATTTGGAATAGGTAGGAAAAGCAGTTTATAATTTTTCATATTTGCTGTATAATGTACCTTTTCTCTCATAGGGAAATATGACTTTTGAAAGGTACAATATTGTGGGTGCACAGATCAGCACTGGTTCATAAAACAAAATTTTTATGGAATATAAGTTATTCAAAGGTTTTGTAGTTGGTCTTGATGAGTGGCCTATGGCAGGTGTTTATGTACATTGCTATCCATTAATTTGATCACACCATCTTTTTTGGCTAAGTAATCATCATGTAAGTAATTTGGACAAGATCGGTAATGTTCTATTCTTTCACCTTATGAAATGGAGTCAATAAGCCATAATGCATTTTAGTTCGGTAAAATTATCAGGGCAAGTACCATTAAAAGCATAATAATGCAAATACCCTTGATCTAGTATTTTTTAGTGTTCTCTCATCTGGGCATTTTTAATGAAAGATTCATATTACACCCAAGATGAGCATTAACCAGAAAGACCAGTCTAGTAAACAGGACTGCATTAAGTAGCCTTCTGCTTTAGACTTTGAATGTATGATTGTGTTAGAAAAATGACTCTAAGAATAGCACTTTATTATGCAAGGTTTTAGATGTATTTCTGAGTTGTATCATAAACACTTTAAAAAATGATCAAAATAAAGGAGCTTTACTACCACTAGTTGTACACTTTTAGCCATAAATTTTCTCTGCTTAATGCATCAACACTGTTTTCAGCTGTATTCTGAATACACAATCTTTGATACAGTCTCATGTAAGCAAATGAGATTACACTTCCATCTTAATCTAGAGTGCAGATTTTATTTTAGTATTTTGATAAAAAATAATTCGATACATAGTAAGATGATGTATTTTAGAAGAAAAAAAATTAGCTCACAATTTTTCTACATTATCACAATTTGCATTCTTCAGAGTATAAATAAATAATAATGACAGATATATAATGCAATAAAACATGTTCAACTGAATAAACTCTATGACAGCCATATAAAGCCTGAAAGATATTCTGGTGCACCATGAAGCATTCACAAAAATACTTTAAATGGAAGCTTGGAGTGAGGGCTTTAAATTCAGTGGATGTTCTGAGACCTTGAGACATAAAAGGATAAACTGTGTGTGTCTTCTAAAACAAAAGACTTGTAAAAAAAGAACATTCAAGAAATGTGTCGAGTTTTGGCTCAACAAAGGCACTGCCCAACCACCATGTATCCTACCTACTGCGCAAAATTCTCAACCCACCAGCTGAGATGCACAATGGAATTTGAAAAAGACCTCTGAAGAGTTGGGTTATGTCCTCATGACATCCCATAAAGCTGATTTTGACCCTTTGCCATCAAATACAATAAGGACATTAATTCCATCAAGAAATGGTGTACTGCAAAAATAACTCTGATACAGATTTTGGAGAGAACAATGACTTAATCTTCTAAAGGAAAATTCTAAACCATAAGACTTTCCAAATGAAAATTAAATTACAAAACTAAGGCCATCTTTCTTTTTTCAAATTTTATTTTTTTTTCTCCTTCTAAACCAGAAGCATTTAGAACATAAACACATAAATGTAAGTCTAAATTTATTAGCATGTCTCCTGTAACCAGTGTTGTCATAGGTTTTCATACCAAAAGTAATGGTGGAAGCCAGACTGAAATTTCGCTGTAAGAGACAACATGACCTTTGAGTAAAAGAAGCAGGTGGTCAATGAAGTGTCCAATTGCCCCAAATGTTTGGATTTCTAATGGGGCACTACAGTGTCTCCCTATAGTAATTCTACACAAAAATAACAACAGATACATACAAAGTGTACGGAGTCAATATGAGAAATTGAAATATTCTTACCTCTGAGATGTATACAAAAGGAAATACTTGTTACTCTGCCAGATCATACAATAGCTCTGAATGTTTCAGATGCCACCTAGTGCCCAGCTCTCATGTGTCAAAGTTCCCTTCAGGAGAAAACTGGTTTTCTTTGTGCCCTTTTATGCCACTGTACAACAACATGCCTATGACATCCCATATCCACATCTTATGCTTTAAATTGCACTTTTAAACTCTGAGTAATTCACAGTAGCAGAAATAACTTCCTAATTTTTTTCCTTTTTCTTTCTTTTTTTAAAACAAGTTGAAAAGTTCAACAGACCATGAGTTCTGCCTTCATGTTGAGACACAATTTGTGAAGAAGGCCTGTAGCAGGGAAACTTTGGCTAGTAAGTCAGACATGAAGCATGATTGGTTAGCCATGTGGTTGTATCCTCAGACTACACACCAGTCAGTTCAGATGAGATTTGCCAACAGGAAAGTCGAAGAGAAGCTGCATTATTTTAAGGTTAACCAGTCTCTAGTTCACAATAATTTAAAACATAAAATTTTCAGACTATCCTTTTTAACAGCTGAAGAGCCAATGGATTAAATAGGAATGTCTATCAGTGGTCACTGAATTTCTATTTCTTCTTTTTTCTCTAGAAGTCCCAGTACTTTTACATTAAATGTGCTAAATTATCCTGTTCTCTAATTTCAGAAATTCTATCATCTTGAATATAAAAACTATGCATCTTCCTAGTATTTTTGTTGTACTTTGGAAAAAAATATGGAACCCTAATTTCAGTAGGAAACTAGATATGCTAGTACATCAAATATATGAAAATCATAACTTTGATTTGACATACGTATCTATTATTGTTTGTAAAATTTGAGTGGAGATGCTGCCTATATAATACCACACAACTTGTTTGTGCTGTGACATCCTCCTTCAGTGAATAAACTGATTTTTTCTAAATTAGTTATCTTTTTACATATATGGTTATTCTAAATCTGTAGATTCTCCAGGTAAAAACAGCCAGTGGGTAACAATGCAACATTTCTATTACCTAACACAAGGTAAAATCAGATGAGGCATTGAGGCTAAGATGGAATGAAGAAAAGTAATACAGTAAGATATTTGTTGTCATAAAATTTCAGAAATTGAAAATTAAAATGTTTTATATAACTGTAAAAGTCCTAGTAAGAAATATATATTGCAGAAAGATTATCAATAAGGTATAAATTTTAGGAATGTTTTTACTTTAAGTTGTTCTGGGCTCTGAAATAATCTTTTCTTTGTAATTTCAACAGCCTCTTCCCAGCTGCCTCCAGAATACAGCCATATTAAAAAAGTACTCAGGAAACACTGCAGTCTAAATAGAACAATCTCATTTTGACACATTCATAGGCATTTCTACACAGCCTTTGCACGACAGGCAGGGTGCATCTGTCTGGACTTCATCCACCTGAGAAGCAGAACAGCCATCACATGTGGCAGATACAGCATCTCAGCACTCAAGTGATACAGATTTGGTTGAAGAGTTTCATAACAGGGTGGATGCAGCAATCTCTGTGCTGCTTGCATTGATACTTTACACCCAGGCCAAAACTTCCTGTTGTTTCCAATGGTCTCCCTCAGTCCATGCACCATGTGCATGCACCTTCCAGCCGTCCCCAGGGTTAAATTGGTGCCCTCAGCAGCTGTGCAGGAATTGGCTGCAGCTAGAGCTCTGTTCAGGTGGAGCTTGGTGAAGGCAAGGGAGCGTGGCTGGAGCTGTTAACTGTATAGCTTTGCTAACAATCTGGTATTTGCCTGCTTGTCATTCCCTTCAGGTAGCATTCAGAAGTGTGTCTGATGGGGAAGATTCAGATTTAACCATATTTACTGAAGCATGTAGTCATCTTTCTGTTGCTTTCACTTGGTCCCTGCTTATGATGCCCTGCGGTTAAATTAGTAACTGCAATTTTATTTATTTTTTTTTATAATTTTCACCTCTAGTGCTGCTTCTGCAGCTGATTGAAGCAGATATCCTGAACACTCTATTGCATGTGAAGGGAATATATTGCAAACCCTGGACATTTTTCATGTTCACTGTATTAATGTGACTACAGTATTGTAATTATCCCTTGTTTCCCTTACATATCCTGGAGGTTTTTTTTCTATACTTCTCTCTGTTCCCTTGCTTGCAGAAGAATTATGTTAATGCAGTTCTAACTTAATGCTGAAACAAGTTTGTCCCTATTAAAATAGCATATGACTTTATGCTATAAATAGAAACATTCTTGTCTTACTGGCAAGGAAGACAAAACCAGTGCTTGTTTCAATGTACTTAGAAACAAACTCAAATTCAGTATAAAAAAATCTACATTGAAAGTTCCCTCATAACAGCATCCTCTGTAATTTTTTGACATGAAAATAATTTCAAAGGGAAGAAAAAAGCAAAATTATGTCATTCATTGAAAAATAGATAGGAAACTGCAATGTAATTAGCTGTATTATATTTAGTGAACAGTAGAGACCCTCAGTGAGGTTACTATTGCAGCTATATTAATCAAGAAAGAACAATTAGAACAGGAAAAGAAAAAATGTTCTTTTTCTTTGGGGGAAAAAAAAACAATCAAAACTTCTTAAAGTTTTTCTTGCTTGGCTATTTATAGTTAGGCACCAGAATATGACAGTTTCTTTTGACTGATCCTCAAAAAATGCAGAAATTAAAATAAGAAATTCAGAGAAGTTTAGATTGTGAGACAAACGGTTCATGTCACTGTTGTAAACAAAATTGAATTTCAGAATGGTGACTCTTCATTCTACACTTGCATCTTAAGGTGACAGATTTGTTGGAATCAAGGGATAATGATTTTTGTTGTTGAACTTCTACAAAAAAACCCTCTGGATTTTGAGGGAGGGAATTTTTAAAATTCAATAACTGTTTTAATATATCTGTGCTGTTCTCAAAGCATTCATTTGTAATGTCTTTACACTCTGAATGTTACATTTTTGTGCAGTTAAATTGACCTTTTAATGTTAAATTTTTCATTTTTTTCCTCCACTGCTCTTATATTGCCTACTCCAAATTTTTCTTGTGGTTTCCTTCACTCTGTAACCTCAAGTGAAACATGCATGTATATGCACATTTCAATATGTGTGTAGAAAGACAACAGTATTCCTATACTCATCAGTTCATTCTTTTAGTCCCTATTATGTTTGAATCCAGACCATGCTTACTCATATATTCAGAGCAATGAGAATGAGGACGAATAGAAAGTAAGCAAAATATTATAAGTTAATAGAAAGTAGGCAAAATATTATAAGTTAAAAGCTATGCATCTAAGTTCTTTTTTTAGTTTGAAAACCTGTGGAAAATAATGGACAACTAAAATAAACTATGATAGGATCCAATATAGATGAAATTTCGGACACTGTAATTTCAGGCTACTTCTTATTTTTACGAAGGCAGCACCTGTTGTAGTATTTGGGATCTTTAGAATGTATATCTCTCCCTATATCCACACACTTACTACATGCAGCACTTCTGAAATCAGCTTTGAGTCTTTAATACCAAAGCATTCTTGCCTGTCAGCAAGGCAAAGTACATATTTCCAAGGGATATCCATGTACAGACATATTCTAGTGTTTCCAGTGCACCAGCATGTCCTGTCCCAAACCACAGCTGGAGTTGTCCCTAGAATAACCTGTTCATACTCATGTTTGCATGGCAGAGGAATTACTGCTTGGGTAGCAGACACAGTGAACAGTTTGGGACTGGTACCGCTCCCATAGGGGGAGATCTCAAACTGGGAGTGTAGGGATACCAGGAGTATTTAATATCAAAAGTACTACATGAAACAAGTGTGAGCCTGTATTGGGATATTACATACATCTTTTAATGAGTGAGTACTCGTGAAGATGTAATGTTGGCAGTATTTCTCACTTTATTTTGGGAAAAATGGGGTCCTAATAAATTGCAATAACTGCAACAAAAATGATGGAAATATATGGATCAACTCTTTAAAAAAGTAAAATTATTTATTTTCCAAATTTTATAATAAAAATGTTTATGAAGGACATTAGTATTCATAACTAAGCTTAATTGAATGCAGTGTTATGACAAATGCCTTTATTGCTGGAATATGTGAAAATACTTGTTTTGTATATTTAGACATTTATTATAAATTTAATGTTAAACATTTTAGGGAGGATAATGCTGCTCTTGATTTCAAAATATCATAACAGAAAATGCCCTAAACATTCCTGACTGAAAATCTGAATAAAAAGGAAGTAAATTTGAAATTTCTGTGTCTGGTTCTGGTTTGTTTCCCCTTGAGTGAAGGCTGACAAAGAGAGTCTAAATTTCTGCTAGCGTTGTTTTTTGAAAAAAAAAAATTCAGAAATAAATTATATTTAATGCTATTTAATTTTAATATCTTATTAATTGGTATCTAAAAGGGGCTGAATTTCTGCTAATTAAAGTCTTTAAGGGAGTGGGTCCCCTCCTGCTAAGCAGAAATCTCCCAGATACATTTTACACACACCTTTTAAATGGAATTTACAGTGACATTAATAAGAATTAATTCAATAGAAACTTACTGAACAGCATTGAAGGATATTTTAAGCTTCATGTTTTAACATGAACAAAAAAGAGGACAAATATGTTCATACATACCTTGTTTACAAAATTAAATCTAGGACAAAGAAAATTCCTGCTTGGAGAGAGATTGAAACAACTGGGGCAGCTTGCTTTGAAAAGGAGATGAGAAATAATACACAAAAATGAAAAAACTGGGAAGGTGTTAAAAATTCAATTATGCTTATTTTCAGACTACATGAACAAGGAGAAGTTCAACCAAACTGCAAGAAGGCAAATTTAAAAGGAAATCCTTTTCCACCATTTATATCATCAATTATTATCAAAATGTCACTAAAGTCAAGAATCTGTGCAGAGCTGAATACAAATTACAAGCTAATTTGGCAATTCCTCTGTTCCCTGGCAGATGACAATCTTAGGGTAACAATCCGTAGCTTTAAATGCCAGGGAGTTGGTAGTACAGTGTCACATTCAGTTTGAAAATAGATACTACCTATCAAAGAGGACAAATGCAGTAAATTTGGTAAATTATCTCCCTCTCACCCCAAATAAGGCACTTGTAGATGTTCAAAATGAAAATACGCACAGAATAAATTAATATACTTAAAAGTGTAAGATTTATTTTTTTCTACTTTCTTATCTAGAACCAGGAACAAAATGGCTTGAAGGGTTAGAAGTAGTAACATACTGCCAGGCCTCTTTATCATAAAGTTAAAAAGTTAATGAAAAATGCCAAGAATTCCTTTTAGATGAGTCATATAGTATTGCAACTGGAAAATTAGTTTTATTTTAGAAGGAGGGTGATTTTTAATTAGTGCTTTAAAATATAATGTAATTTCACAGGAATAAATTGCCTTCTGTGGGTAACTCTTGGTGAGACAGCAGTAAAAGTAAAGGAAGTAATTTTAGGTAGTGACATTGTTAATCTTTAAATTTTTTATTTCAAAGGACAGGGAATCTTTCTGTGACCTTTTTACAAAGCCCTGAGAGATACAGGCTTCTGAAAGACTTCATCTTCTGGGAGAAGTTGAAAATGAAAACACTGTGTACAGGCCGAGTTTTCAAGTCAATGTAATATGATTCATATGATAACTAAAATCCACAGGATGATATTCTTACCTTCATTTTGACATGCTGTGATGATAAATAACAAATTGAATAGCCTTGAAAACTCTTAGAGGATTTAAAAGAAATTCTTTTGCTCAAATATGCAGGAGACACCACAGTATTGCCTTCTCTGTAAAGCTTGCAAGCAAATTTGAGGGAAAGGGAGTGTTGCTTCAGCATGGAACACTTCAGTAAAAGAGTGATAAGAATATCACTCTTTAGGTGAGCTTTGAAGTGCCCAAGGTGAGATAGGCTAGTTTGTTACTTCTGTGTTGTGTCATTGTGCAAGGCAATGAAAGTCAAATCCAAAGCCACAGTTTATTATGTACTAGAAAGCAGAGAATAGCAGCAATGACATCAGCCGCTAATATGCATCTTTAACTTATTCACATCAGTACATGATTGGTAAATAAAATCTTGCAAATTAACTCGTAATTAGCATATATTTTATATATTTATATTTTATATATATAAATAAATACACATATATATTTTATATATAGTGCTTATATATGTATGGAAATGTAGAGAATGTTTTTATTGTTATAGTGAATTCTGCCTTTTAATAACCGTTCCATAGTTTTGTTTCATGGCTGGTATCACAAATCTAGTAGAATTTCCTAGTTCTTGGTAGTTCTGGGCATTGAAGTTTGAGAATGTAATGAATGTTGGGAGTCATACTGATTGTTTTAATAAGCGTTTATATATCTTTTTTTAATTGAAACCTATAACACCTTAAATATTTAAATATGTTGTGCACACACTCATGAGCAATTCAGGGCTGCTGAAGAATGTTTTAGTCACATGGAATTCAGGAAAAGAAATTCAAACAATACATACATAGCCCTCTCTTCTTCCATCATTTTCCTTTTTAGATTAGGGGAATTTGGTATGAATCCAAATACAGGTTTATCTGATTTGCCTCTTCCCCGTTAGCATTAGGCTGGCAAGTATACTTGGCACAAGCCTTGAAGAGGTCAGGATGGGATTATAAAACATGTTTTGTTCACACTTGCAAAATATCTATGTTTTAATGTCCATTAACTAAAGGACATTGGTAGTAAATGACTGAAAATGTTGTAATCAAGCTATTTATGATGCTGAAACACCAGTCAAAAGGGTATGCGGTCAAAAGAGTACCAGCTATGGAAACTGAGCTCTAATTAATGGCCTCAGAGATCAGACCAAGAACATCCATGAGTAATTTTGGACTCTCAGTGGCATAAAGCTCTGTATTATACAAGTTACCAGACCTGAGGTATTTCACATGATTAAATTAACTAATTCTTTGCTCAGAAATTAGTTACCCATAGTATCTCATCCACTTTCCTCATCATCTAAAGTCTATTAAATCATTAAACAGATTCCTGATCATGTTCAGGCTTATGCTTGTTAAAATTTTCTTTTGTTGTGATTAATTTTATTTTTCTTCCAGATTTTGTTCAATTTGAATCTGATGTTCTTTCATGTTTGTATTACAGTTTTGTTTCTTGTTTTGCATTTGTGTAACTTGAAAGTCAGAAATGCATCAAGATGCTTTGTTTCGTGTTTGTATGTAATGATAGGTATTCGTATGATTTTCATATGTAATTGATACAAACTAAATCATTCTTTTGTATCAGTTAAATTAAAAAATTACATGAATATATTGACAGCTGGAGCTTAAGTAAAACCTCATGCTTATTTTTATCTGCCTTTGGATATTTGGGTACTTAAGCAAATGTTAAATACACTAAGTCAGCAATGGATTTTCAGTGTTGAGAGTTGTATAATATGCAAGAAAACAGTATCTGTCCTAAGATGCCTTGTGTTCTATACTCTTAAGCAAAATGAAACATTTATTTATCACAAAATTTTAAGTATATAAACATTTTAATTCATAAATATGTATCTTTTCCAGAATTACAGAGTAGTTCCTGTGGCAACCCAGGAGTTCCACCAAAAGGTATTTTGTATGGTCAAAGATTTGATGTTGGTGACAAAATCCGATACAGCTGTGTAACTGGATATATTTTGGATGGACACCCACAGCTTACTTGCATAGCCAGCTCTGTCAATACAGCATCGTGGGACTTTCCTGTTCCTATCTGTAGAGGTAAGAGAAATCCTACAGTAATGTTCTTGAATATATACGTTAGTATTAACACATTTTAATCTCTCTATTAATAGTTAAGTTTTAAACTATGATTAAAGAACTCTTCTTTTGAATATTTTGATCTCTCGCTCATATCTATGATGTATGTCAGCATATATACCTACCAATTTTTAGGTCAATATTCTAGTAAAATTATAGTTATCATTTATTTTTAAAATATATATTATGTAATAAGAACTAGAAATCTAGTAATAAGTAGAATATAAATGTCTGCATACAATATATTTGCAACTATGAGAATATAGATTTGGGATCTCTTCATGCTTTCTAAGAACTGACTTATTTTCTAATAGTAACTTGGCTATTGAGCAAATAGAAATATGAAACTGCCAAAACAATGGAGTTACAGGATCTTACCTCATTGTCAGTCAGGTTTGATTATCTTAAGATTTATATATAGAAAATCCCTTGTATTCTAACAGGTATTGTAGGTCAAATCCTTTTTCCTTGCTCTTATTAGAAATATAGCAGTAGTAGGGAAGCCTGTATTATGGGTAAATCTTTTTTTCTGAGAGAAATATTGTTAAAAATGAATAATGTTTGCAGAGCAGCAAAAGGAGGTTATGCTGATAAAAAGAAGGCACTATAACTACTATACACAAGGAAAGATAATATGCCAGGTGACCTTGGGATCAGTTTCTAGATTCACAGGTTAACTTTACAAAATGCAGCCTTTATATTTGTCTAAAACATTGATGAAGTATTGCAGAGTCTACAAAAAAATTCCAGCTGAAATTACCATCCTAATAAATACAGATTAGTTAAAACATGGTTACACAGCACTGTAAACATTAATTATGTATGAGAAAAGTGTCATTGGAAATACCATACTTTCATTTCCTGTTTTTGGATTACAGCTATTGAATATGTTTATGAATATGAATATCCATGGTCTTGAAAAAATTATAAACTTATTTTTAATAGTACTATTTTCCAATAAAAATATTTATAACTTCTGAATCTTCCACTCCTACTTCCCTTAAAATTGCTAGGTAATAATGAAGTGGATATAAAATCAAGTCATATATCCAAATTTAGTTTCTGGAGATGAGAATGCAAAAGATATGATGAACATATGTTGACTTGTAAAAGACTTATATTTGTAACAACATCAAAGTCTAATGGACTCCATTGCTCAAATTCTCAATCTGCCAGTTTTGAAATGAATGGCATAAAAAACTGTATTCTTGAATGAGTTACAAATTCTTCTTTCTGATACTGCATTTTTCAGGAGATCTTTGGATATATTTTGGTTTTGCTCCAAGGGGAGATGAAAATATACTGTGTAAATGTGTACTCATAAGATAAACTCCCAAAGTAGCCCTGTGGTTAGACATCACTAGTTTGTTAGAGGAGGATTACTACATGAGAATATGAAAATCATTTTTTAAACTCGTAATTAGAGAGGTCATTATCTACACAGTGTCATTTATTAAGGCAAAATAGAGTTAACAAATTGGAAAGGATTCAGAAAAAGAGGAAACAAGTTCTGTTAGGTTTCAAAACTGTCATTTTGTCTACAGCCTGAAGGGCTCAAACTTTTCCATGTACGTGAAAGAAGATTAAGACAATGGCTTGATTCACTCCAGAAACACATGCAGAAAGAAAACTTTTTTTTTTTCAAGAAGAAAATTCTTTAATCAATAGCAGTGAGGAATTTAAGGGATAAAAGTTTGATGCACAAAAATAAAACAAAAAAAATCCAAGGTACAAATTTTAATAGTGGTGGTTACAACTTACTGAAACATAACCTAAGAATGTGGCAGATTCTTGATTTAAGTCTTAACATTATGGCTTAAAGTCTTAACGCACAAATTGCTGTTAAGGTATTTTTTTGCCATGTCAAATAAAAGAAAAATAACCAATTATTTTCAAGAGTTCCTTCTGTGACTCAATGTTTTATATCAGAAACATCTAACTTTACACATAAAATGCACCCTTGTGATTCCATTCAAATGAATCTCTCCTAATTTAGCCTAATACAATTATCCAACGCAGAATTCTGCAAAAGGTTGCTAAAGATGATTACAGACTAATGAGCTTCTTATCTCTTTCTCACTGTTTGCCATGGAGACTCTGATTAAACACTCATCCTCAAAGATTTCCTGTGATAAATGACTTATTGTTCTCTACCAATGGTCATTACATCTAACACAGAGGATTCTGACACAAGCAGGAAAAAAACTAAGAACACAACAAAAGTATATTTTGTTCAATATTGATTTAAGAGTTGTTTCTTTGCTTGTTTTTACATTTCAGAAAAAAACTGAATTTAATGCACACTTAGAAGTCAGCAGGCATAAGATCACAGATGTCTGTAGATCACCCATGTGTAAATATCATTCTCATCTGCCTCTTGTACTTCAGAACAAATAAATTTGGGGAATTCTTTTTAATTTGTATTTTTGATCTTTCCTCTTACATTGCTTTCACTTTAAATGAAGAGATAAAGAAGATGTCATGCTTGTGTTTCAGCATTGTGATGATTATGGATTGATGTTTCAAAATGGGGAATTTCATTGAAAACAACAGTGTTTTGTAATGTCACAAGCAGAACACTCTACTAATGTTTTTTGATTTGTTAAATTATACCAATATTTGCATTTTTAAAAGTAATACATCTTTGAGCCAAATTTTATTCATGAAAAAAAGAGTCCTCAAATAGGTTCATATTCCTTTACTTGTCTCTATAGGATTTTATTGAAAAATCAGCAGACATATTTAATGATTGCTTTATTTCAAAGCCTCTTTCTAACTGAATATTGTGTGAGTGCACAAAGATTTTCACCTGCATGTTTTAGTATTCATTAAAATATTGTTACTTTAGTAGATTTATTAGAAGTGAAAAAAATTACCCTAATTATATAAAAGCTAAATTGTATTTATTTTTCTGGTCAACTACGTGGTGGAGTTGGTCTCTGTATGAGACAACACTTGAAATAAACCAACATCTGCCTTGGTGTGGACGATGAATGAGTTGAGATTTTATGGGCTCAGATCAAAGAGTGGATTAATAAAGGTGACACTGCTGTAGGTGCTTACTACTGGCTGCCTGCTCAGGTGAAGGAGGAGGATGGGGCTTTCTCCAGGCAGCTTGGAGCAGCCTCCAAGTCAAAGGCACCAGCTCTTGTGAGGGACTCTATCTACCATGCCATCTGCTGGAGAAACAGCACAGCAAAGCAAAAATAGTCTACGGGGTTCCTTGAAAACATTGATGACAATTTCCTGTCACCAGTATTAGAGGATCCCGCAGGGAATGGTGAGCTGCTCAACCTCAGATTAACAACATCTCCTTTCTGGAGATGTGAAGATTGGGGGCAGCCTTGTCTGCAGTGACCATGAAAATCTGGAGCTGCATATCAGAAAAGGAGGACCAAGTAAGACTTCTACCATGGAGTTCAGGAGACCTGATGTCAGCTGCTTCAGGGATTTTCTTGGAAGATTCAGGCACTGCAGGGAAATGGGGTCCAAGAGAGTTGGTTGATATCCAAAGTTGACTTCCTGCAAAACCAATAATGCTTAATGCCAATGAGCAAGAAAACAGGCAAAGGCAAAGGGGGAGACAGACCTGCATGGATGAACAAAGAACTCCTGTCATTACTCAAGCATAAGCAGGAAATGCGCAGGAGTTAGAAGAAGCATCAAGCCACACAGAATGAATATAGAGATTCTCAAAGTTGAAATGGGATCAGGAAAGCCAAAGCTCATCTGCAATTAAATCTGGCCAGGATGTCAAGGATAAGAAGGGTTTCTTAAAACACATCAGTAACAGAGGAAAAACAAAAGTATAATGTGGGCCCATTAGTAAATGGAGAGAAACCCTGGTAACAGGGGACACAGAGAAGGCAGAGTTATCAAATGCCTTCTTTGCATCAATCTTCACTAACATGATCAGCCCTCAGGGTTCTCTGACACAGACCAGGGTAAAGGAGTCTTGGAAAGAAGACTTTTCCTTGGTGAAGGAGGCTTGAGTTAGGTAACACCTAAACAAACTTGACATCCACAAGCCCATGAGTTCTGGCAGGATGTGTCCAGAAGAGCTTCTGGGCATCGTAGCGAGGACACTCACAGTCATCTTTGCAAGGTCATGGCAATCAGGAGAGATGCCTGGGGACTGGAAAAAAGCAAATCTCACCCTGGTCTTCAAAAAGGTCTTCAAAGTCAGTTTTACTTCAATCCCTGGAAAGGTGATGGGGCACTTCATTCTGAAGGCCATCTGCATCCATATGGATGACAAGAAGGCAACCAGAGGTATTTAGCATGGATTCACTAAAGGTAAATCAAGCTTGACCGAACATTGCCTTCTATAATGAAACAACTACCTGGATCAATGGGGAAGGAGCAGTGGATATTCTCTACCTTGGCTTCAGCAAGGCTTTTGATGCTGTCTCTCACAAAGTCCTGATAGACAAAATCAGGAACCATTGACTGGATGAGTGGACAGAGGTTGATTAAAATCTGGCTGAATAGCAGGGCTGTAATTATGGCATGGGTTTAGTTTGAGGTTTGTCATGAGCAGTGTCCTCCAAGGTTCCACACTGGGCCCAGTATCATTTCACTTATTCATCAATGACTTGAACAAAATGGCAGATGTCTCCTCAGCAGGTTCGCAGATGACACAAAGTTGGGAGGAGTGGCCAATACCTGAGTTCTGTGAGACCTTCAGAAAGACTTTGACAGGCTGGAAAGATGGACAGAGAAGGACTGTCTGAAATTCAACAAAGGACAGTGCAGCCCTGCACCTGGGGAAGAATAACCCCACTGACCAGCACAGTCTGAGGGCTGATCTGGAAAGCAGATCAGCTCTGTGGAGGAAGACTTGGGGGTCCTGGTGGATGCAATTCTGTCCCATGTGCTCTAGCTGGCCCTGCCTGAGCAGCAAGTTTGGACCAGACCACCCAATGCGTTGCCTTCCAAACTTAGTGGTTCTGTGATTCTTTGACTTACCCTATGCACAATCCATGACAAGTTTTTAAATAAATCTTCTCGCCTGAAAAATTAGTTTTGATAAAGTTGTTTTTAATAATCAAATCTGACAGAAGCTTAATTATATCACCTATTCCTGAGCTAATGTTGGAGCTTGCAGTTTCTCCATAATGCAGCAAACTAGAAACAATTTACTGATAGTAATAAATAATGCTACACTTGCATATAATATTTTCATTCTATGAAAGTTATAAGAATTACACACTTTCATAATCAAGGAAGTATTCTGACATTTATGTCTTCTAAAAATTTCTTATTCCATGCTAAAATGGGTGTTGTAAGATTCTTCATTCTAAAATTTATTTTTTTTAGAATTCAAAATTCTAAAATTCTAGAATTTCTGAAATTCTAAAAATTATAGAATTTCAAGTGCAAAATACAGTTGTATTTGTATTCCTAGATGCTCTAATAAAATTTAATTAAAGTGTCTTGTGGACCTTCCAATTGTCTGTGCATATATCTACAAAATATCTGCCAAAGTAAAAACTCCGTTTATATTTTCAACGAGGAACTTTGGTTTTCTACTTGTCTAAATGAACATGTATTTTGAACAGAGAAGCATACAACCCACAGTCTAGCTTCATTTTTTTCTATTGAAAAAATGTGTTTCTCCTTTTTTTTACTATTTATCTGGGAGGACATTGAGTTATTTCTTGCATATATTGTTGTGACAGGTAAAAGGCTGGAGAGGTTCATACTAAATTCCAAGTCTAGGAATTCTGTAACTCCCCTGCAATATATATATATGTATGTAATTATAAAGATATGTCTCTTTATACCTATCTTCTTCAGTGGATTTATTCCAAATGAACTTAACTGAGATATTTATAAACTCTTATTTTTAAAAGTGATCTAACACATGTCAGAATTGAATTAAAATATTCAGCTCACTATTTAAATATTTTGCCATGTCCTCTATGCAGAACTCACTGGACTGAAAAAATTTGTTAATTGCAAGTCACTGGTATAATTGTGTAAGTACACAGATACATGACTATACATGTTTCAAGTCCATGAGGTAAGTTTTAGGTCAGCTACAACAGAGAGTAGCTTCAAATTAAATTAAAGTGTTTTGTGGACCTTCCAATGCACTTATATTTAATGGCTGTATTTGTTTATGTATGCAATAGGATAGTATAAAATTTTGAAAAAAAAAACCAACTAAAATTAAACTTCACATAATTACCAAGAAATAATCATATAGCAATGTAAGCATTTCACTGACAGATTTATTTGGTTGCAGATGGATTTATGATTTTATGAAATCATGTCAAATACAACCCAGTAATATAAACAGTAAAATAAGACGACTGCCTTGGCATCTTTGTTATAAGCTGGTCTTTGTAGGCTTTGTAAAGAACAAAGCAGGATATAAAGTCAAAGTACTGCACTTGATGCCATGTAATGCATTAACTATTGGAACTGACAATCTGCACAGAAGAAAATAGAGTGCACTAACTTGAAAGCAGGAATAAATTACATCTCACAGGGAATGAGCAGTTTTCTGCCTGAAGCGAGTTCTTATACACAAATAGTTACTCTTGCTTATTCTTGGGAAAAACCCAAGTATAGCTGTGTGAGTCTGGATAAGAAACACGTTGGATTATTTGAGAAAATTGAAAAGAAAACAAAAAAATATTTTCTACAATTATGTATAGTACATAAGCAATACATTTCTGCAGATCCTTTTTGGGAAATAAGTAATCAGTGGCTTAGAACACTCTCATGGGTGGTATTTAAAAAAATATAAATGCCAATGCTTCTACCTAGAATTAGAGATATTAAGTAAGATTCTTTGGGGGGTGGAAATGATAAAAAAGATCTTCTATTTTATTGAAATAGTAGAATAATGGTTGGGTGTTTTCAAGTACCATGCTGTGTGCTTTCAAGCAGGGCAGAGAAGATCTTCAAAATAATACCCAGAATGACATTTTGAATAAAAAAAAAATACAATACCTTTTGTTGCTTTGAATTTTTGCAATAAAAGAACTTTGTGAGTTCTTTATTTTAGACATCTTTAAATGTGTAATTTTTTTTACCAATAGAATCAAACTTTTCCATTTATGAAAAGCCTTTAAATTGCTCACCACTGTACCTTAGCACACTTATATTTTTTCATTATATTAGTGTTATTCTCAGGATACTCACTATTCTTTCTGATACTCACTATCAGGGAAATAATGCTCAGTCTGCTGGTGTGAAAAAACAAAAACCTGAGCCTGAAGAACAGCAAATCCCCATGTGATTTTTATTATGTGACCAGAACCATGGATTTCTTATAATTGCAAATAGAGGTAAAACTTTGCTGAGTTATGTAAAGCTATTTTAAGTCATTGGTACAGAAATAGAAATGCTTAGCACATTAGAATTAGCACATATTCCAAACATGAATGGCAAAATATTCTAGTTTTACTGTATTGATAATAAAAACAATATTAGCATTACTGATATATGTAGTGTCTGTTAAATATATTCATAACTCACTGAAAATATACCAGCAATAATAATGTACATTCTCCTTAAGCAGGCAACACTATTCATGAGAATTCCAATTAGGTTTAATACAATCAATTAATGTCTAGACTCTGTGCTTCTTCATTTATGATATTGGTGGTCAAATAACAAAGTCCTTAGGATGCATGGAGAACTGCTCCCATGTGAAAATTTATGGCATGCAATGATGTTCTACAGTAATAGCAATGATACTTGAAAAAAAATTACAAGTTTTCAGCAAGCAATCTCTAACTATGGAAACGTTTTTAACAGAAAATATTCATTTTTATTAGCTTCATTTTTTAAAATCAGGATTTAGATTTTCAAAGCTTTGAATATCTTAAAATGTTTTTCTTACTTGTCCTTTCTTTAAAAATGTATACCTCCACATCAGAATATTAATCAGAACATCAGAATCATACTTCCATTTGGTTAACATAATTTGGCTTTGCACATCTTTATGTAATTTCGGTAATTCCTATCAGTAGTGAAGGAAGTTCTCCTAAGATCCATTAGAAAGTTGTATGAGCAGTGGACTAACCCTCAGGAGGTGTGATATAGTCCAGAATGAAAAGGTATATGCATCAAAGTAATTTAAACTCATCAGTGCAGTAACCATGCTAATTTGGAAAACAAGCCTCTTACATTACATCTCCAAATAGTATGCAGAGGACTAGAGAAAGAAGCAGAAATTAACTCTTTCTAAATAAATTAAATTCTGCTTAAAGAAGAAAGAAAGTAAATGTAATTATTCAAGGAAGAGAATGTTTGGGACAAGTTGTAGTTAACACCAAAGTAAGGAAAAGACAGATATAACAGTGCCTTTTCTTGCTACTTTTTCCAGAAAAAGCACCAATAACATCAAATTTAATTACAAAGGATTGTTGTAACAGTTGATATAGGCAATTAAGAGGAAAAAAGGAAGATCATCTTTTAAAATTAAGAAATCTAACCCAATACTGAACACAATAAAACTTATTGAATACCAGAATCTTCATTTCCACCATTTTAAAGGTGGGAATTAGGACTTCTTACACAAGTGGGTGGAAGTTAGTTGAGTGGTTTATGAAAAGCTTGAAACACTGCTTTCATGTCCTGTTTTCTTAATTTTTTTCTTAATGAAGGACAAAGGACACAGACGTTGTGCTAATTGTTAATGTTAACATATGCTATTGAAATTAAGTTGTGAAATTTTCACTGAGGACAACATAACAGTGAGAATTATACCTGAAATTGAAAGGGATGATGATTACTCTGAGTAATCAAGATGAATGAATGGGAAGAAGGAACCTGGAAAAGTAAAATACTGGTTTAGCATGATGTTTAGCATCAAAGCACCGTACTAGAATTGTCAGTTAATATCTATATTTGTTAGAAACACCTAAAGACTATTCCAAGAGGATGGGTGTTAAATGTAAAACTAGCTTAATCCCAGTTTGGGCTAGTAAATTCTGCTTTTGCAAGGCAATTGTTACTCTTTAACACCCTCCCGTTCTTATATGGCTCCCTTTCTATATGGCATTCTTGGATAAAACCTTTGTAATGATCAATTAGCAGAAATAATATTTGGAAAATAATTTTAGATACTTTGAAAGTAATTATTGGTTCATTAACTCAATTTACTAAACTACTTAATCTAAAACCTTTGTCTGCCATAGGCTTCTAAACAGACTATTATATTTTCTCTAACATTATTGAAATTATGGCTTGATAAACCTTTCAATATCTCTCAGTTTCTGCCTAAAATGAGAATTTACCTGGATATGAAATGAAATTGTGAGAATATTGTTCAGAATTTTGATATCACTTTGCAAATCCTGATTTACAACTCAGTTGTAATTACATCTGGAAGGCAGAAGTTTATAGCAAATTAGTTTCCTGGGGAGTATTTAAAGTCCTTCAAATATTTCTTCAAGAGAATAACTAATGGACAGAAGTGTTTTTTGCAGGTGAAAGATTTCATTGCTAAAATTGTAGTATGGCATTTTAGCATTCTCCAAGACTACATCTGTCTAAGGCTGCATCTTTCTTAGCCTAAAGATTGATTGACCTATGGAACACAATTCTTCCTCTTAAGTATTAATTAATCTTGTTCTCATAATTAGCGCAAGTATTGCTGGTTTATTTAAATATTCAGACATAACTTTTGGTGCCTTGTGGGATGATTTTCAAAACTGTAGCTTTTTTTAAAATTCTAATATTTACAATTGTACAGTGATGAAGGAGTTTGAAGATGATGCCATTGTGTTACTAAAACAAATTTGGAATTCCACAAAATTTATTCATCTTTTCATTCAGCTCTTCAAATTCAGAGGCTAAAACCAATTTGCCTTAAATTATCTTGACTCTGGAAGCATATTTAAATTTAATGAAGTTGAAGCATCTTTGCTATATGTGTATGAAAGATTCCACCAGAAAAGATTTAATTTCTCACAGAGCTAATGTAATGAACATATAGGCTAACAGTCTGTTTTGTTAATTTGTTAATTTGTTCATCTTGTATGTTGGCCTTTTGATTTTTGTTTAGGCTTAAACTTCTGGTGGTAGATCTGTACAAGTGTAGCACATTAAATTTATTTTGCATTTCTGTTAACTGGTGGAGGTAACCTTATCTCAGCTGCACAAAAGAGTTCATGGGTAAAAGTTTTCTTTGCACTACACCATCAAGTTAATTCTGGGTTCTTTTAAGGCAAACAGAGAGGAGGTCAAAAATTTTAATTGAGAGAATCTAGGATCACTATCTGCCTCATCGGTTTAACCTTCCTAGACCAAATACTCCTAACATTGGCTGGTATTTTGCAGTTCAGAGAAAGAAATTTCTTGGTGTGCAGTTATGCATCAATTCTCTCCATACCACAGTTCCTTCATCTTTCCTTTTGAGGATTTAATATCATATCACAATATTATATGATTCACATAATCACAGCATCATCAAGGTTGGAAGAGACTTTTAAGGTTATCTAGTTCAACCATCAACCAAGCACCACCATAATCAATATCCCCAGATGCCACATCCAGATGCCCCTTGGACACTTCCTGAGATGGTGCCTCCATCACCTCCCCAGGAAATTTGAATGCCTAACCACTCTTTCAGCGAAGTTTTTTTTCCTAATATCTAATCTGAGCCTCCTCTGGCACAGCTTGAGGCCATTTCCTCTTGAGACATGACAGAAGAGACAGACCCCCATATTTCACACTTTTCTTCTGATATGATTGTAAGTCTGTATATTTAAAATTTTTGTATACATCTTGGAACCTGTAAAAACTGTGTAACTAATAGTGAAAAAAAAAAATCTTTGTTTTTGACGCCTGTTAGTTCCTAGTTTTGTCTTCTTTAGAGAACCATGAGGAAAGCAATCTTTATCAGCATCAATACTTATTTGACCCACATTTAAGTCAGGTAGCAGTGGATAGGGTTCATAATCAAAGGATGCAGAATGATGGGCACATGGGTGACATCAGAAATGGTAGGGCAAGGTGAAAGCATACCTGCCTCTGGTCAGCCTGGGACATTGTTGGAATGACAGCAGAGTAGGGCAGCTCACATGGCTGGAGGGTAACAAAGGATGTATGCAAACGTTTCAGAAGACAAAGATGCAGAATGGGCTGGTCCAGGGTTTGTGGATCAGGATTGGAGAACACTAGAACAATCAAGGAACTCAGATTGTCAGGATAAAGGCTAGGCAAGGTGTGAAGTGCTCTTCAAAGAACTCAAGGAAGTCTCTAATTCACACACTTTAGTTCTCATGCATTTTAACCTTCTCGTTTCTTGTTGAAAAGGCAATAGGGCAGGACTGTAAAGATTTTAGATCTTAAAGAATCTTGCATTCTACTGCAAGATTTATTCCCACTAGGTAACGTCCTGATAGTTTTTGAAAACCTTACCGTTTTCCAAAGGCAGTGGTCTTCTATATATTTTTTTAACATTATTAGAAAGAACTTTTATCATTTACTCCACATGTATTTTCTCCCATTAAAATTTAAACATACTATCTTCCACCTCCCCCTTCCCTCCCCACTGTATATACTTTTGCACCTATGCACATTGGAAACCAATTATTTTCTTCCTCTTTGCAATTTCCTTTTACATATTTAGTTTAGGTCTTCTTTAACTACTATAATACTAATGCTATCTTACTTCACAACTCATGAGACCACTAGTGATGTTTGCTAATTTCCTCTTGATTTTTTTTTTTAATTTATCTATGCTTTCTTTTGAAGTATTGGGCCCTGATTAGCAAAGACTAGCTAGGAAGTTTTGTGCTTCATGGATCACAGGTCATACTTACAGCATGGTCTTTTTGGTCTTTGGATGTGTCCAGTTAAACTGTGAGGGCAATTTTAATTCTTGTTCCACTTTTTAAATAATGTCCTGGTTTTTAAATAACATTTTTTTAATGAAAAATATTTGGGTTTTACTTTTATTGTTGATCGGTTGATTGGTTGTTTGGATTTGTTTGGTTTCAGAGGGTTTTTTTTTCAGAACATAAATTTTTGAATTCCAGGTAGATAGGCAAGGCTTTTATCCTTCTGTTTTGTCCGTGGAACAAAGCACTTTTGATAAGACACAAATTAAAAGGCTTCAGTAGACAAATTTGGCCAAAGTCCCAGAATAATATGGTGTTTATTTACTGCAATCTATAAATCTCTAGGCTGGCCAAAAATGTGGTGTCAAATTCCAATTTTCTAACTATCTGAAGTAAAAAGCAAAGTGCATGCATCTGTAGGAAAAATGCTGTGGTTTAACTCTTCATTTACTCTTATTTCATTTAATGCAAATATTGGAAAAGCAATATTTGGAGATTCATTCTTCCTGCATCTTTGAACACCAAGTGAAAATGCTGAGGTAGTGGTTGCTTCATGTCAAACTTAAAGAATGATAAACATTTTTTCTACATTTGTTTATCTGAACATGGCTTAAAAAGCAGAGATTTATTAATAATAGTAATGACTGTAACTTCATGAGCAAACATTCTGGAATTTTATTTTAATTGGAGATGAAAGCTTAAAGAGTCTCTGTCATTTATCCAAGTCTTGTGTATATCATCCATACACCAAGGATTTATAAAGTGTTCAGTTTCCACTAGGAACACCAAAGACTGACGTAAAATTTTATAATCATTAACAAACACTAGGCTTCCATTACCTAAGTAAATCAAAATAAAGTGACTGATGCTCACTGAGCTAGGGTTTATCACCTATAAATAGTACAGCAAATGGATTAAGAGCACTCCTTCACTGGAGGGAGAAAGCAGAGAAATGGACAGCACAATAGCTGGCTCTCTGGATTCTCAAGTACAATAATGACAGGTTTTTTCCTTTCCTAATTCTCTGATAGAGAATCAGTTCTTTCCAGATAACATGCAGTTATGCATTAGCCATAGTATGAGATTAATAACTGCAGAAGAATAATAGCTGCATTTTAAACACAGCTAAGTCAGCAAACTACTTGCCAACCATTTGCTCTTTCTAAATGTTCCAGGCAGCCCCAATAGAACCAGTTATTCTTTATGTCTAGGGGCATGGTGACTCCATTATCCTCTTTTTCAGGTTACTGTAGCTGCTCAAGTAAGCTTGAATTATGCAAGAAAAAGAAGTCTATATAACAGCTATAAGTATGTCTGTGGAAAAATTCCTACTATTTAAAGAGACCTCTTAAAAGAGTTTTCCAACTCCCATTTTGCAAATTTATGACTTGCTGTCTGAGTCTGTAAATTCTTGCCTTAAATTAAACACAGCCTCATATGTCTCACACAGTTTGATGGCACTTTTGGGAACTGTTTTTCATGTTATTACAGGTTTAACATTTGATCACAATCTTGAGCAGTTTGTTTTGCTTTTGGTTTTGTTGTTGTTGTTGTTGTTGTTTTTGTTTTTTTTTTTGAATAGAGATGCACTCAAATATAATCAGAAAATAAAATATAGATTCAACATATGGTAAATATGTTCATAGTTCCTTTCACTTATTTTTCCTTCTGACAATTCTATATCATAGAACAAGGTCCTCCCCTTTTGATCTTGTTTCATCTGGAGTTGTCTGGAATAGTGGCTGGATATTCCAGTCATGTATAGTTGACACAGTAAGGCATGTTTCATTACACTTTCTAATGATCTTATTATTATCAGATGAAAGATATAATAAATTAGTTATTTTCATTAAATATGTGAGACACAAGCTGATTACTATATTATTGCTCTTTTTACTTCTGTACGTACCAATTAAAAGGCATTTCCTTCTCTGTGCTAAGGATAACTCTCTTAAATTTAAACCAACAAGTCCCTCTGAAATTCCTTTACTGATGCAGCTGTTTGTACACGATGTACTCAGCTCATTAGCAGCATAGAGAAAAAACAACAACCATCTTAATGATTTTTACATTATTTTTCTTCACTTCATTCCCAATAGTGACACATTTTTATGTTTGTCCAAAAAAACCTTAGTAAACCAGGTGTTTATTTTCACATACACAGTATTTTCCGACTGTTATTTTAAGCGCTGCAATTATCAAAGAGACCAGAGTACACTGCATACCATGTTCTTGGACATAGTATACCATACTCCTTGGACTGAATTTCAAACATTTCAGGAAGACAATTTAACCATTCATTTTGTGTAGGAATAAAGAAACTGCATCTAAGACTCAGATCTTCTACACTGAAAAGTTTATTGTAGCATTCAATAATTCAATGGCTTTTCTGTGGTGAACCTATCCATTCATAATTTCCTAAAAGTACAGGTGCTGAAGACATTTGTAAGCAAGTTATTTCTATTCATCAGTAAGAATTTTTCACTACACTGCTAGCTTTTTGTATTTGGATAATAAACTACCATATTATATTTAAACTATGTAGTGGGTAAGGGTATGAATTTAGATTTCCACAATGTTTAACTGTGCGAGTAGACTCATTGGACAGACACTGAGTTTAGTATCAATTCTAATAGCATTAAAAAGCTAAAAAGAAACTAAGGAAATGTGATTCATATATCTTAGAGTCTAAGAACCATAGCAGGAATTTATTTTTAACCAAACATTTTCTGCATTTTTATGGATTTTTAAAATTTTTTAAAGCGAGGTGATATTAAAAATCTTGAATACTCAATGAAATGTTTTTCTCTCATTTCTAAAATGAGAAAAAAATGTAATTAGTTTACTGATGTTGAATGAATTTACATTATAAAATATATTAATGGAGTTCTAGATTATAACTGCCTCATGTTGGAGCATTTTTTGAAGCACAGGAATTTTTTCAGGGAATTTGGAGGTTTCTACATTAGTCAGGCTATCCACTGAATATGCTGTTTATTAAGTTATGTTTAGCCAGTCTTTCACAGTCTTGTTACTGTTAAAAATAGCATTAGCATGTTCCAAACATGATATTTGACTTTTCCTCTGAATAGTGATTCTCCTTAAAGCAATCATATACTTATATAAGGGAACATCCATGTTCTTGCCATACTAAGCTTCCTGCTGATTGCCCTTAGTTTTGACTATTAATTCTTTCTGCCTAATTATTTACCAAGCATATTTTAAATAGTACATAAGCTACCAGGACATTTTGTAAAAACCTGCAGTTACATATCAGATAAAAACAGCATAAGGTGAAATTTCCATGTAACATAGATGTGTTGAGAGGGTAAGAAGAGATTATTCAAAATATCACTTTTCCTTGCCTCAATGCATTGACACAGTACTTGGAACAGAGATTTATCCTTCTGACCTATCCTGAAAGAAATTTCTCTCAGTATATAGGTATCATTAGGCCTTGCTGTCTATCACCTCCCTGGGAAGCTTATTCCAAAGCTTGACAACATGAAGAATTTTTTCCTAATAGCCAATCTAAACCTTTTCTGCTGTAACTTGAGACAATGTCCTCTTGCCTTATCTCTTGTTACCTGGGAGAAGAGACCAACAGCCACCATTCTACAACTTCCTTTCTTTCAGGCAACTGTAAAGAGTGATGTCTGCATTGTGCCTCCTTTTGTCCAGGTTAAACAGCCCCAGCTCTCTCAGCTGCTCCTCATCAGACTTGTGCCCCAGTCCCTTCACCAGCCCTGCTCCAGACACACTCCAACCTTTCAATGGCTTTATGATAGTGGGAGGCTCAGAACTTAACACAGGATTCAAGGAGTGGCCCCACCAGAGCTGAGTGCAGAGGTGCAATCACTGCCCTGGTCCTGCTGAGCACACAGTCACTGACACAGGTCAGACTGTCATTGACCTTCTTGGCCACCTGGACTCACTGCTAGATCATCTTCAGCCACTGTCCAACCAATGCGCCCAGGTTCTTTTCCACCAGGAACCTTTACAGCCACTTCCCCAAGTTCCAGTGAACTGAATGGTGATGGCAAGAGGCAAAAAAACAATAACAGAGGAAGCGGGAAAGATTCAGGGATTCAAAGGATTGTGCTACCACAGAGATATTGTACTACTGGGAAGGGTAATATATATGCTATTTTGGTAAACAAAGATTTTACCTAGGAAGCCCACTACTTGACTTTCCTTTTAATACAAATCTATATTAATTTTGTATGTTGGATCCATGGTCCCCTTTTCCATCCTACCTTTTACAGAACTCCTAAGATGATTTTGGAAAAGAGTATGTAAATCCAGGATGATATCCATCTGCACACAAATCTGTCTTCCAGAAGTGTAGTTTTCAAGCATTCATTCTATCAAATTTCTGCCTCTCAACTCTGGAGCTATCTACAAGAAATGCAAGAAATTGGTTTAATTATCATAAGCTAATGTTGCTTTAAAAACAATATTTCTTCAATAGCAGTAATCTAATTCTTAAGGTTCCAGATATAATTTCTAAGTTTTGTCAGTGAGGGAAATGATTTCACAGTTTTTCCAGACTCTGTTTACTGGAAAAGCTACAGGGTAATCTGGTTTTTCAGTATCTTCTTCAGTCTGTGATAACACATTGCTGTTTACATCCCCTCTTTCTCCATTATGAATACTACTACTCACCACCTAGAACCTTAGATAAATTGCTTGACCAAAGGTTCATTTGGGCATAGAAGAGACAGAAATATGTGCCATATATCAGGAATTGCTAAGTCTGACACCGCATGTTAATTCTGTTTGTTTTGTGCTGTTGCTTACAGCCTTACAACCATTCTAATTTCAAGTATCTTTCGATTATATTTGCTTGTGTTTCATGTCTACCCTGCTATTTGTAAGACTACCTGCCATTTTGAACAAGGATGTTATAATGATCTTGCTATTAGCCAAATAATTTCCTCTCAGACATAAATTCCAATGCTGCATATTATCCGCTTTGTGCCAGCACTCTGGAAATGGTTTACGGACAATAGTGATTTTGTAGCCCTCTAGTCCAAGAATAAATTAATGTATAATCTGCACAATGTCAGCACAGGAGTTGGCAGGCTTAGTAGATTCTACTGCTTTTCAGCCATTTTCTGGCTAGGCTAGTACATAGAAGGTCCAATTAAGAGATTTTCTAAATGCCTACAAATAATTACACTAACATCTCCCTTTTCCATCATCTCCAGTATTTCACTCTTCCAATCTCTCCAAAGATCCAACTTTTTTTCTTAATTTTTGTGCAATCATTTACGTAACAGTCTGAAAGATCTATGGTCCAAATAAAGAAGCTGCTAGCAAGGAGCTTTGCCATCAATATTTAGATACACTTGAAGAATAGCTTGACATTTATAAGCAACTCTAGCATGCTAAGAGAACACATTTATTTCTGGACACTGATCAGATATCTCTGTTTGGTAAAAGCTTTCAATTTGTGGATAAATATTAGACACGTTTATAAAAATATGTAAAAAGCAAAGATAAAAATATGAGCACTAAAATCCTACAAATGAACAAGCTTCATGAAGTTAATGATGTCTGTCATATAACTTGTACATTTAGGAAAGAATATGGAATTCTGGGACAAAAATGCATTTGTTTCTCTCCCTGTCATCTATTTAGGGAGTTCTGAAGATAAACTGCTCATGTCTAATTATAACATTTGTCATAGCTACCTCCAAAGATCTCATGTTGTTAAACTACCATTTCATCTTTGTATCAAAATCTAAAGCAAACCCAAATAGCAAATGAAGAAAAATGAACTGATTAAGTCACAGTCACGTCTAGTAGGTATGTAAACAGCCAACACACAATTTTCAAGGTCTCATAACAGCCCCTGCCCAGAGGCTGTAAACCTCAGTGAAATTTATTTTGTAACTACAGATTAGAAACTCCTGAAAAAAAATTACAGTATTTAATGTGAACAAATATTTGACAAGCAAAATAGGCCTATGTAAACTGAAGCCTTATGGAGAATCTGAAAACTTAGGAGACTCTAAAGACTGTTTTGCAGAGCTGGCTGATGAGGACAAGTATGAAAGTTCGCCTAAGAATAAGACTGATGAACAGGCTACCCCAAAGGAAGAAAGAAAGGAACTCAGGACAGCCCTGTTTTAAGGCACAGGCCTCAGACATCTATTTGCAAGCACCTGCAGAGGTGATATGGGCTGAGTTTCAGACTCAAATCCACTGACAGTGATTTCAGGTTCAGAATGTATGATGCAGTGTATTCCATACAGGAAACAAATCTAAAAATTTGTACATGCACATGTGTATATGCAGATTATTTTTTCTATTAAATATTCAGATGAAAGAGAGCATTATTACTGAGATTCTATTAAAAAAAAGAAAAGCTGCAGTTTTTGCATAGATTGGATACCAAATGTGTCAGATGGCTGGGTGCAATTCAGCTTGAATAGATTTAGGAGGTTCTAACAGGGTCAATTGGAACCTTTTTATATTCTATTGCTTCTTAAAAATTGGATTGATTTCTATCTATACTTAATTTTTTTATTTTTAAATATTCTTATATAAATTTTAATGTATTTAACATGTGAGAGTAGAGTTTGTGTAAGCCAACCAAAAACATTACCTTGTCCTTCTGTGTAGTGAGTGTACTTTCATGTTGTATTGTTCTTCTTTTCATAAAATTTATCCTGTATCCTTTGGCAATATACGTGTGGTATTAAGTGAAGATCTATACTTGAAAAATAAAACAAGTTGTTGCTAAACAATTAGGAAGCATTATGTGATCACCAGTTCCCTAGAGGAGTCTATTCATCACACTGGCAGGGTTTCCATGGAAACAAGAACGTTATTAAAGACACAAAAAAGTCCTGTCTTTCTCTGATTTGTCCCCTTTCATTTTTTTTAAGGTAGTTTGTGTTGTGCATAAGCATTTAATTTCAAATTGTGCAATAAATGAAAGCATTTAATCCCCTCATTAAATGGAATGTATTCCTTTCTATAATAAGCTCTGAAATTCTGTGAATCTTAAGCTGCTGTTCTAATTTTAGGCAGTTTTACATTAAGAGGATATGACTATTCATTTACTGAGAGTGAATGAGAAATGTGACCTAGACTGCTATTTTTCTGTCATGCTCATTTTTTCTGGTAGCTTTAAAAAAATAAAAAGAAAAGCAAGAGGAATGTGGTATGGGCATGTGACTTACATCAGCCTAGTAACTTGCTTCCTCCATATCTGAATTTCCATAACTCTTAAAGAATACCAGCACTTAGAGGGTGGGTTTTCTTTCTTGGACAGAAAGGTTTGCATTTAAACATTTCCTCTGGGCTCTGAACTGTGTATGCAATTGAGATGTTTGTTGACAACTGCAGAGAAATCATACTTGCAAAAATAGAATGTTTAGATGAGAAAACATTTTAATGAAATATTCATTTAACAGGACAGCAGTAAATACGTTGTTAAATCTATCTTTGTAATGGAAATGAAACTGTGTTATCTTACTAATAGAAGTATCATGTTCTCTTCTGGGATCTTTGAAACATGGAACTTAAGTAAGACTAGTTTGGTTTTTATTTCCATTTCTCAAATGTCCCTTTCTTCTCATGATAATTTGTTTTCATGTTATATGACTACTTCACATTAAAAACCAAGTAACATTTTAAATTCATTTTACAGCAGTTCTCAAAATTTTTAGTATTTAGGAATATTGTTAGGTGACCAAAGAGTTAATCAGTCTCCTATACTATCAACTCAAGTTGCAAAGCAGAATGGTGTTAGCTAGATTTGGAATAGCCAGGATGAGAGGGATTCCTCCAAGCATTTTCAATATAGAAGTCTATATGTTCACTACATTTCTATATTTTTAGGGCCACAACAGAGAATATACCACTTATGGTCCATCTTATGTTCTCTGCTGAAAGAAATCATAGATTTGTGATATCATGTAGGTTGGAAGGGGCCTCAGGAGGCCTTGTGTCCACAACAAGGTCTCAACTTTCTTGGGCCTACTCTCAGACTCTCCAAAGATGGAGATAATGTCTATAGAGACTGTCTCAGGCCCCTAGTTCCAGTGTCTGACCTCAGTCATGGAAAATTTTTTAAACCTTACATTGAATCTGAATTTCATCTTTCAGTTTATGTTCATTCTCTCTTGTCCTTTCCGCTATTTACCTTTTAGAAGAAACTGGCTCCATGTTCTCAGTACCTTCCCATAAGGAAGCTGAAGACAACAGTAAGGTGCCCCATATATTTTCTCCAACCTGAACAGTTCTAATTTTTTCAGCTTCTCCTCTAGTCATATGCTCCAGCTCCCAAATCACTGTGGCAACCTTCAACTCGACTCAGTCCAGTACACCTCTGTCTTTCCTGTTGTGTTGGGCTCACTTTGGCTCAATCATTCTCCCTTCTCAGATGGGCAGGTGAGAGGAAATCTAACAAAAAGCTTATAGATTCAGATAAGAACAGGGAGAGATCACTCAGGATTACAGTCATGGGCAAAATAGTCTCAGCTTGGGGAAATTAGGTTATTACCAATGAAATCTGAGTAGAATAATGAGAAATAAAATCAAATGTTAAAACACTTTCCCCCCACCCATCCCTTCTTCCTGGGCCTAACTTTACTCAAGATTTTTTCTACCTCCTCCACCAAAACAGTGCAGGGATGGCACAGAATGGGGGTCGATGCCAGTTCATCACACATTGTCTCTGCCATTCCTTCTTCCTCATGGGCAGGACTCAGACTCTTCCTCTGCTCCAGGGTGAAATCCTTCCCATGGGAGAGAGCCCTCAAAAAACTTCTCCAGACTGAGTCATTCAGACAGGCTGAAGTTCTTCATGAACTGCTCCACCACAGATTTCTTCCATGGGGTGCAGTCCTTCAGGAACAGACTGTTCTAGTGTGGGATATCCCATGGAGTCACAAGTCCTAACAGCAAATCTGTTCCAATGTGGGGTTCTCCACGGGGTTCTGCCAAGAGCCTACTTCAGTATGGTTCCCATGGGGCCAGGCCAAGTCTTCTTCAGGTGTATCTACCTGCTGCAGCATGAGGTTCTCCAGAGGCTGCAGGTGAGTATCTGCTCCACTGGGGACTTCCATGAGGTCCAGCCTGCCTGACCATGGTCTTCACCACAGATTGAAAGAGAGCTCTCCTGTGGTGTCTGAAGCATTTTCTCCCCCTTCTTTTTAACTGACCTTGGCATGTGCAGGGCCGTTTCCCTCATTATTTCATACCTTTCTCCAGATAAAATTGCAGGTTTTATGCCTTTCTTGAATACATTATCCCAAAGGTGTTATCACTGTCACTAATGGGCTCATCCTTGACGAGCCATTGGTGCCAGCAGGCATTAGCTCTGTCAGGTACAGGGGAAGCTTCCAGGAGCTTCTCACAGAAGCCATCCTTGTAGCCCACCTACTTCTAAAACCTTGTAATTCAGACCCTTTACACTCATACTGGTCTTTTAATATGATGCACTGTAAAAGTGACTATTCCTCATAAATGATTATGAAAGAGCCTAAGGTGACTAGCTCAAATACAGAAGTCTAGTGTATACGTATATGAAAATTAGATGAGATTTCCAGTTCCATATATTAAGTGAATACTGCAAATGCAAAGTGAAAGAAATTGCAGGAAAAACCTAACCTGAAGTACCAGACTATGAATAAGAAATATGAGAGAACGCACGATACAACAGGCAAGAAGATTCTGAGAAATGGAACAGGCAATTTTGAAACTGTTAATGGAAAAAAAAGTCACCGCAATCCAAATATGGCACAGAAGATAAAATAGTCAGTAAGAACAATACAGTGATTATAGGGTGTTGTTAAAGGACCAAATGAGAAGGTCAGATCTGGGGGAATGGAGAGGGTGCACAAAGGGATATAAATATATACAACTGGAAACAAATTTCTCCATGGCATAAACAAGTTGTATGTTTCCTTGAATGCATATGACTCTGTTTTGAGAAATAAACAACCCAATTTTTGAATATGAATTAGTCTGTATTTTATTTTCTCCTTTTTGTTTCCTTGTTAAACAGCGTATGATCATATTTAGAGGCTGCTGCTCTTCATTTATCAATAATCACTGTACTGTGTTCTGCCAAAAATGGTACATTTCCTTTTGTTGAACTGAAATAAAGATTTTTACTGTGTCAGGAGGACAAACGTGAACATTATCTTGACTACAGATTAACAGATTGAATGGCAAGTAATCTAATTGCATCAAAGAGGCAAGGGAAAAATTCATTCATTATAGTATAGCATTTTCTCAAAAAGAAACTAAAAAAAAGATAAAATTTGTAAATTTGCTGCATTTTCAATGAATGTTATATATTTACTAAAAAATTCTAACTACAGTCTTGTAAGTTTTTCACATGTGTATTTCTAATAATAAAGATATTGTCTTGAGTACACTATTTATACATAGAAAAACACATTAACCAATAAAATACGCAAATATATATTTATATAAAGACTATAGTGACCTGCTATATGTGTTTATATTCTCATGATATTATTTTCCAGGTAATTTACTATAATAATATTTTATTATTTTATAATTATATTTCTTATTTTATAATTTTTGAAATTGTATGCCACAGGCTGAAAACTGTACTTTTTATTTTCTACAAGTTTTAATATTTCAAAAGTGTAACTTTCTGATCTTAACTTTTAGTAATTTCTGCAGAAGTATAGGGAATTTCTGCATTAGAGAGTAGGAAGTAAATAGAACATGGCTTCAAAAATAATAATAATTTTGGTAGGCCCTCAGTACTTAGAAGGTGACTACGAAAAGAAAGCTAGAGAGAGGCTTTCCACAAGGAAGTGTAGTGATAGGACGATAGAGGATGGCAGTAAGCTGAAGGAGGGTAGGCTTAGATGAGATATTAGAAAGAAATTCTTTACTGTGAGGGTGGTGAGGCTCTGCAACAGGTTGCCCAAAGAATTTGTGGATGTCCCATCCCTGGAGGTGTTTAAGCCCAGGTTGGAAGGTGCCCCTGCTCACGGAAGGGGGATTGGAACTAGATTATCATTAAGATCTCTTCAAACCCAACCGCTCTATGCTTCTAGGACTGACCCTCATTTAGCAGAGGTTATTGTAGATACAGAGAAATACAATCACTTGTAGAAACCACATCAGTTTAGAATATATGAACAAAATAAATAATGGAGTCACAAGTATCAATGGATTTTTTAATATTTAAAATCTAAAGTAATGAAATTACTCAGCTATCTTCAGACTCCTATCAAACCCTTTCAAAACAACCTAAGAAAAAAAACAAGGTGAAAATCTTTATTTTTTGAGGAGGTTCTGAGGAGGTCAGCTGTAAAAAAAAAAAAAAAAAAAAATTGGCTTTCCAGTCCTTTTCCTGCTGTGAATTTTCATTGTCTAATAATACGCTTGCATTTGCTCTCCATTGTGTGAATCCTGCAAAGGGATTGGTAATTTACATCTATCTAGCTGCCTGTTTTCATGAAAATTTTAGCAGAGTTTTTCAGAATGTGTCACTACTGCTAAATTTGCTAAAACCAAGCTATAGATTCAAGAGGTGCTGGAGAAGGAAACAGACAAACTGAAATTCTTAGTGATTGTATAGTCAATTCAGCATCAAGTTTCAACAGTGCAGTTCAGGGCTTCTTTTGCATTTTGCTATACAAGTAATTATATGCACTGTGTTCTCCTAAGCATAATGTTTAATTTATATGACAATAATTTATGCTGTTGTTGAATTATTTAACTTTCAGGTAGTCTATGCTATAATGTAAGGAATGTGTTTTTCTTTGATTCTAACTGTTACACTGTCATCACGATGAAAATAGCATATTATGCATTTTATTACTGTATTTTTACATTGTGTGCTTTGAGAATTGTCAAATTCTTGATGCAAATACTTCTGCAGCCAATTAATTGCACGAGGTTCCTCAGCCAATTTGTATTTTCTTGTTGATTTTCTGTGCTGTTACTTCACTGAAGGTGCCCACACACATAAACAGCATTTGCCTTATGTCAGCATGACATTAAAAGCCAACTCATTTTAGAATTAATATTTTAAAATTCTTTTGATAGAAATTTGGTCTGCTGAACTCAGATTTTTCCTCATGTTATCTCTAAATACCTTCCTTTACTGAGTAAAAACATTGCTTTAGTAAATCCTGTGTAATGCCATTGGTCCACATGGAATTGCAAATCAATCCAGCAGTACACATAACATCGCACCATCTTCATAAACAGTGTGATCTAACAAGTATTGGATGAGAAGTGTTACAAGTGAATGTATAAAAATATATCCACATTCATTTATCGGGGTGTAGGGTCTTGAAAACATGTCCTTGACAGCCATTCTCATATAATGGACTGGACAGGACAGCCCACTGCAGGTTTTTTATAAGGATGTCTCCTATGAGCAGCAAACAACCTTGTCCTTTTGGTGAACCACTCACATACTTCTCAAAGCCTCTTGGAAATTGTGTCTCCCTGTGGTGATACAACATCACCAAAATGCTTAGGTACTGCTGGTTATGCTGCTAGATTGGCTACACGGTTCTAGTGCTTTTAGTTGGAGATCAAGCAAATATCTTGATTAATGCACTTTAATTGATGCTCGTAATAGACCTCAGCTCAAACTACAGGAGTCAGAGTATGAAGTTGCTTATATTGAGATAAGCAACTGATTCCTTTTAGATATTTATTGTGTCTAGGCACTTCAATAGCACGATTCCATTGTAATATGATATTTCATTTTCAACGTGCCACCAATAAATATTTCTCACAAATAATATCAGGATACCGATTTTAATTGCCTTTACCAGGAGAACAGCTTGACAGCAACCATATATATTCAGCTTTTTTTTTCAAACCTTGGCAAAGTTTTAAACTTAGTTAGATAGAATTTATAAAACAAAATACTTCCAAGTCTTGTATTTTGGAGGTGTCCCTGCCAGTGGTAGATGGGTTGCAACAAGATGACGATTAAGGCCCCTTCCAAATAAAACAATTACTTGAGTCTATATCCTACTAGAGAATTAATAGGGGAAGAAAGGATGAATATGGCAATAAAGAGAACCTTTTTCAGAATTCAGAATTCTGATTTCAGCAAGGTGGTCTACTATAAGGTCTGTAATCAGGGACCTCAGAGTTTTAATTGTGAGACTGCTGCATCTCTAAATACCTGCTCTTCAACTCAGCTCTATTTCATTTTGGGAAGTGTCTGTAACAGCTGTAGTCATTCAGAGTGCTGTGACTCTTAATATCAACAAATGTATTGCAACATCCTTATTTGAAAACAGTACTAAAAAGATGAATGGGTTTTTTTAAATTTATGATTACCCCAGTTCTGTTACATTGCTTTTTTTCACAAGGTCATTATTACAAGATTCTGCATACGTTTGAAGTCCTGGCAAGTGAATCTTTGAAGTTTTCAAAAGCTGAGACCAAGCTATTGAAAATAAAAGATGAACATTTGGACCATGATTTGAATCATGTTTTAAATCTGAAGCAGTAAAATGGACACCAACCTGAGATTTTAAATTGACTTTTAGACATGCATTATGATTTTCCAGGAAAAAGATCTATAATGACTTCTAGCACACATCTTTAATGCTTTGGATTTCTATCATAAACCAGAATGGCTCCAAAGATGCCATGACTACCTGTTGACTCAATGATGTGTCAAGAGGATATATTGTAGGCCTCAATGGCTCTAAATTCAAGGCTTTTTAAAAGAACTGTTATGTATAACTTTTTTGACTAAGGTTGAAGGGACAAAAAGCACAGATACTAAAAAACGTGTATGTGTATGTGTTTGTGTATGTGTATGTGTATGTGTATGTGTATGTGTATGTGCATATTTTCACTGTGAAATTTCCCATGGCAGGAAAGGAATACTGAAAAATGTACTTGCAAGAGCTCAGCCTTTTAGGTAGAAGATCAGAGGAAACAGATGTGTCAGGGTAAAGCTTTTACCTTACTCACACTGATGTACATTATGATCATCACTCCAGAGTGGACGTTGGCTACATCCACAGAAGTCAATAGTCCTTCCAGCCACTCTGTGCTGGTGTTATGCAGTGGCTGGGCTTCAACACACAGCAGTTCCACTGTGGGCTTCTATGCAATTTCGTATGGGAGAATTAAAACATTTCCAGCACATCTCTACAGGCAAGAGTCTTTGCAGGAAATCAGATCTGTCCACAGCCACCCATGTTATGAGCCTTTCCTCTATTTTCTGGTATTGGTCTGAAAGTTGTCCATCTGTGGCTAATGTCAAGACTTGTGACAATCAATTTGTGCTTACAATATCCTGGTTTCCATGGCTTTCTGCAGTCTGCACTGTACTCAGTTCTTGACCTAGGAGAGAGCACAGTATTCCCAGAATCACAAAGACAGTACCTGAGGCTGGGAGGCACCTCTGAATATAAGCTGGTTCAAGTCCTGCCACCAAGAGCAAGGCCACCTGGAGTGGGGTGATCAGAGCCATGTCCAGTTGAATTTTGAGTATCTTGGGATAGAGATCCCACAGCCTCCCTGAACAACCTGTTCGAGTATTCAATCAACATTACAGTTTGAACTGTAAGTTTGAACTGTATTAGTTTTATTTCAATTTATGCCAAATTTTCTTGTTATTTCTCTTTGTACCATTGAGAAGAGTCTGTCTCCATCTTCTTTAATTCCCTGTCAAGTATTTATAATCACTGATGATTCCCCTTGAACCTTCTCTACCCCAGGCTGAACATGCACTCTCAGTTTCCCTCGTATGTCTGGAACTCCAGTCCCTGAATAATTTGACTCTTTGTGGGACTCTCTCTGTCCATGTCTCTCATACTGAGGAGCTGTCACTGGATTCAGTACTCCAGGTGCAAGGGAACTGATCTCTGTCTGGACATTATGCTGCTTTTTGCATTTCACCACCCTTTATGCATTTCACCTCCCAGCTCTTCAGTCACTTTTCAACACACATCGCAGAATTGTCACTACCCCATACTTTATCAGTTTGTCTATGAGAGTGTTACTGGCTAAAGTGAAGAAGATATATTCAACTTGTACTTGAAAAACTTTGTTCATCACTCAAGCAGAACTCTGAAACTCCTATTTCTAAATGCTTCTGTGGTGTAAAAATTTTTTCCTTCCAGTTCTGATTTTAGTTTTCCAAATTTGAATGTCTCTGTGAACTTTTCAAATGCAGGCAGACTTAATTTAAGTTTGATAAATTTTGGCAAATAAGGTAACAGCGCTGCCAAAGCAGTCATAAATTGGCTGAGAAAATGTCTTCAGAAGAGGTTAAGTCCTGCTTCTCTCTTCTGGTGAAGCATCAGTCATAGCTCACATTCAGAAGTGCTGAATTCTAAAGTCTCTTCATAATTAAGCAACTACTGAAATCTTGACTCTGAAACCTTATGGACTCTGAAACATTTTGCCATCATTTAGGTATTTTATGATGCAATAAAACAAAAATTCTTGTAGAAATCTAACTTTACAGAAGTAAAGACATCACAAATATGCCACAGAAATTGTGTTTCTTATTTTGCACAGGGCTGGGTAAGAATACAGCCTGTTGTTTAGAGGTTTTACAAAAATGAGCATATGGAATTGCACATTTTAGGAAGAAATTTTGATGAACATTTGCATTTTTCTTCAGTTCATAAAAGTAAATTATTTTAAGATCCATGCTCCTTGTAATCCAGTTGTCATTAGGCCAGAAGCTTCAAAGGACGAGAGAATGAAAGTTATGGTAGCCTCTTATGCCTCTAAAGCCCTATACTGAATGTAATACAGAAAAATTAGTATGAAATCTTGCTTGATGGTTTAGACACTGAAGTGGTCTCATTCCAACATTTTTAAAGCTAAGATAAAAATGACTGAAGACGTACCCATTGAAATCCATTCTCCATTGAATGTTGCAAAACTTAAAATAGTGCACGTGTTCAGAGGAAAAAAAATGCAACTTTTAATCAGGTCAAGAGAGTTGAAAATAAAAAAAGGGAGTATTCTCTTTCTCCTGTTCTTGCTCTAGGTGTTCTACTAGATTATGTGCAGGAAAATTTAAAAAAATATTAGGTGAATTCAAACAATACAAGTTCCTCACTCTTTTAGCTTTTCAATTTGCTTGGATGTTATGTTTCTATCTTGAAGCTATCATAGGAGAACTATATTGAATGATAGGAGAACATATTTCGAGACCACAAGCGGTTATCAAATCTAACAGACCTCTCAAGTCTGACTTTAAAGGCAGTTATTTCCAAGGCTGTAAGTTTCACACCCTCTCCAGGCAAACATAAGCTCCTAGGATATAGCCTGTATCACCACGGTCTTCTTCACCAGGTACAGGGGAACTTTTGCACTTGTAGCCTATGATACCTTCTTCTTCACTAGGCTTGGTGTCTTCAAGTTTGAACCTCTCATTTTTCTTACACCTCCTCTTTCTCTCTCTTTGTCTCCCTCTGTCTGCTGCTGTACAGCATTTTCCCCTCTTCTTAAACATGTTGCCACAGAGGCACCACCAATATTGCTAATTGCCTCAGCTTTACAGTGGTGGAGCTCCATCTTGGAGCATCCTGGACCTGGCTCCATGGGGACAGCCCCTGACATCTGCAGAGATCACTTCTGCAGCCTCCTGATAACCAAATCTTGCCACACTAACTCGCTGCAATGTTCATTTGTGCCATTTTTTTCTTGATGGCTTTCACATCCTGCCTGCTACACTCTTCTCCTGAGAAGTTCCTCCAAGCTGTCTAAGCTTGGAGTAAGTGTAAATTGAGCCCAAAGGAATCGCTAACTCTTCTCCTTGCAGGCACTGTCTGTCAGATGCCACTGGGTGCTCTGGTTA
>JAHXMQ010000807.1:6739304-6750336 GCA_020466415.1 Ammodramus savannarum pratensis | reverse complement strand
TTTTAAGAAAAGTATGGTTGTGAAGATGATCAAGGCATTGGACAAGGGAAGTTGTGAGAATCAAACCTTGGAGAGGTTGACAAGAGGTTGGGCAAGTTATGAAGTCTCCTTTCACTTTTAAGCAGGAGAGTTTGGACTATACAGTCTCTGAAAGTGTTTTCAAATATCATCCATTCTGGGATTTTGTAAATGCTAAAAGATATTACTTGAAATAAGCCTTATTGGACTGACATATTTTAAAGCAAAATTATTCAGAGGGGAATAACTTTTTTTCTAGGGATACTCCAAACTGATTGATATTAAAGCCAAACCTGTTAAGACTTTATTATATCCTCTTGAAATATGTGTCAATTCAATGTTGATTACATTTCCAGATGGTGCAAAGATTGACAGAATGGTAATAAATCATGAGGACAGACTAATTATATAGCAAATTTTATATGGAAAAATGAACTCACCTCATTTGAAGAATAAAAAATAAAAAGTTCTAAGAATAACATAGGGAAATTGTAACTAGATTAGGAAACAGTATAATAAAAAGCTGTGACTATAAAAGGCTATAGGGGTTATGTGATATCCTGGGCAGAACTGCAGAAAAGGAGGCTGACCTTTAAAAGAATAAATAGAATAATAAGGAAAATATAAGTTAAAAGGAGATTTGTGACTAGAGTTTAGTGAGCACATTTTTAATAATAGAAATAAAAGATTTTAAGGATTAAACAAAAATTTCTCAAAAGAAATAGCATAGGTTCAAATATCTTGTGATAAATAAGACAGATTTCTGTAGAACTCAACAGAAAAAATCGAGTAAAAAAAAACACTGTCTCTGGCTTAACTGAAAAACTGAAAAACAAATGAAGTCTAAAGTTTATTTCTTTTTTGTTTTGTTTGGTTTTTTCTTTTGTTTTATTTGTTTTTGTTTTTAAAGAATGCTGAACTTCTCTATAGAAAAGACACAAGAAAGGGTGATATACCTGTGTTTTGGTAATGAGATAATTTCCTGAATGTAGCCTCACACAAATATATGATCATGTGTTCCATACCCATACTACTGAGCAAAAAAATAAAGCAAGAAGATACACAGGAAATGGGATAAACAGACCTAGATGCATCTGCTTGCCTTATACCCTGTGCATTGACTTAGGATAACTCGTAAAATCAAGAAATTTTATACTTTTTATATAAATTTATTTTGTATGCAAATACTGTGATCCTTCTAAAACCACAGAAATATTTTCAAGTATAAGATGAAATATTTCTAATCAGACCAGAAAAATCTTCAAGTACTTTCCAATAGAAAGAAGAAATAAAGTAATTCCTATGTCTTAAAAGCCAGTGTGGCTATGAACCACTATTCTAGGAAAGATATAATACAAAATATCTAGTGAGTTGAAATTCACTTCACTTTATTCATAAATTAGTTTCCAGAGTATAAAGACCTTTATGCAACGCAGTTTGACTTTCTGAATAACACAACTTACAGTAATATACTTTATCAATCTACTGTTACTGCTACAAACTGTGTTAGAGTAAAGCTTAAGCTTCAGAAAATCAGTTTCATTGTACTCTGACATTCTTAAGAAACTGAGACCTCAGTGCAACTCTTCCAATGTCATTTTTTCCAGTATCTCACTATTTTATACTGCCTGTTTTCAGCTGGGATACAGTTCATTTTCTTCTCAGTAGCTGGTACTGTGCTATGTTTTGGTTTAGAATGAGAATAATATTGACAAGCACGCTGAAGTTTTGATTTTTATTAAGCAGTACTTGCCCTGAGGACTACTCAGTGTTGTACGCTCTGCCAGTGAGGAGCTGCACAAGAAATTGGGACCAAGCATAGCAAGGACAGCTGATCCAAACTGATCAAAGTGATATTCCATACCAGAGACCATCATGCCTGGGATATAAATTGTCTTATACTGTACCATAATCTCTTTAATAAATTAAACATAGTAAGGTTATATTAAGGACATTTTTACAGTTCTTGTCTTGAACTGTTATTTATTAGTTGTACCATATTTACATATAGCAGTAGAACCATATTTATTAGTTATTGTAACATCACTTTTATTGTCCTCAAATCTTCAGTGTTTTTGCTGGAGATATTAAAAATAACAGCTTAATATTGGTCTTCACATTTATCAACCTGCTCACTATCCTTGTATTGATTCAACAAACCAAGATATGAATTACCAGTCTACTATAGCATTAAACAGAGTCCTTAAGGTTTTTTTATTGCCCAGCATGTCACCTAAATCACTTTCAGAGCCTCTGCTCTTCAATGTAATGTTCAGTGTGCTGTTCAACAGATTTCCATCATCTGATATGTTATACTAGATCTTATTTTGCATGTTATTCTAGAGCTTACCTGGTAGGCAGTTGATGTTGCTGCAGAGATCTCCCTGACCAAAAAGCAAAAAGGGATCAAAGTGATGCTTCTACAGTATTGGCTTCAATAAAATGATCTTAAAATAATGAGACCTTCCACTATCCACTGCTTCTGAGTTACTGTGCATACTGAAAAACTATGTGAGCATAGAAGAGCACATGAGTTCAACTGCTCCCTAGTAATTCTGGTAAACCTTGCAGTACCAAGGTGTATATTTGAAGTCTACAGTGTTCATTGTTAAAGAAATTATGATAAATTATTCCAATTCATAAATGTAATAAGTGTAATTATACATCATTATAACTTATTATCCTAATTCCACAGATGGTGAACAGAGGCAGAGAGATTAACATATAAAAAGAATTCACTGAGGAAAGAGTGAAAAAACTTGTTCACGATTCCTTTTCATTCAGTGAAGAGAGTACTATGGATTTCCAGCAGGGCCTCAGTCAGTAACAGCAATCCCTTCAGATCATCATTTTTGTTCCAACCTTGGAACAAAACCTTTGTTCCAACCTTGGAACAGCTTCTCCAGTCTGCTTTAACTCAGGATTTCTGACAGTCTTCCACCTTCATCCACAGCCTGCACCCAGCTCAGCCCATCTCAGAACTCTGATTCCCATTCTAACAGATTAACAGTGCAGTGGAGACAAAACTCCTTCCACCTCTTCTTCTGCAAAACTTTCATTCTCTGAATGAAAAAAAGCAACAACTGCTCATTTCCAGGGCAGAGGCTGCTTAATCTGCATGGCATCGTGGCCAATTTATTTGTTCTGTCAAGAACTACCTTAAAACAAGTAAAGTACAGCTTTTCCCATTCCAGTTAATATTTTTATAGGAAGAAATATCAGAGAAAACGCCTTCTTTCAAATGTCAAATTGCAGCTTTGAAATTCAGCACTGTTACAATTTATTAAAAAACACAAAGAAATTTAAAAAATCACAACTGTCTAACACAAAACTACCAACCACAGCATCCCTATAAATCTCCTAAAAATTCTCTATGCTTGTGGATTAGTTCTGAATTTTTAGAAATAAATGTAACTTACTCTGACATAGAAATGCAGTGAAGAATTAAATCCAAACAAATATTTAAAGAAAAGTTTATATGGAATGAAACATTGCAAAAGCTTTAGTTGTCATTATATAAAAAAAAGAAAAGTATCAGAAAAACTCAGTAATGAGCAACAGAAGAGATTTCAAATGGTAATAAGTCAAGAACATTGAGAAAATAATTTATGATGCTATACTGGTATTACACTATTATTAAGTAAATGATGAAATGCCACACAAGCTGTTTTCATGCTGAGACTATTTTTATAGTTACTGATGAGTTAATGTTTCCATTCAATTATATACGTGAAAATCTTTAATAATTGCTATCAATGACAGGAGTGAACTTCAAATAGCTCTAAATAAAATACTAATGCTGCAATTATTAAGAAGCACAACAAAAGCACCTTTAAAAATTCTCATGGGATTTATCCTCATTATCATAAAATTTGTGATTAATTAAAAATGTCACCACTATTAATTCATTATATAAAATACCTTATTTAAATGCCTGACAAAAAATTTGAGTTCATATTTCATCCATAACCATTGGGTGTAACTTTCCAGCATTTGTGCAGTTCTAAAATTGCATTTTAATATTGAGACTAGTAAAAGGAAACTATAATTTCAGAAATGAACATTCACTTTATGCAGGTATGAAATAACTAGATATATTCCCCACCCATAGAATTTAAAATGTTCATTGTTTCTGCCATAAATTTTATTTGGAGAAAAAAGCAAGTTTTCTATGAATCTTTTCCTCTTTCATTTTAACTATAACTTTTGTAGAGAACTTGACACTCTAATACTATTTCTTAAAACATGTATCTTAACAGCATATTCTATACATCTATTTATGAGCATTTAGTTTAACATTCTATCATTTTTTAAAGCCCAGAGTTATTGAAATGGCAGTAAAATGCACAATAAAAGAGCATCAGTTACATGAATATAAATTAAAACCCTTTCTCATGAAAATATAAAGCAGTATTGCTTGAAGTTACATAGAATGAAAGAACCTTGGACTGCATATTTAATTTGTAAGGATGTTTGCTGCAGTTGCTCCACAACTGTCTGTTTGAGTAAGGAATAGTCCTACTGTCTGATATTTTTGGATTTCTCTGCCTAAATTCCCATGATCATCTGGTTTATTTTCCAGGAGCCAAGGGTAATATAATTTCTGTAGAGGTTTAAGGGTAGGATAAGGATATAGTTTAAGGACATAGTTAGAACATCATGAAGTTCAAATTAATGATCCAACTACCTAGTGATACATGTCTGCCTCTCTTTTTTCCCAACTGCTTCCATGCAGAACAATTTTGTATGTGGTATCAGGTAAATTATTTAGCAGCAGGGGAAAAAAAAGGGTAGTTTATTATAGGCTGAGTAATTCAACAACAACAACAACAAAAAAACCCACAACCAACAACAACAAAAAACCAAAAAACCCAACCAACCAAACAAAAACAAACAAACAAACAAACAAAAAAACAAACTAAGACAAAAAAAAACCACAAAAACGAAAAAAATCCAGAACTAAAATAAATGCCCAGAAAGAGTAAGGAAAAGAGGTTGCTAGAAATGAGAATTAAAATAACTGAGCAGTTCCTTATTGAGGATTTCAGACAGTTTCCTACCCCAGAAACCATCAATTGTGACCAGCCCTGGGCTGTCTTCTCTCCAGCTCATACCAGTACGTTCCTGTGCTTTGACTTGAACTTGAAGACATTTCAAAAGAACAAACAGCTTAACCTAAAGCATGGAAAAAGGATTCACTATAGTTAAAGATTTTGATCTCTTCTCTCTTTGGTAACAGTCTGGAGGATGAGTTTTCATCATTTCTGATGATTTTGTTAATCAATAGAATCTGTGCTGTCAAAAGTATGTTTCATTTTGAAATGTCGGTAGTTATTCCAATGGAAGTTGGGTTTTGTCAAGCTCAAATTTATTAAAAATGTTACCAAGCACACTTCATAAAAACCTTGCCTGTCAGCTAAGACAAAATGTATAATTTTCTCAGTGTGAGATGCATATATTGAATTGATTAGTGACAAAATAAGAGCTGAATCTAGAAGCATTTGAAATTAATAAAAACCCTGCTCCTTTCACTTCCATCATTGGGTTTTTTTGTTTACTATTAAGAAAACTATTTTTATTGCTATTAATAATGATGATGATTGTTATTATTAATTTTTCATCTGATTATAAACCACAATCTCTGGTTTGAAGACGTAAAGAATTTTCCTCATCTTACCAGAAGTCTGTGATTATGCAAACTCTTATCTTGCATTTCTTATTGGTCTCTCATGAACTTTCAGCCTGAGACAGAATCCATTTTCTTTAGGGAGAATAAAACTAAAAGATAAATAAAATACAAATTTAAAAATATAAATAAATTTAAAACTAGTACACAAGGGCAGCAGTAGGAAGCAATGTCCCCTACTCTCCATCAAACCTCTTTCCCACTATTATAATTTCTGTAGCAGTTGAAGCAGCTGAAGAAAAATGTACTTTAAAAAAGGTGATTTTTTCCAACTCCAACATTTGCAGATGCAATAGTCTGAGTCTGACAGAGACACAAATGGAGCCATTATTTCAAAAGATTGTTTTGCATGTCAGAAAAGATTTCTGTATGTCAGGAAAAGAATTTTTAAAAATGTTGAACTACAGCGTAAAACAACAAAGAATAACAAGAAAAGATGAGTGAAAAGAAAAATTATGAAACCAAATTTATTAGCAGTTGAAATGCTTCAAGAGGGCTTCATTTTCAAAATGAAAATTTAGTTCACTTTATACATATTTTACCTGGTGTGTTAGCATTTCATAGTTTTAAATAGAAGGTAATTTCTGCACGGTATTAAATGCTAAATCAGCAGCACAGAAGATAGTAATTCAGTATGAGGAAAAATTGATTCCTTGAATTTCAAGTTTCAAGAATATAAATGTGATAAGTAAAGAGTTTGTTAAGCAGATACTGTATAGCATATCTCCAGAAAAAGTGTTCCACAGCCCCAGGCTATTTCAGTGGAGATTAAAAAACTACTGTAGGCACTTGTGTTGCTGTGAAAATCTATTAACTCAGTATAGGATAGTATATTGTTTTTGTAATCAAAGTGTCAGATGATGTCTTTCATCAGGTAGACCTAAATGAGCTTTTGCCGCTCTAGATAAGAAAGTTGTCAATTCCAAATCTTAATGAGAAAGTTGACAATTCCAAATCTTAGTATTTTGTACTAAGTAGCTCAATTTTCTTTATAAAACGTTTTTCCTTAGTGCATAATTTTGTAAAAAGAATCGTAAAGTGTGCAGCCTTAGTGTTGCAGATGGATATTTGCAAGATGTCAAGGAGACAAAAACATGCAACTAAGGCTGGGTAATAATAACAAAATAATAATTGAAATAATCTCTTGTTCATTTGACACTTCCTTTTCACGAAAGAAAACACATGGAGGTGGTGCCACTGCAGACGATTGTCCTTCCACTGTTCCCAAGATGGCACAATATTTCATTTAGTAATGATTTTTATTGGCAATGACAGGTAGACACAGATCTTCTGCTACCTATGTACAAACTGTGTAGGCAAAAGAAGTGTGGAGATGTAAGCTGATTTCCTAGCATCTATTAATTCACCCCAGAACCTGTCATTTTTTAAGGCATGAGTATCTCCATCCCACCAATGTGGCCTGACAGAGAACTGTGGATGAATAATGTGCTTAACTTTGGGACATGACCAGCCTGCAGAAGTAGCATATTCTACATCCTCTAAAACCTTGGGGTTTGGAGATATTTGGTTTGGATTTTAATATGTCATTATTGTGCATTGTTCAGATACATTATTAAGTATAGTATACGTGGTTTAGATCAGTTATTATATATTGTTCAGATCTATGAAATGTTTATCTCAAGCTAGAAAACCTATTTGTATTGGATATTATCGATTCATGAAAGAAAATATCAAGTGTACATAACTAGATGAAAGGCTGAGACTAGCAGGTTTATCTGAAAACTGAATATTTTTAAGGCCTTGAATAGTGTTTTAAGTGATTTTTACAGATGATTAGTAGACTTTGAAAAATCTGAAAGGTATTAGCTAATATTAGGTGACATGAAAACTCATTTTCCAGAACTAACCTTTTAAAATAGGTTATAAACCTTCCTTCAGAGTTAAAACTGCATGAGTATTAGTATCAGAAATAAAAGGAAGTGAAACAAATCTTAGCTTGCGGGTTCCCTCAGGATTTTGGTATGTACTGGATATCAATCAGATCAGAAGATGGATTTGACAGATATAAATTAATAAATAGCTGTTGGATTTTTAATCTCTTGGATTTCTTTAGTAGACTCCTGAGTAACAGCAGTGTGATACATGGAACTCTGAAAGTGAAGGAAAAATCACCTTGGGAAGTGACCTGTAGCTCCTGAACGCATTTGAAAATCAGCTAGATAACAAAAATATCCTGCAAATGATATATCCATTGATTTTGTGGTGTTTTGGTGTGTGTTTCTCCACATTAAGATATATGTGAGAAATCAGGATCCTAAGATCTATGTGCCTTTTACGATACACAGATTCAAGACATCCAGAACTGCTGATTTAAAAATGTTTATTCCTAACAGACATCATCTGATAACCTTCTGTATTGCAGGAGGTTTCAAGAAATGTTTTGTATTCAAGAGAAGCATTCATGCTATAATGCTGCTTTTCAAAAACAATAATTTTTTAACATAATCCTTAACATACTTTCTATTCCTTTTGAATAATTGACTAAAAACATTGCTACAACTGCTTTTCTGACATAGTATTATCCTTTCTTTTATCTAGGTAGAGTATCATGCATGAGGAAATCAGTGATACACAAATTTTTCAAGCCCAGGGAAAATGATACTGAGCTGCACCAATAAAATTTACTTTTCTACAATAATCTTCCTGATCTTTGTATTTTTTGAAGATAAATATGTATATATGTATGGGTTGCAATAAGGTATAAAATTATAAAGAAAAGCCTTATGGAATCAAGGCTGCTCTCTAAAATTAGGGTTGGCCATGACATGTTCCCATGTGAAAGCAATCCTGGTATGAGCAGTTTGTTAACAAAACAATCTATTCCTGGGTGAAAAACAACTAGCACCTGTATAAACTGGTTTTACACCATTTCATAGAAAATTGAAAACTATCTCTCACAAACAGCTTTCCTGCATGTACACACAGGGGGCTTGAGTGACCAATAGATACAGGATAACAACTTGTTTCTAACCAATAAAGTAAATGGCAAAAAAGCTACTGACCAATTGGAGTTACACAGGAAGTCTGTAAAACTGTAGATAATGAGATACATGAATAAAGAATGGGCTTTTTCCACCAAGAAGAAAATGAAGTCTGCATGAGTTATTCCCATATGTATGTATTTATATATACTTATATTAGAGTATCTACCAGGTATCTACAACATCTGAGGAACCAGGTACATAAGTACTCAAAAAGAGTTTCCATAAGGCTACACATTTGTATTTCTTTTCTCTCTAGCATAATAAATCACAAATCCACTGCTAAAAGGTCAAAGAAATAGTCTAACAAATAAAAAATTATTTCAATCCTTTAAGCAGAGAACAATTTCAAATCTTCCACACCCTAGAAATTATTTTAACATGTTTTACTTTCCTCTGTTTTAGAAGTGATAGTTATTTCTCTTTTTAAAATTACTTTTGCAGGAAATAGCTGAAATAGCTGCCCCATTCTAAATCAGTGGTATGTATCTAAGGAAGGATGATGTACGTGTTTCTTCTGTTTCTGGTTTCTTGGCCATGGTGTATTTCTATTCAGCTGTATGATTATTGCAAACACCACCACTTTTTTGGCTGGATTATTTTGTTTTTTGGGGTTTATTTGTTTTGGCTTTGTTGTTTTGGGATTTTTGATTGGTTAGCTGGCTTTGGTTTTGGGGTTTTTTAGTGATTATTGACCTTAAAGACCAGTCAAGTCCAGGGTTTAAATGGATCCTTAGATTAAATAAACTGCAAGTTAGTTAAAGTGTGACTTCTTTTGCTTAGGGTTCTGAAGCTTTGATAGGCACCTGTGGTCAAAGCTATGGCTGAGCATGAATCTAATTCTTACCAAGCCATAGAGAACCCCTCCAGAAAAGACAATCCAGGATTAAAAAACCTATTGTTTTGGAAAACCTAGTCAGACTTATGCAATCATATGAGGTGAGAGGGACAGCTGGAAGTCCTCTAGTTTGTTTTCTTAGACTAAGACTGTCTTTGAAGTTATTTAAGGTTGCTTAGGGTCTTATCTAACTGAATTATAAATATTTACCAAGGTAGAGATACCATATACATAGGCCATCCTGTTGCACTGCTATTTGTACGATTTGCTTTTCCTTATATCTAGCAAAAATTTTCAGTGTTGCAATTTGTTCCTTATATATTTTACATTAAACCCCTTCTTTGGTAAGCAGTGCTATTTTCTAGTCACCTTTGGTCTCTATGAAATTCACCACCTGTTTTTGTAATGACCCAGCATCAGTGGGAAAGATTTAGACTCCTTTTCATCCTGATTACAAGGTCAGCTTCAAAGCACACATATGGTAGTCAGTTGCATAAAACAACAAAGTGCCAGAGGCCTGACAAGCAGCAATAACAACCCATTTAGGCTATTATGCAAACCACTCTTTTCAGATTAAAATAGCAAGCAGTGTGCCTAAGTCAATAACAATGTTTGAGATTCATTCAGTGTTTCAGAAAGGCACACAGCAAAATTGAGGAAGTCCTTTCTCTGTTGTTTCTTCCAGGCTTTTTAGCAGCTGACAAATGCTGGAAATCACAACAAAAACATTCTTTTAATTTGCTGTTTTTTTTCCATGCCAGCTGACTTTTAATCAGGTTACTTAAGTACATTTGCAAAATCTAGTAATTTTATTTAGCTTTGAGAAGGAAGACTTAGACACATTTCTAGAGTACAGCTGAATATCACAAATATGACAGACAAATGAAACTAAGTGAATGATTATCTGACTTTTTCCAGTTGCTCATTTAATCTACATTATTGAGTTGGTTTATTTTGCTTTCTATTTGCTGATGTGCATTGCACAGTGCATTTCTCAGACCAATTTTTTGTCATTTACTTAACAGAATTCCCTTTTGTACGTCATGAAGTGAAATATTTTAAGCAAAATACATGTGTTCCCAAAAAGCAGTGTAGAAAAGAGGCAGGAAGAATAGTTTAATGGTGAGAAATAATTTCTTCTTTATCTTGTCCTCACTCAATGAATTTTAATGGCTCGCATTTAAAACCTTACTGAAACACAGCTCTTGCACTTAGACCTACTTTATTCTACCTCCATTGGAAAGATTGCAATTGAGACAGGCAAAACCATGAAATAAATTTTTAAAAATAATTTATCTTTTCTGCAAGAGGAATTGAAAAGTCTGACAGTAGAGGGTCTATACATATCTGGTGATATCTGGTCATAAAAGAAGAATACCTACCAAATCTCTGTGTAACTATCTGGGAAATGCTGAGTGTTAATGAAGAACAAGACTCCCCAAGTGCACGGATATAGGACTTGTTATTTTGACTTGTGGTGCAAGATAT
>JAHXMQ010000807.1:6704469-6732278 GCA_020466415.1 Ammodramus savannarum pratensis | reverse complement strand
CCACAATTCTTCTCCTCGAGCTAGCCAGACTCGGACCAATTACACCTGACCGCCGCAACAGACTTGATGAAAGTAAGTTGTACAGTAAAAATAGTAGGTTACCTACCAACAAGACTGAATGCTGAATTCATAATGCACTTATAAAAAAACCCCAAACCCTCCGAAAATCCAGAAACCAAACAAAAACCCAAATCCCCAAACTCAGAAAGCTCTCAACAAAACAACACAAAACAAAACCAAGAAAATTCTCAATAGAAATGCTGTCTATTTCTTCTCACATAGATATTTCAGGAAATAAACCTTCTCCCTTGGTAAGAATGCTTTGGAGAGGAGTGCTCTTATTTTCTTAAAGAGGGGTATGGATGGGTTTAGTGCAGATGGCAAACATGACAGATATTTATTTGCTGACTGTGTTTACATATCAGGAACATGTTTTTTTGGAACAACAAGCTTGAAGACAGATTTACAAACCACATGATGCTCATATATTTTTTTTAGCTTTTTGTGACATTAGTGAAAGTTGGATATGAGAGGTAGTTTCTTCCTTGATTATGATCTTTGTTTGCAGAACTACCCTATAAACTGAGAGTATCGTTAACCAGTATTTCAAAATACTATAAGAACAGCAACACACAGTTGTTCACTGAAAAAAAAAAAAAAACAATCAGAAGTAACAGAAAGGAATTTAATATGCTGTTAAAGATATGTAGCCTGACCAAGGAAGGTCAAAGAACTGACTGCCTAATCTGTTGACAGGTATCCATTAAATTCCTCTCTGGATGTCTGACCACAAAACTCGGAACAATTAGGAAGATGGTATCCCTCAAATACCATATATGGGGACTGATTTAGTGTAATATTTCCATTACTGATATGACACAAAAGAATAATAATCAATACCTTTAAAAAATCAAAAAAAATACTGCATTTAAAAATGGGCTTGATTTTAAGAGGTAAAGGAAATGGAATCAATATAATAGGTGCAGGTCTCTCAATTGTAAGGACAAGCAAGAATTTATCAAATAAAATGAAATGTCACATTCTTAAATATAAGAAGGACAGGAATGCATTAATTGATCAGAAAAGGACTTTAGATCAATGGAACTAGGCAATCATGAAAAGGACAAATTTAAACCTGACATGAATTCTAGTGCATATATTAATGTATTTTGATTGCAGTATATGATATTTACTGAGGCTTGTATTTTTAATAATTTATTTCTAGAAGCAATAACTATAATAAGCAATAAGCCATTCAGAAGTTTAAGAACTCATATGTGAAGTGTGACAGCCCCTGTTCAAAATTCCCCTGCTCATTCTGCTCAAAACTAACTGAAGAACACATTGACTATGTGCCATTAAGATTGTTCAATCTTCATAGCATGTTATTTTCTTTACTGTTTTTTTTTTGCTTGTGATTTATATGGTGGAGTTTTTTGGGTTGTTTTGCTATTGTTTACTTATTTTTATATTAGAGGCTTCAGCTTGAACTCTTGATTTATATGCTTTAATTTTTATGATGTTCTCTATATCATGGTCTGAAGTGTATGTAATAGAGTAGGATAAGTCAGCATATTTTCCCTGAATAATTTATAATAAATTTATCCCCAGAGTCAGATGTCCCCTCATCTTCTGTAATTGCTTTGCAACAATATTCCAAAAGGCCATCCCATTTAGAGTAAGTCTTCTGTTATCAAGAGCCATCTTTTCTGTGTCTGTCTTTCTATGGTAGCACTGTAGTTCAGGCAAGAACAAAACTGGATTCTCATAGAAATATTTAAAAGACAGAAGGAGCTTTCTTGTTATGATGGTCACAGGGGTCTTAAGATAAGGGAAGAGCGTAGATCTGACTCCATGCTTCAGAAGGCTTGATTTATTTTTTTATGATATATATTACATTAAAACTATACTAAATAATAGAAGGAAGGTTTCATCTCAGAAGGCTAGCTAAGCTAAGAATAGAATAGCAAGAAGGATAACAAAGGCAGCTGCCTCAGACTCTCTGTCCGAGTCAGCTCCGCTATGGTTGGCCATTAATTATAAACAAGCACATGAGACCAATCACAGCTAACCTGCTGCATTCCACAGCAGCAGATAACCGTTGTTTACATTTTTTTCCTGAAGCCTCTCAGCTTCTCAGGAGGAAAAATCTTAAAGAAAGGATTTGCATAAAAAGATGTCTGTGACACTTTCTTTTATGAAAGCCCTTTTAGCCCTGTACAATAAAGTATTGGTATTCACTGGAACAGACTATTCCTTGTATTCAGCTAACATCACATGCATCAGGCCTGGGACTATCACAAGAATTTTCTCTGAACTTGCCTTTTTTACAGCTTTCTTTTAGCATATTAATCTATAAAGTCATTTGTGCAATAACCATATTGCTGTTACCTAGCTTGCTTTAGTTTAGTTAAACTTGGAGTATAATATTTTTATATTTCGGGTGCAATGTTTAATTTTTTGTAAAATATTTTTTAACTTTAACAGCACTGCTACAACTTTTTATGTAGACAGTAATAGCAAGTAGCTATCCTTTGTGCTGGGCCCTGGGACAAAGACACAGCTAAAGGAATGCTGGCATACAGTGACAATGGAAACTCTTAGCAGGGGAAGGCACTGGAGAACCACTGTATCAAAGTCATCAGTAGCCATATATTGACAGTAATGCAAAGATAGAAGCTGGACAAAAGTAGTTTTAGGTGAAGTAAAAATGAAACCCAACCTCTACCCAATACATGTAAAACACTCCAAAGGCAACAAAGTGAGATATAACTGGGTGTTTCAATGAAGAAGACTGCAAAAACAATCAGAAGACTGAAACATCTCTCCCATGAGGATAGGCTGAGAGAGCTGAAGGTTTTCAGTGTGGAGAAGAAAAACCTATAAAATTTTGCTAACTTTGCTGCAGTCTTTCAATACTTAAAAGGGGCTAGTAAGAAAGATGGTGACAGGCTCATTTTAAACTAAGAGAGTGGCTTCGGACTAGGTATAAGGAAGAAAGATGATGAATAAATTAAGATGGTGAAAAGATTACCCTGAAAGGTGATAGATGCCCCATGCAGGGAAACATTCAAGGTTGGGTCCAGGCTCTGAGCAACCTGATCAGGTTGAAGATGTCCCTGCTCCTTGCAGGAAGTTTGCACTTGACTATAATAAAAGGTCCCTTCCAAGTCAAACTCTTCCATCATTCTGATTCTAAGAAAGAAAGTGTGAAACATGCTAATTGAACAATATAAATAATCCTAAGCACACTCAAAGATGAAGAAGAGAAAAAACTTGAATATGAATGTCTTCTTCCTACTGCCAAAAGGGAAGGAACTTACCTCTGAATATATCATATTTGGGATACTGACAACTTGTTATGATTGTCTTCTCCCTGCAGAACTCTTGACACTAAGATACTGAAGAATAATGAAAAGCTGAAAGCACAATGCTAAAAAAAGGGGTAAAGATATTAGATGTTATATTTTTTTGTATGAGAATTTACAATTTCAGCACTGATAATGAAATTTTTTTAGAATTAATAATCTAGGTAAGTGTTTGCATCATTGTAACTGGGTTAATAGTAACAACTATTGTACTTTGGTTGCATTAGTAAATAGTTCTTAAAAACAAGTAATAAGTTCTTGGCTTCACTTTCAAGTGAAGTGTTTACCTTTGTGCACATCACTGTTTAAATGAAGGGAATACAAGGAACTATAGAACCAAAGTAAATCAAATGCACATATCAAATACATCCAAGAAGTAGAATTAATCTCCTTTAAAATCCTCTGAGAGGCAAAATATTAGAGATGAGCATGGATTAACTGACTTAGAAAACTGGAAGAATAAAAATAATAAGGGAAATAATTCATCAGACTTTGAGATCGAATGCTGCCACTAAAACCTCTTACGACTGTCTGATGACACCTGTGATTAAAGAGTCTTACACAAACAGTGTTTTCCATTCCTCCTGAAAACTTCAGGGTCTACTTGGTCATTTGTAGAATTTAATTCTATGGGAAGCAGTATCCCTGTATTTGTGAGTTTTGCTTTCATCACAGTATTGTTATGCATTGCTATGGTCACCCATTTAGAAGTATCGGAAATATAAAATTTAGGTGCATATTTGGGTACAACGCTAGAACTAATGGGAAAAAAAAAAAGTAATTGAAAGAATTTATTTGGTAGGGGATGAGAGTGGTAAAGGAAGAAGAACCAGAGAAAAGAAACACAGGAAATAGGGAATATAACAAGTAGAAAATCCTGTGATCTGTACTGTTTGATGGTCCTTTTAAAGAAGCTCTGCATCTGAATACAGCAGTTTGGAACAGGACAGCAAATCCACTGTTCCACTCTGCATATGTCTGACCTAGTTCCAGTGTATGATTAGAACAAGGACCATGAAGTAGTACAGGAGATCAGAAAACCTGCCAACCCTAAAAACAAAGTAAAAACTCTAAACTGGCAATGCACACGTGAGAAAAAGTACACATCAGGACATGATGAGGATTAAGGATTTTAAAGCTCATGGTTTCTTGGACTAGTTACTTGGAAAACTCATACAGGAAAAAATATCTAATGTAATCCTGAAAAGTTCTAGTTCAAGATGTTAGACTATAAAAGCCACCTCAATTAGAAAAAAAGAGAAGCACACAAAGTCACCTTTCTTGTAGCTGGGAAGGCCAAAATTTCTACTTTGGAACTTTGAAGATGAAGAGGTGCATTAGAAAGAAATTGAAGTTTTCACCTGAAAGAGTAAAATTCCTATTCATTGCAATCTTGCAGAAGGATAGGATATTAGAATAGGGTAAATGCAGACTGCCATTCAGAATGGCGTTTTAAAAAAAAAACACATATAGAAGGAACTAATTCGTCAGTATGATTAGAGAGAAGCTGACAAGAGACTATTAGTGGATAAAAAGTAGCTTCAAAAGTAGAAACATATCAAAATGAATAGAACAGAAAAGAATCTTAGAGATTTTGAGAAGCAAATTCAAAGGTATTAAAACTAATAATAAAAATTTTCAATTCATAACAAGTAAAAAGCTTTCTACAAGCTAGCACTAACCCAGTGTATAGTTGAGCTGAAAAAGTAGCATAAAAACAAAAAGCATTCTCAGAAACATAATTTCAGTGTTTACTTCAGGGAATTGTGAAGAGGTTCTGCAGCAGAAAAAGCAGTAGAAACCTGAGGTATTTCCTCAGACAGACATGTCAATGGAAGGTATTAAAAACTACTAATTCAAGTAATAGTCACGTGCCAACTCTTTAATATATTCACTCAAGCATTTCCTTTATGTCATTTCCCTAACAGTTCTTCAAGTAGAGGTCCTTTTTCATTTATGTATCACCAGGCTGTAAGTGTTGCAACTTCATCCATAAGAACAGGGCCAGAGTGGTCTATAAGATGTATTTGATAAATAATTCATCAAGCATTAGTGTTCATCATCACAGAAAGCAGTACTTGAAGAAGTGGTTGTTATAGCAATTAATTGTCAGCATTTATATTTAGAGGTGAAGTAGGCTTGTCATCTGTAAAACTTTTTCCCATCAGAACTCTGCAACAGATTCCTGAGATATTAATTCTAAGGTTTCACTTTAATTAAAGTCAGTGGAATGGGTCTTTGTGTTTGTGTCTGCTGTGTTCAATCGATGGCATGAACCAGTCTCTGCACAAGCTAGATTTTTGATTAGTAATGGATGGAGAGTATTTGTTCAATATACTTCTGTTGTCAAAAGAGAGAATTAGATATTTACTTTGTCATTTATGATTCATACAGTATTGCAAGAGTTAGAGTTTATAGACAGTCCTGTTTTATCTCATTGTCAGGTGATCCCAGGGTTGCAAAATTTGGATTACTTAATTAAATCATATGCTCAACTTGTACTGAGAATATTATCGAGCATTTAAATAAATCGATTTTTTGGGCTTGACTTCCTTTTTAGACAATCATGAGTTTGCCAGCATTCTACTTACACATGTAAAATTTCAGATATTGCACAGTGATGGGTCCTATTACCCAGAAAAAAGAGTTATATTTTGAGATTGTGATTTTACTCCATGAGAAAAAAAAAAAAAAAAAGATGCCTGGGTATCTGACAAGAAGATCTCACAGACAGTTTAGATATGTGTCTTTCATCAGATTTAATTAGATTGAACAGAAAAATTGAAGTGTACTTTTGCATATTTTCTTTTCAAATCAAGTGCCAAATTTGAAGACTGAATTATTGTCTTCTCTAAAAATTGTCTTTCTAAAAACTATATATGATTATACTCATTTTAAAACTGAGAGATACAAGATTTAATGTTGTCTTCAATGCTTCATGCAGACTTGAATGTCAATCAGATGAGATCTGTGAAATGCAATTTTTTTACTTTAGTCTAGGGCACAGCATTATCTCAGCTTTTCAGAACAGATACAAATTTGTGACTGCCATAACATACTGCATCATCTATCAAAAAACGCAGTTCGCCCCAATGTGTCCCATATTTAAAATCTAGGGGAGAGATCTTACAGAACATCTTTGACATACCTTGGCAAAATGCTGGAAATAATCTTTCTGGTTTTGCTGGTGCTGCCATTCATTAGAAAGACACACTGCTCTGTGAAACACTGTAAAGAGAGGAAATGAAGCTGAAGCAACCAGCAGCTATAGGGAGAGTGGCTTTGTGCATTCTGTCTCTCTGCTGTGTAGCTGCTTGGGAAACAAATGTTTCATTGTGTAGACTGTAAACCTCAGAAACTGCAAATGATGTATGCAGACCACAAATCATTCTCTGGGAAAGATCATAGCATTTTAGTGTTTAGGGTTTTAGGTTTTTTGGTTTGACTAATTTATTTTTTTAGGTGTTTCCTTACTGTACTGCTATACAAAGAAGGATCAGAAAGCTCATGGTTGCTGCAGCTCTTTAGAATGCATTTTGTACATATTTCTTGTCTATATATTTGGACTGAAAAATGTGACATTCATTGGGGCAAAATGAGCAAGTGAAGTTATTGTGGACATGAAGCAAATTATTATGTTTTTTCTAATTGTAATTATAATTTAAAAATATTTCAAAATCAGATATTAAGAATTAGATGTTTTTTGTACCATCCCTTTATATCTAATGGATAGACATAAAACTGTAAATAGTACCAAAGTGTAGCTTTTAAATTCTGATTTCAGCTGAAGTAATTGCTCCTGAAAGGATTTTGTTAATGGGTTGTACTTTTTTTTCCTGTATGTTTCTTTGTTTATGGGCAAGTTTTGAGGTGTTTTTAGGATTCTCAGAATGGAAGCTTTCCATTTTTATTTACAATGAACAGACAAAAAAAAAATTTATGCAGGGGACACGAGGGGTTTTCTTCTAACTAAAAGCAGTTAATAGCCTATTTTTAAAACAAATACATATATATAGTGGTTTATTGTCCATTGCTTTCTAAAAATTTGTAAAACTATACTGAAGAAAATCTGGGAAACTCAAAGAGTTTGGAGGTTCAATGCTGTGAAACAAGGTCACAGTAGTGAACAGTTCCTCATACGCTTGGAGTATTTTAGAATAATCAATATTGTATGAAAAAATTATTTTCATTGGTATTTTTTCCTTCCACAAATTTCTAATTTGAAGCAAGTAAATAATAGCTATGCTATTTCAAATTTCTGGTGCAGAGTGGGTACCTATACCCTCAATAATTCTAAAAGCATTACTGAAGACTAGAAAATAGGAAGTGAGGTAAAAACACCTTCTGGAGAAATAGCAAGAAATCAATATTTATGAAGGAAATTTTGCAGCACCATTTCTGTGATTACTTGAAACAAACAGGGCTCTTCAAGAATTATTCTAATGAAACCAAACTATTGCCCATTCAGATGCATTGGCTCTGCTCATCTGTATTTTGTATCTAATTTCCTGAGATCTTTATCTGTAATGGACAGACAATATTAATGCTGAGCAATTTACCACACTGTTTATGAGGGGTTCTGGAGGAAATGTGTATGAAATAGCCTTACAGATGACTCAGTGAAATCTGGTTCGTACGTATCAAATAGGTCTGTGAAATCTGGAAATATCACTGAAGAGCAGAAACCAAACCTACAGCTAAACTGCAAGTGATTTAACAGGTAGAAAATCCACTCTCAGAGAACTGACAAAGCCTAAAGGCAAATCATTGTCTAACTGAATAAATGTGACTTGATGATATCAGTCAGGCACAGCCCAGTCCTGGAACAATGAGTACATAACATTCTCTCATCTAAGAAGTAACTTTCTAAGGAGCTGAATGATAATTAGCGGGGAAATCTCACTGTTAAGCTCACCGCTTAGCACCAAGTCCATCTTTCCTGGTGACCAGAGTTGAGGAAGTGATTTTTTTTCTTTCCCTAATTTGGGGCAGCAGGAATATTTTGTCTATAAATAAACATGACAGGGAGTGGGGAACAGGAATTGTGTCCTCCTGGAAATTTTTTTGTGCATTAGCATGATTTCCCTCCCTGCTTTGCTGGAAGTTTCTTCTTGGGAATGATTAGAGGAGTTCTTCTTGTATGAGTATTTGAATAGTTCTGTAACTGTTGGGGAAAAAAGTCATTACTGGAAAAAAAATCACTGGGCCAAGTAATTTGCTGTTTTGTAGTACTGACCCAGCTTATCCTTTCTAAAGAAAAAAAGTTGCTTTCATATCTCCCATGTCATTATTCTTCCATTGTCACAGAAGACATGGTGATAAGGGGTTGAATTTCAGCAGTTTTTAAATTTTGTTTAAGGAGGACTAATTATGGGATTTGTTTGAGCCTGTTTAAGGAGGGCTAATTATATGATTTTCTTTCCCTTTGTGGTGAAGTAGTTGAGGAAGAACTGATACCAACATTCTGAACTGATGAGGCAATACTAGTTCTTTCCAGATAAGCACATTTTCCTAAGAATTAGTTTATGTCTGCCTTAAATATTCAGAGCTCTTTTCAACACTCTAAACCCAGTAATTGGATCAATTATGAGGAGAGAGAAGGAAAAGGTAATTTGCTTTTAATCAGAATGATTTCCCAGTACCTTATTATCTAAAGGCACAGTGCTCTCCCATGGTAAAAGCATCTGCCAGGGCAGGACTCAGGAATGTCTTGGCTCTGCTTGAACTCTGGAGGACACATCTCCTTTTCACTGGTTGCCAGGCTTAGCTCATGGAACACGTCCCCCTGGGATCATGTTCCTGGGCTCATACTCTTGATTATTTGCTCTTCCACTGTGCTGGAAGAATTAAAAAAAAAAAAAAAAAAAAAAAAAAAAAAAAAAAAAATAGAAGAAAGGGTTGAAAGAATTCCTGGAACAAAAAAGCAGTATATTCTACAATTGAAGTCAAGCTTTCTTAGATCATGTGCCAAAAAAAGCATAGTAACATGAAAGACCAATTATTATGAGATTAGCCTCTTCAATAAGACTGATCAAATAACTCATTAAGTCTGCTGTATAGTGCAATAGCAATGCACTATGGTAGAACAAAAGGAATTCAGTATTACTGTTCATATGTAATCAAGATAATTTCTAAACTTTCCTACATTTAGACTGCAAATATTTTCTGTAAAAAATTAATGATACTATTACAAGTTATTCCCCCTTTTACTTGGCACAATCCTCATTTCATTTAGAATCCTTTTCATAAAGGTTGGAAAAGACCTCTAAGACCATTGAGTCCAACTGTGTAGCTAACAGGTCCACCACTGAACCATGTCCCTAAGTGCCCCATCTACATGTCTTTTCAATACATCCAGGAATGGTAATTCAATCACTTCCCTGTTTCAATGCTTGACAACAATTTTGGTGGAGAAATCTTCCTTAATATTGACCTAAACCTCCCCTGGTGCAACTTGAGGCTATTTCCTCTAGTCCTGTCACTTGTTACTTGGGATAAGAGACCAACTCTCTGCTCATTATAATCTCCTTTCAGGTAGCTGGCAAGAGCAATAAGGTCTCCCATGAGCATCCTTTTCTCCAGGCTAAACAACGCCAGTTCCCTCAGCTGTTTTTAAAAATATTTATTCAAAATATTTTATTGACTTATTGGTTATTCAAAACCATCAATTGCCCACCTGATATGAGCTATATAATACAATTCACTAGTACTCAAGCTAATAATAATATCTAAGTGACATTTTTATACTTGCACAATACGAGTATATAACAATATACCTTACATTTAAGTGGGTTTCGCTCTTAGAAAACACATGAACACATTCAATGATTTTGTGGCTAAGTGTTCTATTTTATTATATTCCTCCTCTAGTTTGTTTCTTGATTTCTTGATATTTGTAAGTCGCTTAACTTCTTTTTTCTTCATGTCCAGTCTGTGAAGTGACCAGCATGTATATTTCCATTCTACATTTCTTTTAGTGCAAGAGTATTTGTTCATAGTATTTTTCTATGTTGGAGGGCATGGAGCTTCCTGGTCTGAGCTACGTTGTCTGAATGCAGATTTATGGCACCAATGATACATGAAAGCTTTCCTTCTGACTTGAAAGAGATCTGAGAGTGGCCTCATCAAATCATTAAATATCTTTATTTAACTATTTCCTCAAACCCCTAAATCTTTATCAATGTGTTATATATGACCGTGGAAACAGGAATGACATTTGAATTCTTTGTGTTGGCTGCATTGAATAAATCTCAGATTTGTACGAAAATGCTTGTGAGTCACTGGAAGGAGTTGGAGACTTCAAGCAAGTAACTTACTTTTTCTTGAAATCTGTCAAGTATGAGACTATTGCATTTATTCTTCTAATGGGAATCCTCTTTAATAAATGCTGGATTACTAGAATGTAATTTGTGATCATATTAACATGATTACATCTCTCAGAATCCCAGTGGAGACTCTAGGAATATTATTAGGATTGTCAGTAGAAAGGAGTGTATGGTTTAAAAGGTTCTAAACCAATCATGCACTTATTAGTTATGGTCAAATTCCTGCTAACTCCCAGATGAGGGATTAAACCAGAACTAATTACTACAGTTGTGCACACAGGGGAAGGTGTCTGTGTTAGAAAAAGTAGAATAAAACAGCTCTCATGCCTATAATTACTTTTTCCATTATGTCATTTTGAATTATTACAGAAAAAAATATTAGTAGCATGGTAATATAAGGTGCTGATGGGCTGCAGCAATATAAAAATGGGTAACAAGACAGCAGCTGCAGAATGTCACTCTGTGAAATAATTTTTGCAGTTAGTAGAAATAGATTTATGAATCCATTTAGCAGGAAAAATAGGTGTAGCTCTGACTTGAAAATAAGCAGATTTAGGAGAACTAAGACTGATGATTTCAATGTTCAGTCTTCTTACTTTAAAAAATGTCAGAATAACAATTTTTTTTGGTTTCAGAATATGAAACAAATGTGTACCACAGACACAAACGTTAAAGGGAAAACACTCTTTAAAGAGATCATGCTGATAACTTTCTATATTAATGCAGCTTTTACAAACCAGCATCTAATCTTATATTTTAATAAAATTATGAAAATTTAATAGAAATTATCTAATAATAATTTAGTAATTTAGATTTTCCAGGAAGACCATTCTTAAAACCTAATGTCCGGGTTCCAGCCATGACAGTATTAATTTTGCAGTAGTCAGAAGGGGTCATAGTTAGGACCCAGAAGTTATTTTACACCATCTCACATAATTGCCAAGGGCTGGGGAAAAGGACTCTTCTCTGGGGACAAGGGAATCTGTCTAGTTGAGAAAACATGGTTTAGGGAGCCATCCAATATTGTCTGTTGTTGGGTTTATTTTTCCACGTGAATTGTTTCTTATAATTTTTGTTATTAACATTGTTGCTGTTACTGTTAGTTTTCTTCGCTTGTTACTGTTTCCAGTAAATTGTTTTTAACCTGTGATCTTTGCCTTTTGTGTCTTTAGTTGGAGAGGGAAGGGTGAGTGGCACATGGTTTTAGTAATAGAATACCATTCCTAAACCATGATAATCTAGAGAAGGGAACGAGGCTGCTGAGGGGCTTGGAACACAAACCCTGTGAGGAAAGACTGAGGGAGCTGGGGGTGTTTAGCCTGGATTAAAGGAGACTCAGGGGTGACCTTATCACTCTCTACAACTCCCTGAAAGGTGGTTGTGGTCAGCTGAGGGTTGTTCTCTTTCTCCAGGCAGCACTGACAGAGTCAGAGGACACAGTCTCAAGCTGCATCAAAGGAAATATAGGTTGGATATTAGGAAAAAGTTTTTTACAGGAAGGGTGATAAAGTAGTGAAATGGCCTGCCTGGGGAGGTGGTGCAGTCACCATGCCTGGATGTGGCACTCAGTGCCATGGATTAGTTAAGGTGTTAGGGCTGAGTTGGACTCGATGATCTTGAAGGTCTCTTCCAACCTACTGATTCTGTGTACAAAAATAAGAGAGTAAGTATCAGGAGAATAAACACAGGGTATGATTATATTCGAACAATTGATGGCATAAACCAGGATCTGAATAGCTAAAATCACATCCCTTTATAAAAACAAAATTGCAAACACAGGTGAAGTTAAAAGCCCTTAGAGCACATCTTAGGAAATATACTGGATATGGGAATTCAAATGGGAACACAGGTCTCCAATTTACTTTGAAAAACCCATTCCTGACAGGAGAATCCCACCCTGGAACAGAAGTTGCTATTTGTGATATAATGTCTAATGATTGATACAGGTTTTGTTTTATAAAAGGTTCCATGTAAGTTGCATGGAAGCTAATAAAAGGCTTCCTTGTATTCTATCCATGTCCCATTTTGGTCCTTGACTGTCCTTCTTTCTGGTCTAGGAAAGGTGACTCAACCATAACATTTTCTTCAGTTTTGTTAGGACTATTAAATTTACTCATTAATATCTCTGAAAAATTTAGCCAAATCATTATAAATCTAAAGACTTCTGAGGCAAAACAAGGAAGGTTAATACATGTTTTGACAAATTCCTCCCTTCTGTGCTTAAGTTCCTGCTGCAGTGCCTTATTTTTTCACAACTTGTTTCTGTGGCCCTGAAAATGTTTGAGATAGGCAAATGTGATCTCTAAGTTCCTACAAGCCACTGAATAGAAAGAACTGATACGGATTTAAATATGTGTATAGGCACTGGATCTAATATTACCAATGACTGAAATAGGATGATCTTACCATTTACAGGGTGCTCTTGCTAAATCACTGAATCAAAATGTGCAGGAACAAAAAGTCAGAAGTGTCTATAGCAAACACACAACATCTATTACAAGACACAGGCCTGTTTTCTGTAAAGGTTACTGATTTGAAAACTTTCAGGAAACTTAAAATAACTGAGTAGAATCTCCAGCCAAGATGATAATAGAACTTTCCTTTCTTTCAAATTCCAAGACCATTTTACTCAAAAATCTATAATTCAGCATATGAGGCAAAGGAAAGGGGACACTCAAGAATTCAGAATTTTTCTTTGAAGGAATAACAATTTCAAAAGTGTATGGCTCTGTACAGAATTAAAATAATGCAGTTCATGACTCAATAAATCAACACAGCTCAAATGAAACATCTCATTTACAGATGTTTTCTGAAAATTGTTAACAGCTATGTGGATCACTGGAAAAACTGTATCACATCAATTTTAATATATCAGATTTAAAAACTCTACATATAATTGCAAGAAAGTGTTTAGATACTTTAAAAGTGGATTTTTTCTAAATTTCAGTGAAGAAAGGTCATGCATGGAATGCCTAACTTGGAAACAGTAGAAATAGCTTAAAAGTAAGTAAACAATTAAAAAAAATATTCCATACATAAAATTGAAAAGAAATATTATATCTGAAGATAATTTTAATGTTCTCGTTCCCAATTTTTCTTCTGATAATAAAATACACAATTTAGGTTTTAATACAGCAAATACTCTTTCTTCTTACTTTTTGTTAGATGCATAAAACAAATCTTTCTTTTCAGTTAACTTGCAGAAAACCAGCAACTTAATTTGGCATTTATACACAGGAGAAGAAAGACTGATACATTAATTCATATCATACTGAAAAGCATGACATTGTGTAAATCCATTTCCTGAGCAACTGGATCTTTCCTGGCAATTTTAATTTCTGCCTTTGTGTTTATCTCCATCCCTGAACACATTCTTCCCTATCCTTTTCAAACCCTTACATTTTAAAAAGTGTATGATAGTATTAAAACCAAAGCAATTAAATTAAAATAAACAGAAAAATCCTTGGGTTTTTTTTCAGATAAGTTACTATTTTCAGGACTATTATGGAAGAATTTAGCTGAATATTTACTTTTTGTTTATCATCTCTGTAGAGGAGCAACACTTACTTTTTGTCTACGTGACAACATGAGGCAAACAGTATTCTGCCGTATTCTTCAACAATACTTTATTTTTTAAATTGATCTGCTTTAAAATACCTAGCCATCAACTTTAAATAAGGGATTGTTTGCATGAAAATAATTTCAAATTTATTTTTTCTAAGACATATTGAACAGCTTTATGCAATGTATTTTGTATGCTAAAAGACAAATATTGATTTCAGTTACCATAAAAAACCATGGAAGGATAGCTGCAATAAGAAATTCTTGAGAACGAGCCTCAAAATAAACCTAAAGAAATGGCTGAAGCAATCACTCAAACTGGTATTAAATGGAAATGTTCTAATCCCTGATGTACTATTATTATGAACTGATTGCCAAAAGCTTTTCCAGTTGGGAGCAACACGCTGAACATGCATCTGACAGAGACCTACACTGGTACAATATTCCTTCACAGTTAGGTGATCACAAGCTGCCAAGTAATTTGTAGATATAGCCAGAGAACAGGACACAGACGTGTTTTGCCCTGAGGCTTATCAGAAGGGCAGGGGAGTGATACCAACTAAGCAACGCACAACCACCAAAAAATATTTGCAGTATTTTACTTGCTCAGTACTTGGAAATCTCCCCTTGCCTGGTGACTGGAAACCAAATATACCTCAGTACTGAAAAGGAGTATGGAATAAAGCAGTGCCTAGATATTCTTCAGAGTTTGCTTGCTTTTATTTCTGACCTTTTGGGTGAAGGAAAATGACAGTTTGTCTAGTTTTTAAGATAAGTCAGCAGACTGATACATGCATGAAACTTTCACACACAGCCATATGCATAGAGGTTAGATAAGATAGAGGACTTCTCTTTGTCCACTGGTTAGAAAAGAAGGAAAAAAAGCAAGAAAAGGTATGCAGGTTAGATGTAATTAGTGAACCCAACATGTAAAAAGGGTACATTAGAGAGTGACATTATTTCCTATACTAAACAAGAAATACATTTTTTAAAAACTGAGACTGCATATGAAGAAACATATATATCTGTTTATGGAGAACTTATGGACCTCTTAAACCGTCAAAATTGGTAAATATCACAATTTTCTTTTTTTCCCAAAGAGTCACAAACAATAACATTTCCCCCCACAGTTTACTTTTCATTGTTTACTTTTTAAGTTCTTTTTGGAATTTATGAAGATCATTTGTTAATTATTTGCATTATTTTCACCTAAGCTACTACACTCAATACCAATATCCTATGAAGAAAAAAATAGAACAGTCAAGAATTCCTCTCTTACATTCTACTATGTCCATTTCTCTTTACAGACAAAAGTTCTAAATAAATGTGATGTTAAACCAAAGTAAAATCTGGTTTATTTGCAGCAGAGAAATCATGCCACCACTCTCTTTCAAAGCAGAAGCAATAGTTAGAGCAAATATTAAGGTCTAAAGTGACATTATCCTGGTCCATTCTCTGATGTGTTTCCCTACAATGTTTTGCAGCCACAAAGAAACATGTATTTTAATGATAATACTATTTCATCTAAAATAAATATTCCAAAACACACCAAATTTGCATCCTAACAGAATTTTTAAGTCAGACTTAGAAAAATTAATAACATGGACTCTAAAAAACCCTTCAAAACAAATAAACAAAAAATAACCTAGGATTATTTTACAAAGAAGTATGTAATATTTTGATGGGGAAAACCAAAAGCAAATACATATGAAAAGTGTTAATTAGACCAAAGGCCTCAAGTCACAGCCTCAAATAGGAAGGCTTTTTCTCCTTTTTTTTGGTGGTTGTTGTTTCTAATGTGTTTATGATATTTACTGCTTCAAGCCTGTCTGCCTTCAGCTGTAGATGTACGAAAGCATAAAAAGTAATCCTGTGACATTCCCACTTATCTGAATCCTTGTCTAACTTGTGCAATCTCTTCACAGTGTTGGTGATCCTCTGGTTCTTACGGTTATCACAAAGGGATAGGACTCTGTCCGTGCTCTGCACAATGACTAACTATATAACTCTCTTGAGGCAAATATTAAAAAAAAAAATATTTAAAATCTTTTAGAAGAGATGTTTAGCTACAATATGAACTAGAAGTGAGTTTTAAACAGAGACACAGAAATAAATGTGTCCAGTAGTCAGATAAATTCAGATGAAACAATTAAAAATAATAAAAAACCCTTGGAACCAAATATTGCATTTTCTCTTTTCTGCTGCATCTTACAAGACTTTACTCAAATCAGTAACTTTCAGTGACTTTAAAAATAGCAATAGAAATAGAAAAGATAGCAATACATTGTGTAAATGTAATGGTTTTCACTGTGATAGAGTTAAATTTCTTTCTATATATCTAGGATGGGGTTATGTTCTGGAGATGCGATGAAAACAATGTTGATAACACACCAATGTTTTAATTTTGCCTAACAGTGCTTCCAGAGCATCATAGCCTTTTCTGTTTCTCACATCACACCACCAGTGAGTAGGCTAGGAGTGCACTAGAATTTTGGGGGGACACAGCTCTGGGGAAAAAGAGGAAATGGAGGAGATGTTCAGAATTAAAGAGTTTGCCTCCACAAGGCACTGTCATGCAAGTTGGAGCTTTGCTTTTCTGCTGTTGTCAGTGAATGCCTTGTATTTTCTTGCTTTTGTGTGCAGCTTTTGTTTTGCATATTACATTGTCTTCATATCAATCCTTGAGTTTTCTCACATTTACCTTTCTGATTTTCTCCCCCTTCCCACCTAGGGTGAGTGACCAAGTGGCTGTGTGGCACAGAGTTGCTCACCGTGGTCACACCACAAGCACAGAATAACTTCTAAAGTCTTTAATTTAGATTTCTGATGCCACCGTAATGCTCCCCAACCCTGAGACACCTCGTTTCCATGGTCACACTCTAGCACCAGGAGATGCTGGTTCCATATCAAGGCCAGAGGTTTTTCCCAGGTAAGCTTTACTACTTAAATCTCTCAGGAGAGAATTAATGTCATTCACACCCACAAGAGAATGGCCTTCTATAGCCTTCTTCTCTACTGTTCAGCTTATTGTTATATTGAACAAGGTTTAATATTAAAGTATATAGAGCAGATAGACGAAGAGCAATTAGGTCCTATCTGTCACAGGTCACTAGACTGTGCCTTGCCTGACAGGGAGGATCCTGACTGACAGAAAATGAAGACTTTCTTCCCTGGCGCACTCTACCCCATGGCACACCTACCACACCTGACAGAACTTATCTACTCACACATCACATAGTCTTGAAATCGGATAGTCAAACAAAGGGCACACAAGTATATATATTTACATCTCCCACATGCCAGTAGTGTTCAAAAATGCTATCATAAGTGTTTCCTATTCTTGTCTCCAAATTTTTGTGTAGAGAATCTCAGAATGATGAGGAGACCTCTGAAGGTCATCTCTTCCAGCCCCCTCAACAAACAGCATCATCTAAAGCAGGATCTCCAGGACAGTGTCCAGACAGCTTTTAAATATCTCCAGGAATTGAGAAACCACAAATTCTCTGGGCTTCCTGCTCTAACCATATTATTCTTCTTTTATCCTCTTCTTGATGTACAAATAATGCAAAATTTAGATTCTATGCTGATTTATATCAGGACTCATCCCCATACAGGCCACCAATTGATGGCGTCGGTGCTTGGCACCAATCGACAGTGGATGGAAACTGTCATTGCCAGCCTGTTCTCTTCCTGTAAAACTTTCACATCTTCCCTCTGTCAGTTCCCAAAGGCAGCTTCTCCCCACCGACTTATTTTCTCTTTATTCCACATGGCCAGCTGACTCCTTCCTGTCCCTTGCATGACCTCCTAGCCCTCACCCAGCCCTTCCTCCTCACAACACCACCAACAACCCCAGCTCCCCTCTCAGTCAGGTAACCCACCCTTTTATAGCACCCATCCTTATTGGACATAGCTGTGCCCTATTAAGGGCAAGGCTGTTCCTACTCTTTGGTAATTGGTACAGCTCCAGCTGCTCAGGGGTGAGATTGCCTTGAGCACTATCTCTGGTCTCCTGCAATCCATCCTCCCGCAGAGTAACACCTTTTAAAATCCATGCATGGCAATGCATACAAGTAAGCAGCCAATTAAAAGCTTTGTTTCTTAAGGATTTTACTTCAGATTCTGATAATATACTTAAGGGATCCTGAATCAAGAGCCTCAAAATATATAAGTACTTCAATACTATTTTTGGGCTATATCACTTAAGTGCCATAATTTCATACTTAGAGGCTTAATGTTACAAGAATGAGCCACAAAGAAACACAGAACTATAGCATTATTGAGCTTGGAAAAGACCTTTAAGACCACTGAGTCCAAACATTAGCCTAACACTGTGAGGTTCATCGCTAGATCCTGTTCTTAATTGTCTCATATCTTAATTACCTCCAAGGATGGTGGCTCAACCGCTGGCCTGTTCCAATGCTTGACATATCCAATTCAAACCTCTTCTGGTGCAACTTGATGTCATTTCTTTGTGAGAAAGAGGGCCAGGGTCATCTTTAAAAACTGGACATATGAACCTTTTTTAAGTACCTTGAAAAGTACTTCAGAATTGTCTCGTTTGTGTCTAGGCTGGTTTCCTTCTATTTGTCATGTCGTCCTGTAATGTAAGCAAACAGCCGCAATAATGCAATATTTTCCACAACCCTGATATTTACAAAGTGCATTTTTTTTAAGTATTTGATATTTAATAATTGTTAGAACTTGTTTTCATTTTCTCTGCACTCTGGAGGCACATAACTTGTCCTTCTCATTCAACCAGGGACAGGGACAAAAGTCATTCCTGCTTCAGGTGACATTAGCAGCTACTGTATAATTTCATATGCAGATTAAATACTGCATTACAGCCTTCTTCATGCCTAGAATACCAAATAATTAAATGCCTAATCCATAACTACTGATCCTCTGAACTGTCATGCAAAATACTGAGTTGCCCTGCCTGCTACTTCTGGTAGTGTCTATCCATTATTATAGACAATTATATAATTACATTTGTATTACTGTTTAAAATGATGTTGAAAAAAAAAGTGTTGGTAATTACTTCTGACCTTTTTAGTGTAGACTGTCTTATTCTTGGAGTATTTTTGAGGGATTTTTAGGGGTGCTTTTTCTTCACAGAGAAAAGAAAGGCACAACTTCCCGAGGATATTTCTGGGATTCACATTATCTGAATCTCAGAGAAGAAAAAACAATCCTTATCTCATTGCTGCTCCTCTTGTTGTTCAGAAGTGGAATACATTGTGGAAGATTGTTTACCTGAAGGGAATTGGTAACTGGATTCTGGTGTGAACGTTTTGATTCATTGACCAATTGAATCCAAGTTTGTGTGCCAGGACTGCCAGCTGACAGTCATGAGATTCTGGGCAGTTGAATTGAGTTGTGTGCTTGTGCAGATTCAGTTTAGGTGTAGTGTAATATAATATGGAATAATATAGTACAATAAAGTATAATAAAGTAATTCTTATATCCATGGAGTCCTCCTCGTCATTTCTCCTGGATGTCGGGCAAAAATATCACCAATAATGTCTGATTTTCCTTCAAATGTAATGCAAAACTAAATATGATTATTTTTTAGGTTTTTGAAATTTATCTCAAAGTCTCCAAACTCCTTCCTAGGTGAATGTCAGTTCAACAAATATCAGAAAACATTGAAATGATGAATTTTACACTTGCCTTTGTTCAGTCAAAGATATACAAGACAAACGACAATCATTTCCTGTGAAGTGGAAATTTATCAGCTGTTGCTAATACTCTCTCTACAGTCTCTTACAGTCTTACAGTAAACTTTTTGATGTGTTTTATTAATAAAAGCATTCATACACAAAATTACAAAGAAGAATATTTAAAATATATATATATTATAGCAATTCTTGAAGACTACTGGAAGAAAAAGTCTCCATGGAAATCTGTGACTGTACCAGAAATCTTGCAAAAGTCATATATTCTCTGACATCAAAGTACTTTTCACTTACAAGTATCCAAATGTCAGTACATACATCTGAGTTTGCTCTTTTGGAAGTTACATTATTACTCTTAAGTAAATCAAACATAGATTTCTTTATCCTGAAAACCTTTCAAAAATGTTTTTCCCTGGAATGATTAAATGCACATTTATGAAAGAATGTGATGATTTAGAATATAATTAACTCAACATAGTGTAAAACATAAGATCATTTCTTTGTGAAATCAGCACTTGGGATTTCATTTAATAATTAAGATATTCAGGTAAGTTCTTTCACATAACACTACAAACCATTAAATATTGAAGTTTTGTTTAAAAATAAAAAAGAATAAAAGCTTTTGGTTGCAGTTTGAGGGACAGTTCTAAAATTGCAGTAATATCCAGTCCTGTAGAAAGCAAGCTTTAAGAAATTATGAACAACTTGTTTCATCTGAAGAGAAAACTGCAAGACTCAGCCTTACAATTTCATTTCCTAATTCAACCACTTGTTTCTTCAGTTTCTTTTTACTAGGCAATTAGGGAATCTCCTTAATTACAAAGTGCAAAACACTTTGGGAAAATTGTTTGCTACCTTGATGACTTTCTAGCGATATTTTTAGCCTATCACTCAATAATGGGAGAAAAGAAAATCTGTTACCTTACTCTCATTGACTACTGGAATTTTGGTATAATTATATTACTAGATGCTGCGGTTAGAATGCAATAATTGGGAAGAAAATATTAATATCTCTGTAGGCAGTAACTTGGGGAGCACTGATTAAGTTTCTTTCCCATTTTTTTTAGCAATCCAAAAATCTGTTGTCCTTGTTTTAGAGACCTTAGATCCTTATCTGGACTTCATCTATCCCTTTATCACTGTTGCTCAAGGAATAAATAGGTATGAGATACTCTCTTTTTTCAGTGAGAGTGACCTACTAAAGCAGAGGTCCAGAAGAAAGTCCAGAATTCATTGGGAGAACACACTGCCAATGAGTGACAGACACAGACATGCTTGCACTGACCCTGGGCTGGGCTGAAGGTTCCTCAGGAGGGCTGGGATTCCTCCTCCAGGCAGTCACATCGCACAGCTGGGCCTGACCTCAGACTCCTGTACCTTCCAGGCTGCCATGCCAGGGACCTTCTGGAAGTTGGGTACTGCCAGGTCAAGAGCTTTTAGGGGTGATTGCCTTAAAATATCCCCACCAGACACCATCCATTTTGCCAGTGCTGGACAGCTTCCTCCAAGCAATGTAGCCAAAATTCCCAGCCTGTGCTTTCACTGCTTCCTCCAAGCAGTGTAGCCACAATTCCCAGCCCGTGGTATTCAGGTCATCCTCTACTCACACTTTGTCAAACTACCCATCAGCTCCAGCACTATTGTCATATGATATTAGAATATGCTAGAATTTTCAAGGGCAGAAACACCAATGATTCTTAATGAAAAGTGGACACAGAGAATTAAACTTGTTCATGAGCTTGATGCAGCTGCTGCTGAAGTGAAAGAGAATTTCCATATTGATTAAGAAGGATGCTAGTTACTTATCGCAGTCTGGTAAAGTTTGAACATTACATTTACTTTAAATAGAGAGAAAATTTGTTATATATAAGATTGAAACTCCAAGAAAAAGACGGTATCTAAAGTAAGGGACATTTTAAATCTGACTAATTAGATGGAGAAAGATAGAGGAAATTATTTACTCATTCCTAGATACAGGTAGAGAGAAACACACTTTTATACCAGAGAGAAAAAAATGTTTTCAATTTCTTCCAGACTTAGTGATCATGTATGCCATCTCCCAAGACAGATATTAGTCCACCTCTTATTGACTCCTGAAACACATTTCATGTCTATAATGAAAAAAAAAGTTTAAAATCTTTTTTTTTCTGGATCCCTTTATATTTTCTTAGAATTAGCCTGGTAAAATAACCATGGCTAAAATTACCATGTTCAATATCTAGACAACTCTCCCTATATGTCAATATCACTTCACAAATTTTTGTTTCAGAAATTGTACTTCAGCTGCAGAAAAATAAAGCTGACTTAACTGATTTTTGGTCTTGACCCTGTATCATTTCTTTGAGTGTTGAAAGGAGGTGATATCCTGACTTCCATTGGGAAAGTCTGAATCCCATGATACTGTACCCAAAGTGGTATACTCTCTTTTCAGTATACTATTTCACTTCAATATACAATTTCACTTTTTCTTTATCTGACACTTTAAGTTTGTAAACAGAATTTATACATTTTATACAATCATACATTCCTCAAGTATTTAAATCCAGAAATGGTTCACATTTAATGCAACTACTGCAAGCTTCTAACAAACAGTATATTCTTAATGCACAGAAAGACTCACGTTCCAATGACAGGTAAATGATATTCTTCAATTCATGGTTGTTGTATTTACATAATTTTTCAGGTATTTTTTCTCACATGTATATGTGAATTTAGAAGTACAGAAAAAACTTGAAGTATGGCTAAGAAAATACGGCAATTCTTATTTCCAAACTAAGTTCATTAAGTTATTATTGCATCTTATTTTGATCATTCCTCAGTACTTTATGTATTCTCAATACTAGCTTTCATTTTTAGCATAAGTGAATATCTGTATTGTTTTACAATTTGTAGAATTTGATCTACTTTCATAATTCTACAGATAAAAAAGGAATATGAAGTAAAGCACGAGGGGTTTTGGACAAAATCCTTTTGTTTAAATAGAGTTACTACACAAATTAATGTGCTTTTTGCAGGCCCAACTGTGAACTTCATTTATGTATCTTTTATCTGTAATTATCTATGTAGATGGGATAAATTGCTCTTGCCTATAAATAGGTACTTAAGCCTACAGTTACCTGACTGGCATGTGCAATCAGGGTAACTGATCTTGCAATTACATGTATCTAGCATGCAGGTCAATAAAATTCAGTTAATTCTCAATAATGTTTTGATATGGGAATCATATACATATACTTTACTCAAGTAGCAAGCTGCCAAAAATAGAGTACATGAGCTGCTTTTTCTGCACTGCCTTGAAAGGATAGGATAAAATTTCTGCCCTTCAGCTGCAAATCCAATCTGTTCTAAAAGTGATGGCAAAACACCAGTAAATCAGGAATTTTCTTTTTACCGAACTACTTTACCTCATAAATAATTTGCTTAGCCATTATTTCAACCTTTCCCGCTGAACTTTATGTAGTAAAATCCACAAAAAAGGTACTGTATTCTATTTCCCCCTTCAAATTTTAATTGAGAGTAAAGGAAGTCTTAAATAAATGTTTTATAAACTTGCAGACTATTCTTATTACTGTTAGCATTGATTAAAAAACAAAAATGAGAAAAAAATCACTTTTAGTATATTGCCAGTAGCTAAGAGATTAGCTACAGAAGATTTTCTCCAAGACATTTCAGGTTAATAAGCATTTCATTATAAAAAAATAGGTTCTTCAGAAAGGAAAAGTAGCTGCAGGCTGAGGATGCTTCTCCACAAAAGCACATTTTCTATAGATGCTGTTCTCTTTGAATACTATGGCCAGTCAGATCACTTGGGGCAGGTCAGAAGGAATGCAAGATATGACATTTAACTCACCTTTACATAACCTTCTCCTCGGAAAAGTCCATTTTCATGCTGTCTTTAAATAACCTAAGGCTCTCTCTTCTAATGCTAGGCTGCAGAGGCCACTGAGAATCATAAACATTGTTCAGCAAGCAGCACAGAATAAATGCAAACAAAATATGCTCCTTTTTTTTCATCTTAGATGCTGAGAGAGTTGGGCAAGAGCCATGTGTCATGTCAATCTACTGCATGAAATATGATGCATTTTGGAGAGTTAGGCACAAAAGATTTTATGAAAGTACAGAATAGCAGTATTTTTTTAATATTGTGTGTATATATATCTATATCTATATATATGCATGCATATATATCTATATATTCATATAGATAAGTCTTCCCATGCATTTCCTCCTTCCACAAAATTGTGTGTGCCCATATTCACCTGGTAAAACTGTCTATACCCCAAGATCCATTTTGGAGCTTTGACTCATCTTTCATACACCTGGGAAAAGGGAATTTCTAAATCATATGCATTCTGGTCACATCTAGACCTTCCCTACATGGTCAGAGCTATTGTGCATTTCACTGTTATTACAGAAGTGAGAAAGGAAGGCTAAAACCTCTGGGAAATGAGTTCGTACACGTGGGAAGAACGACATAGTGCACATACTTCCATCAAGGGAATTTTAGACAGAAATATGCTACCTCTAGTCAGTGAATTAACAACAAAAAATTACCAGAAGCATGAGGTGGCTGAAACACTTAGTGTTTTCTTATACATTTTAGGCCTTGGTGGGAGCCACAGCACAATGGTATGTTGGGCCAGAGACCGAACTTTTTTTGCTGAAACATATGATGCAGTCTGTAGAATCCAATTTATTGTTTTTCTACAGAGTGGACTAACTTTGTGAAGAGTCATTCAGAACGGCTACTTTCACAGCAATCTATAACTCAAAAACAGATTAAAATATTGCTACAACATGTGAAAACTGTTTGCTAAAATTGAGTTCAACTCAGTATTCCACTGTTGGATATAGCAAGAAATTCTTCCTGCTTTTCCCTGACACCACCCCATGAGAAGCCTAATTCTTGATGTCTTCTGGACAAAATGTAGTGTAAATGTAAAAGTAAAACCTTGTTTGTCCTTTCCTACAATGGATATAATTTTTTTTTCAATCATAGCCATTTTTTCCTCTGAGTGCTGTTTTCCAGGGAATATCACTTTTCCCAATGCTCCAAGAGTCTAAAGAATCCAACATAAGTGTATGCTCAACTAGATAGTAAAATGCCAAGAAATTGATATTTCACTATTTTAATTGTCTTTCTTAAGTCACTATTCCAGCCGTGGGAGAATATCTGACCCACTTTTCTTTCATACAGAGACAAGACTAGCATTCATCAAGGATTAGTTTATCAGCAACCAACTAACCCATCTTACAGTAAAAATTAATAGAAAAAGCATGTATGTCACACAAAGCACCAAGCATAAAGAAACAAAAAATTATTTTGGTGATGAAAGAAGCTTCATATCTCTAATTGCAAAGCAAGCATCCTGGCAACAGACAGAGGGGAGGGGTGATACCTCTACCTCTCATTTTGAGTCAGTCATGGATCATTATAATATGCTGATCTTTCACTTGTCTTTTACATGTTATATAAAGACCTGAAAAGGAAATGTATTTGCACATGAATAACAATTATTTTATTTTATAGCCTATTTCACTTTGTTGTCAGCTAATTAAATTCTGTCACTGAACCAAATATGATTGATTGTTACCTGCAGCTGTTCCCTCTAAATCTGTCTACAAATAGTTGCTCCAAGATGGTAAGCATTCTGACACTCTCTAAAATACAGTCAGCAACAGAAACAGACAACCGTTGAAAATTTAATCTTAACAAGACTTCCACTAAACTCAGGGGGATACCATTTTTAATTAGAAAGAGAATGCCAGACTCTGAGTAGCTAGCTTAGCAAAGTTCACTAAGAAACATCTGATTAAAAGACATGAGGTGGACAGCTTTATTTTCCCTCTAAGAAACCCAACAGCTACAAAAATTACTGCCTTCGTAAGATACATTTAGTCATCAAAATGACAGGCTTGTCAGATGTGGCAGATTACCTTTTATTTTTTTTTGAGTATTTTCCTACTCATGTGTCAATAAAGAGAACACACTGCCGGGGAATTTTGCTATGAACAACATCTTTTATGATGGTGTGATGGGACAAAATACACTTTCAGAAATGCTGCAATGACACAAATCTGGAAAAAGTGATTCACCAGTGGTGGTACTGCCATTCAGACAGACCTTGAGAGATTGTAGAAAAGGATATTGTAAAATGTCATACAGTTCAACAAGAACTACAAATTGAATAATCATAGAATTATGCAACAGAAGAATTACAGAATTGGGATAGAAGGTACCTTAAACGTTATTTTGTTCCAACCCCCTTGACATGGGTGGGAATGCCACCCACTAAATCAGATTGCTTGGGGGTTCATCCCAACTGGCCTTGAGCACTTCCTTGGATGAGCCAGTCACAACTTCTCTAGGAAGCCTATTTCAGTGTCTCACTACTTTCACAGTAAAAAGTATCTTCCTAACATCTAATCAAAATATCTCCTTTTTTATTTTAAAAACATTTCTCCTTGTTCTTTCACTACATATCATTGGAAGTAGCTCTTCTCCAGCTCACTTATAGGATCCCTTCAGGTACTGAAAGGCTGCTGTAAGATATCCTCATATCCTTCTCCAAGCTGAACAAGTCCAACTCTCTCTGACTGTCTTCATAGGAGAGATGCTCCAGCCTTCAGATTGTCTTTGTGACCCTCTTCTGGACCCAATCTAGAAGTTCCATGTCTTTCTTGTGCTGAGGATTCCAGGGCTGGACACATTACTCCAATGGGAGCTCTGTGGGCCATAGTAGGAGAGAATCTCCTCCTTTGCCCGGCTGGCTACCCCTCTTTTGATGCAGCTCAGGATGTGACTGACCTTCTTGGCTGTGAGTGCAAGCTGTTGGCTAATATCCAAATTTTAATCCACCAGTACCCCCAAGTCCTCTGGAGAAATGATCTCAGTGAGCTCTTCTCCAAGTCTGTACTCACACCTGGGGTTCCCTTGACCCAGGTGCAGCACATTACACTTGAACTTGTTGAGCTTCGTGACATGCTTGTGGGCCCACTTGTCCCACTGGATGGCATCCCATCTTTCTGTTGTGTCACCTGAATTGCTCAGCTTCGTGTCATTGGCAGACTCGCAGAGGGTGCACTCAGTCTCACTCTCTGTCTCATTGATGAAGGTATTGAATAGTCCATCCAAGACAGAGCCCTGAGGGACATAATTCATCACCTGGACACAGAGCCATTGATCATAACTTTTCTCATTTGATTTTTCCTAATCCTCTCTATACCCCTCCTAGTAATGGCAGGAGTTGTCTTTGTGGTTCCTATTCACCTGTTTAAATTCTGAAAGAGAAGTTGATCACACTATCCACATTACTCTATAGCACAGTTTAGCCTTCTCTGCAAACTCTGGACAAACACGTACTGTTGTGATGGCCTCTGTGAAATTAGTGGCATTTGGGGTAGGGAAACAACAGAAAGGTGATAAAATATATTGAATCTGAATTTTAACTTCTTTGAAAATAACCATCAGATGAGGCCTCCAATCCTTGATACAAACGATTACTCAGTTTGGACACCATTAATTGTTCACAATACCTAATAGGAACTGACTGCTAATAACTTTAATATGGAAAGGTGACAGTTTCTGAAGTTTCCCTCTTAATGCAGATACAAAGCAGTATGATCCCTGTTCCATTTATTCTGGTAAATGTAATTTCTGTTTTCGTACATTACAAATGATGTATGGAGACTGACTCTACATACCAGGAAATAACAATATTAGTAATGAAATGTTAATACAGCCATGTGTCTTCTTTAGTGTCTAGCTAAACTGGAAATGCAGATCAAACATACACATTTTTCTCAAAATGCAGAGTTTTCACAAGGTAGATTGTAGCCACATTTTTCTTCATAGACAAAAGCAAGGCACAACTTCC
>JAHXMQ010000807.1:6672775-6700304 GCA_020466415.1 Ammodramus savannarum pratensis | reverse complement strand
TTTTTTAGGAGATAGAAACAAATTTGTCTTGTTTTCTAATTTACCTATATTATTATGTTTCATTGTCTGTTTCCTCTGTGACCCTATTTTTATTTTCAGTAAGAATGAATTTATGCTGAACTGATAAAATCTGCATATGAATGTGCAGACTTTCAGTTAACACTGCAGTTTTGACATTTAGGCTTTTCAAGCATAACCATATTGCTTATTGTTTGGGGCTCTTTCTTTTTCTTGTATCCTGTAATCAGTTATTCCACACAATTTTCTGACCTTTTTTTTTCAATTTACATGAGAAATTGTGATCTTGTCTTAGTTTTATCCTTCAAGTACATGAAGTTTATATTTAACCCAAAGGCTGGAAACCATAAACAGAAGAACCAAGTATTAGGTTCTAGAAATTTATAGTTCATATACAGATTAGTAATTTAACCTTTTATTTTAATTCCCTGTAACTAAGAGTAATGCTTACCAGCTAATAGGTAGTTGATAACTGTGAATCATGTTTACAATGTGGAACTACAAAGTACTATTACATACTGTTCAGTGAATGAGGAAAAGTAGCAGCTACAGTAAGAAGTAAATAAAGAGGGAACTGTAATAAATCAAAATTCCGTGACACCTGATGTCTAGGTGTAACCAGAATAATTATTTTACTAGAATTACTTTTAAAAGTCAAGTTGAGAAATTTTCCATAAAATACTCAGAGGATAAAATTAAAATATTCTTTACTTACCCACAACCTACTACTGAGAAGTTTTAGTCTAAGGTAGAAACATAGGGTTAACATTTTATTCCTCTCATAATTTAATTGATTGAATATTGTCTTTCAGGCCATGAAATATGTGGAATTGATAATATTTTATAATTTTAATATTTAATATAGGATTTTTAACATAGAAATGAAAGAGTTCAATATTTTTGGAATATGTAGTATATATGGTCCCACTTTTGTTTCACCAGATTTTCTATTTTGTGAAAGAGTGGCTTTTGAATCTTGTTTGGTAGCAGTCAACACAAAATTAAAACTAGAACTCTCCCTTGGAGAAAAATTAATTCTGTTTTTATATAGTGGCCTCATATTAAAATGTTCTAAAATTGTTTTGTTCTTAGGTTACTCATTTAGGTCTATGTTCATAGGTGTGTAACTGAAACTCTTAAAAAGTTCTGACTAACTTCTTCAAACTTTTCCATCTTGCATGTCTACAGGTGTATAGAGATTTTTCACCATTCGCATCACATGCATCCCAGTTTTGCCATTAATCTGGATAAAACACAGAAAGAGTTTTAGTGCAGAACTTGAACCTTGATTTCCTTAACCTCTCTGTAACAGTGTCCTACTTTCTAGCCAGCATGCAACATTTCCTTCATCCTTTCTCTAAATCTGACTTCAGTTTCTTTATTGAACTTGATTTATTTTCTTCATAGTGGCGAAACTTTCTTTAAAGAGATGGATAGTGGTTTTTTTATGTGAATCAGACTAGCATATATCTAAAGGTGATGGTATCTTATAGAGGGAGAAAAGAACTGGTGCAATCTCCTTCTCCAACCTCTGTTTTCCTGAGGTTGAACTTTAAAATAATGCTTTATGCAAAAAATAGTGTTATTCTGATTGAATTTTTAAAATATAAGTTCTTACAAAGAGTTATCACCCTTCTTTGAAGAGTTTTGTGGCAAAAGGGTCGGGCACACTCAGGCTGGTTGGGATGAGTTATCATTAAAAAAATTCCAATTACTCATAAGGGAGATATTGATAACCTTATCAGATCAGATTTCAAAAACCCTAAATCACAGCATTAGATGCTGTGCTTAGGGTTAGGCATCTGCAATGAGCTGTTTAGAGTTCAAGGTATCCCAGAATGCAGCTCATACTTGGGATAATTTAATACACATCTCAAATAAAATTTCTACATATTGATTCTGAAATTAAAAAAAAAGAAAAAGAAAAGGTAATATTATATAATATTAGGCATCAGTTTTCTTATTTTTGTTTTATAAGAAGGCAAATTTGACAGCTAAGTTATTTCAAGACCAAATCTTTCTCTAAAAAAGCTTCAGGTCCTGACAAATATTTCCATAATACATACAAACATATTTTTGTGGAAAAAGATGAAATAATAAAATGCTCATGGATTACTGAAAATAAATATCGGGAAATCTCAGCAAAGGTTAGTCATGGTCCTGAGTGCCGAGGTTACTCTGAGAAATGATTTGTTAATGACATAAAACTGAAAAAAAAATCAGCCTTATTGATGTCTAGCACAAGTAAGAAAAAAATTATCTCAAAATTCAATATTTCTGTAGCCTGCTCATTTGAAAGACTGTGCAGACATCATAGTTACATTGCCCAACTATAAAAAAAAAACACCATAATTTTGATCATGCTTGCCTAACACCTTTCTTCCAAGCATCTTAAGTTCTTTGTAAACAGTAACTAATTAAATATCCTTATAAATTCCTTTCTGGTGCAGACAACAAAAACAGTTCCCTTCCTTTATAAGTCTCTTTTATTTAATGGTGTAGGGTGACAGGTGGGAAGTAGAAAATTTCTTCTGATTAATGTTTCATCGGCAAGATCATCTTTCATGCTTTGCATTTTAGGAGGCTACACAAGCACTGTTTTTATACCTTTAGCACATCACACACAAAAACATGCCTGAGACTTCCACTGCCCTTTGTGAAAAGCTGTTTTGCCTCCTAGACTTGTAGCAAGTTTCTGTATTAAATTCATGTTTTTTGTAAAATGTTACCTCATTTTACAACCGTGGAATGTCATAGAAAATCTTCATTAGATCATCTGTGATGGCATGCCCATAAAAATCTAAGAAAATGAAACACGGATTTAATGCAATATAAATCCTCTGAGTATTCTGGATTATTTTTTAAGCTCATTACAGAAAAAAACCTTTTTACAGCAAAAAGTACAAAAGATCCACAGATGTTCCAGAGGAAATAATAAATGTGTACCCCATGCCCTCACTTTAGTTTTGTCACCATTCTACAGCTGGGCGGGATTGAATATGTCCAGGATATTTTCACCAGGCAACATTCAGTTCAGTCACATCAAAGAATAAAAAAAGGTGTAATGACTTGCACACATGTGCAGTCAAATGACATTTTTCTCTCTCTGGTTGTACATCTAGGGAAGGTAACATGGGAAGAGAGATTTGAGTTGAAATAAAGGCCTGGGAAACAAAGTAATGAAGTAAGTGTACGCAAACTTATAACAGATATACCTCGATACATGTTTATAGAACATTAATCTACATCTATGAATGTACATCAACACACACACACATATACATACAGATACAAATGTACTAATTTATTAATTTACCCAAATTTGCAATAAAAAAATAGTTTAAAAAAGGAAAATTAAAGAGCAAGAGAAGGAAAGATTCAAATGTCAGAACTTCATTGGATTTCCTTAAAAGTCTTATTGAACATTGAGAGCACACTTTATCTACTCACCGGAGTAGGTGGTTTACATTTAGCTCTTGTGGTTTGTGTCTTTTTAAAATTTCATTTTGATTCTTCTGAGATAAGTTCTTTGTCCCTTTAGTGGCTTGGAACACCTTTGTAAGCGCTGTAGCTATATTCTGTGAATATTTCATACGATTGCTGTTTTCTTGTAGGAAAGATGAATCATCTAGGTTTTGCCTTAGGAGCTAGGAGCTACTCTGAATATGCAACTATTTTCTTCAAGTCATTCCTGTAGGCAAGAGGGAGCACATCTGCTCCCTCGTAAACAGGAAAAAATTCAATAAACAAAGCTTCATGAAACTATTTTTTTTTTCAGGATTTGCATGAGAATACAAAAGAATATTAACAATTGCTGGAAGTTATTTTTCAAAAGTAAAAAAATTCCAACATGAAAGAATGCATGCTTGAAATATATCAATATATCTGGGGGGGGTTCCCATTATTATTTGTAGTGGGATTTTTTTTTTTTTTTAATAATCAAAAGAAAAATATTTCTATTTACTCTTGATGTTCTGGTCAACAAAAACTAGAAGCCACAAGACTTGATAAAATTTAAAGACTAAGGTAAAGAACCGTTTAAAAGAAATGCAATGACTACAGACCAGCATTGTCCAAAGTAAAAAAATTTATATTGGCAGTTTGGTGGCTCACCCAGTCAGTGAAAAGCCTATCCAGCTTCCAGTGAACACTTGGGTGACTTGTAGACATTGTTTTTGCTGCAATATTCCATATACCAATCATTATCATTATCATTAATTAATTTTTCCTTTTTCTTTTAATATGGACTCAGCATGGACTAAATTACAAATCAATTGGCTGCCAGTGATTTAAAACAGTTCTGACATCTTCCTTGATACAGGAGATGGAAAAATAATTAATATATACAATGTTTTATTCTAAGAAAATGGACATACAGAAAGAGATAAATGTTGGTAGTTTGTTTCTGTGCTTTTTATTCTAATGAAAAATTGTTTAAGTTTGCAAGTTGCTAATTTTTCATACATGCTCAATTTGTCAACGGCTAGACTTCCAAACATGCTAAGATTGAACTCTACATCAAAATACCCAAAAAAGGTTATTCTAAGTACTTTAGAATGATAAAGAAATTGTGCTCTGCTTTATTTTGAGAGAAGTGAAGAAAAATCTTGTTTTCATAAGTTGAAAAGACATTGAATTAATATTTGGAAATCTAATGCAAAAAAAAAATATATATGTTCAGGAATTTCCCACTCTTCACGAAAAATAATCAGTAATGAAAAACTATGCTTATTGGATTTTAGTATTTATCATTTTGTATGTAAGCGAAATGTAATGTTTCTTCCTGAAATAAAGCTTTTTCTACATTCTAGCTGTGGGTATGCATATCCATTATATACATATAATGACTATAGCTGTTACAAACATTAAGGGTGATATGGAAATACATAATTATTATCATGTATTATAGCCCCATATTAGCATGCATTCAAACTATGAGATATCTTTATGAAGAATTTTACAGATGGTTGTTCTCTTTACACAGAAGAATACCAATTTATTTACCTATTTTAATTTTTGCAGAATTGGAAAGACATTAAATTCTTTCCACAGTATTTCTTTTCTCAAGGATACTGTGCAAAATTTTAAATATGTATTAGGAATTTCCAAATTTTATTCCAGAATATACTTCATATTCAGTGCTGGCACTATGATTTTACTCTTGTGCCTTACTCACATCTTTCTTGATACAGGAGGCAGCAAAATAATTAATATATACAATGTTTTATTCTAAGAAAATTTAGAAAAAGAAAGGAACTAATGTTAGTTGCTTGTTTTTGTGTTTTTTAATTCAATGAAAAACTATTTAAGTTTGCAACTTGCTAATTTGTTAATAATAATTCTGTTACTACCACATTGGAGTTGACCAATGCAGTAATATTTCAGAGGCTATTTTAACTTACTTTAAATTTGTATGTATTTCTACCTAAACTATTCTTCTTGTAAATAAACTTAGGAAAATGTCAAAATTACTCATGTCTGTAAAACGTGTCATAGCTGAGTTCTTCTCAGGATAAGAAATTGATGCAGTTATTGAAAATTACATCTGAAGCCTACTATAAGGATCCCTTTAAATCAGATTTTTAGCATGTTCTTTTATGCTAACAGGCAGTGGAATAACATTAGTAGGAGTCATATAAAAAATAATATGTTCAAAGATCCTTTAAACTTAATTATAAATTATTTTAATTTAAACTGTGATAGTATTCAGTGAATGATTTATTGCAGTACTATTAAATGTTCTTCTACATAGTATAGTAATTTTCCACTTCATTGCTGCCATTTGAAAATGACGTCAGAAGTTACTTCACTTATTTCTTCTTCTTAATGATTTATTGTCATGGTTGCAAAGCATTTCAGCTGGCTACTATAGCTTCCTCTTTCCTCAGTGCAGTTAAAAAACACCTTGGCGTTTTCTCAGATTATGTTAAAAAAACATTTACCTTTATGGTTTGTCTAGACAGCAATGGAAAATTCAACATCAATGACTGTGATGAAATTTTAATATGAAACACTAATTATCCCTTAATCCTTAGGTATGTTTGTTGACTATGTCAAAACCTAAGCAGTGTAAGAGGAAACATAATGGGAAAAAAATTGCAAGGGGTTGTTCACACTCTTACCTTTGATCACAGTGGAGCTTCAGCTCCTAAATACTGAATCTATTGTTAACAAAATCTGATTTTTGCAGATTTGAATGCAGCATTAGCTCATTCATTGCAAACCTGATTTTCACTTTTTCATAATTTAGCTATCTTACATATATCTACATACACATAAATATATATACATGTAATGCCACTACAAGAACAAAAACCTATATATGTTCAGGAATTTACCACTCTTCAAGAAAAATAATCAGTAATGAAAAGCTATGCTTACTGGATTTTAGTATTTATTATCTTTATATGTAAGCAAAAATGTAATGCTTCTTCCTGAACTAAAACTTTTTCTACATTCTAGAACTTCGTCTGGAATGTAGAAAAAGCTTTATTTATAATATAATAATAATATTAATAACATAATATATCTATTATATATATATAATGGTATTAACAATAAACTCTCCTGAAGCAGGTTGCAAAGTCAGTCTAATATAGTACTCAACTATTCTTGCTTTTAAAATATTATTCCTAGTTTATAACAATAAAGTCGTTTGCTGTACATTAGCTCTTCAGCAAGTCCAAATAAAAGAGAATGCAAACAAATAATCTTATGAATTTAGTCTGTAGGAAAATGTGGGGTTTTTTGTTGATTTTCTTTTTTATTTTACTCAAGAAACAAGAAGAGTGGCTTTGTAAAATGATGTAATGGTACAGACTCATCTGTTAAAAATAATGCTAGTCAAATTTTTTTGAGCACCTAAATCACAAGAAAATATATTTATAATAGACTTGCTAGTATTTTAAGAAAAGTTATACCTTTTATACACTTCAATGAAAATGAACATAGCATATACTCGGCATGATGCTTATGTCATACAAAATTATTTGTTCTTGCAGGTATAAGCACATCAGAAAATAGAATTATGATGCTGAGTCTGAACAATCTTCCAATTTGGAAGGTTAATCTGAGATAATTTTTCATATCATAGAATGTGCAGAATAAATTGTTAAATATTTTGAGATAAAAAAGCTTTTTCAGAAGGAGGGTACAAGAAAGAAGGTGGTAGAACCTGATCATGAGGAGGGAGGAGAGGGGACATGGAACTGTGTTTCTGCTCTGAGCTCCTCCATTAGTGAGCTGCTGTACAATTAATGTCAGCACTGAAATGTACAGACTGCCACTCCCTTCAAGAACACTGACTTCTCACCCTAAGAAGCAAGATTAGCCTCTCCTGAATGATGGCATAATTTTTCTTGTAGATTAAAGACGAACTATTGTTTCTGAATTACACCTGGATCTCTTCCAGGAAAAAGCATCATATCAGAGCTGGGACTGATGCCATAAATGCCTGCTTGACACGGAGTTATTTACTTGCAAGTGAGAGAACAAGAACTAATCCATGTGATTATAGATGGTTGATTAATCTTCATGCTGGAAGTACTCAGAAATTCTGGTTCCTTGGCCATATCTAATTTTAGGGTATTTAGATAGAAAGCAAAGCTCTACTTCTATGTTTCAGAACATCTCCTGTTTTAGGATGTGAGATTTTCAAACTGAGAAGCCTGGAAGAGATTCCTCAAGTCAGATGCAGAGTGGTACAGTCAAAAGATCAACCTGGAAGTCTGCAGTTTATGAAATTATCCTCAAAATCCTTTTGAACTAGAAATTAAATGCATTTCATATGTCACATGATTAATTAAAGAATTGCCAAGGAATAATTAATCTGAAGATACAGGTATTTCTCCCTTATACTTTAACTATATTTAAAGTAAATATAAGAAAGATACAATTAAAACTATTATACCTAGCCTATTGTCTAAAATCAGTACACTGAATTACTAAATGTGAATCAACAAGCACTAATGCTAAGTATGCATTAATTGATGAAAAATTTTCTGCCACTATAGAAGATCAAATCACCTGTGGAAGAGCTCTTGCACTGAACAGGATGAACAGGCATTAAAGAAAGAGTTTTTATTTTTTCCAGCATACATTAATACACATCTCACTGGGAGACTTTGAGCAGCATATACAAATATTAATCTTATTAAAGGCTAACAGTAGGTTCAGTGCTCTTGAGTGGTGTGGAAGGCTGTGTGGAAGCAGACACCTCTTTTCCTTGTCACATCCTTCATAAACTCTAGACTTGAAGCAACTGCCATAATCTTGCAGTTTGATCTCTGGCTTAATGGGAACCTAATGAAATTCCTGATACAATTTGTCAGTCCTGCAGCTGGTGCTAAACTAAAGCATGCTTTAGTTAAATGCTCTTGATATAAATGTTCCCAGCAAGAGAGAAGGCAGCAGAATTTTTGAGATGTTATTGCAGTGGCTTGGCAAATGCAGCTGAATTTGTCTGCCAAGTCTGAATTTATCTTGCTTAGGTTGAAGTGATAGGATCATGTTTTATGCTTGTGAACTGGCATGAAGAGCTTGCTATTTCTATTTTCATTCCTTCTGTAGGCTTTTACAGGCTGTGATTATGGCGTCACCTCTTAGTTTTCTCTTAGATTTACGGAATTGGTTGAATAGGTTGAACTTTTCTAAATTATCTACTCAGAGCCTAAATGACCCATCTTTAAAATGTGACAAAATTCTCATATTGCCAAGTAATGCCCATATTTGTCAACTAATTTATAACCTGCTTGTCAGTGGATAACATACCAAAACATTAAAAGTATAAAAATTCAGTAATACATATGACAATAATTAAACCACATCCATAGGTATTTAAAAGTGCAAAGGTGGAGAAACACTTGAAGATGTAAATTATGTTTAGGCATAAACACAGCCCACCCCTCCCCCCATCTTCTCATGTATTTCTTAATTCACCTTTTGTGTACAAATATATTTTCTTATTTTTCAGCATAAAGTGTATTATGTCATGACACAGACAAGACAACATTGTGGTGATTTTAAGTGATTTGTGGATAGTTTGAGAGGCAGCAGCAGTTCTGCAATTTTGTGGCTACATTTAAGGGTATCAGGCAAGTAGGTCTCTAATCACTGTCCAGTCTCCTATTTGCCTGAATTCTACTGCAGCAAAATAAAGGATGTTAGTCCCTTACCTTAACTTAGCTTTAGTATTTAGGTGTGCTGAAGCCTTACTCTTCAAGCTGTGATGTGTTGAACTTTTAACTAGCTGACTTAAAAGGAGGCTTGGAGCTGATTGGAGCTAGAAGATGAGCAAGAAAGGTTGCTACACTCATCAGCAGAAGCTGCAGCATCAAATGTAAGAAAAGAAATGTCCACCTAGAGTCAATGAAGGATCCAATGAAGAATGGACCCCAGACATTCACACTAGTTAGAACTGTAATGAGAGAGGTGAGGAATTTAGATTGTATGGTGGAATTGCACGGGGATTTCTTTGTTCAGAATCCATTCCTGGAGAGATCCAGTTTGAGGTGTTTCTACTGCTGTATTACTCAAATAAATTACCTTTTTGGACCTAAAGCTTGAGACTGCTGCTCTCCACAGAGTGGAGAAAATTCTTTAATTAACACCTACCTATTTTTGTCTCTCACAATTTCACCCAATCCTTACAAATTTTCCACTTACTTTTTCATGTGAAAGCATCATGTTTCCCTCTACTGTATTCTAATTCATTCCAAAGATATCACTGAAATTATTTAGCTACCTATTTACCCCATGACACCAACGATTGTGTCACAGCTACTGGATTCCAGGGCATTCTCAAACACCTCAGCTCTATGTGTGTTGAGGTCACTCCTACTTCCACTACTTGCCTTCCATGAAAAAGATCTCAGTTCCTCTTGGGTTCTTACACCTTAGACCTTCCACTCTGTTGATTTTTATTTTATTTTTTTTGTTGTTGTTGTAATGGGAGATATAAAGTAAAGTCTTGGAGAATTTAGCAATATGGAAGTTGATATTAGTAATATGAAACTATGGGAAGGGAATAGGCAGACAGAAGGGCTCACATCCTGTGCCAGAGAGATCCATGGGGAAAAAACCCACATGCTACAGCCTACTAGTACTTCTGGAAAAATGACTTGAGGTGGCACTTTGTTGGTACACTTAGCAGGGGAACTCAAGAGGAGTTACAACACTGAAGGAAGCCATTACAATTTGGTAGAAATGTCTTTATCTGTATTTTCTAAATCATCTATATCTAGATTTCATGCTTTTGCTATGCTCCAAATGAAACCCTTTCTTTTTTCCTTTTTTCTTTGTTTGATTAGAATATGCATATTCCTGATTATGTTCTGAACAGCTAAAATTCCTGATGTGAGATTAAATGGATTCCTTTTATCTGAATATAAGAGGGAGGACAACAATCTTCTTAATATTAGAAAGCACACAATATAAGGGTATGCAATTTAAAACACATTAGCAGCTGGATATTTCCCAAGCCTTCACTGAGCTGTCTGTAATGGAAGAGCACTGTGTAATAACCCCTTTCACTTGCTTATGCTCTGTATGACGGCAAATCTGAGGAGTGTTTTAAAGTGAGTCTCTGATAAGTACAGAATCTAGATTATAATCAAATCTTTTGATAGGAAGTTCAATAATACAGTGAAATGACAAGACAATTATGAAGGGTAGTTCACTGCAAGAAAAAGAGAGAATAAATTTTCTTTAAATTTTGAATAACCTATGCTAAATCTTGGGAATGTGGTATGTAAATTAGACAAGGGTTCAGCAAAAATCATGCAAACCAGATCCTTTGAAATAAAATTTCAGGCCTTAGGGTTTTAGAGTTTTCCTGTTGTTTCTAATTATTTTCTCAACTTCCAGAAAAGAAGTGTCCTATCAAGGCCCATCACTAATTATTTCAATTACAGAATGCATTTTGAATATTACCCAAGACAACTCTGATGACTGCAAAGGCTGATTCTTGTAACCAACAAGCCCATCTTAGCAATCCAAGATCAATATCTGTTTTCAGAAAAAGTCACAGAATTTCTGTAGTTGTCTTCAGTCCCTGAGGCAAAAAGCAGAAAAAAAAACCCTAACAGAGGGAGCTAATATGTCTTTTACTACTTCTGGGATATAGGATGAGAAAGAAAATGAAGTGAGATTTAGATTTCTGTTTCTGCATACACAGGCACTAGATTTGCAGTTATGGAACTGGGCCAACAAATCCTTGATGATTTAAAATAATTTTAAAAAAGAAAAAAAAAAACAATGACAGCAAAACCAATTAGGCATGCCATCCTCACAATCTTAGGCCTGTCTTTAAAAGTAAAGTGGCTTCTGATCATCTTATGGCATCTAGCTTTCATCATATAAAATTCTTGTGACTTACAGATGCCCTAGAGGTCTTACACCATTTTTTGTTTTTCTTGGACCTATTGAAGGCAATAACAAAACTGATATTTTTGAGAAAATTTTTGCTGTTCTTTGCACTTATTTGTAATTTGAAGCAGACTCTTGTTGTCTTATCTTCCCTTCCATTTCATTTACGTGCAACTTGAAATCACTAGTCTCACTAACAACCAAAAACTTTTTTTCATAATAAATATAATGTCTATGTACTTTAAAATTTAATTGAAGTTCAACATGTCTGAACTTGATTTTCTTTTTTAAAAACTATAGCCTTTAACTTCATCCCAACACATATTCTTGCATCTAAAATATACATAAGTATTGCTAAGCAACGCTTAGCAGATGCTGTTTTTAGAAACTTCTGCTTCTACAACAGGGACTCTTTAGTATTAATCATGCAAATTGTAATGATGTTCTTCAATAGAAATCATATTTTAGCCTGTTAATGACCTTTATAGACATTTATGTGTCAGCAGCAATCATCTGTGCATCAAGTTCAACCGCATCTGCATTAGGCAACTTTATAAGATCTTACATTTAAATCAAAATGAAATCACCAATAGTGACTCCACTAGTATCAGTCTAACATCATAATGCAGTGATAATATGTTCCTGCTTGCCACCACTGGCAGAACTAAGCAGCACAAAAATTACTGAGACAGATGCACAAGTAATCAGTTATGTCACCTTATTGATGCATTCATGATTATCCCTTAATGAGGCAGAATTTCTTAAGAGGGAGTACTTGTCCCTAATGAATGTTTCTTCAGATGCCAGACTTGTTTATCTAATACACCTGCTTTCCTTATATGACCTGCTATCCTTAATTACTATTTATAGGTACAGTGGGAAAGCAAAATTCTTGAAACAGCAGTAGATAAAAGATCCTGCATTTCATTAGAGGAAAACAGATTTAATGATAAAATAAAATGAGATTCTGAGATGTGACTGAGGTCTTAATTCAAACAAACAAACAAACAAGTTTAAAAAAAGGAGGAAAATACAACACAAGATTTTTATGCAAAATAATGAATTGGCAGCCTTCTAACGGACTACTGATGGCTTTTGAAATTTCTATTTCTTGATTTTCTTTCTCTTCAAAAGCTGGAGCATAATTTACCCTGTACCTAATCTGTTCCATTCCTGTTAGTACTGACTGGTTAGAAGTCCAATAAAATAGGCACACAAGTCTGGTGGGGTGGAGAGAGGGCAATGCTCAACAGCCCACCAATAAAATGGAATCAAGAAGTGATTTTAATAGAGTGGAATTGAGTCCTCTTCTGTGATAGAATTTCCTATATAGTATTTCCTCCTATGAGAATGTGTATATCTTGGCACCTGAAATGAGATTCAAAATCATTGTTTATCTAAGAAAATGAAAAGTAAATTTGTTTTGTTTTGTTTTGGTTTTTTTTGGTGCATGTGTGGGGATTTTCTTTTCTTTTCTTTCTCTCCAAGATTTATAATATATCTATGGATATGACTGTAGAGAAAAACAAGTTTTCATCTCCATAGCCCTGGAGAGAACTCTGCATTTCTTTTAGAAATGCATTTATTAAGATTGTGTTCCTCAAATGCAGGAAACAAGCTCTTACTATTTTATGAAGCTGTCATGATAATTTAGTTGCAATTACTGTCTTCTCTTTATGCCCTGCTATAGAATGTGCATTTTTGAAATACCTTTTGATGTTTTTGTTTGGGTTTTTTAATAAAAAAATTTTAAAACTCTTTTGACCTTAATTATTTACTTGCTATGGAGGCTTACTGGTTTATTCAGTTTCTTATAAAATGTCACCTTAACAATTTTATTTTATACAGATTTTCACTTGTTAGACTATAGTATTTATATGATGACCTAATGAAGGCAGTGACAATTCATATTTCACTTCAAGGCAAAAGAAGTATTGTATCTGATTCTCTACTTATCTCTAATGGGCAAATTGGTAATTAATAATTTTACTAATATTCTCATAGAATATTCATAGTAAATGCTAAGTGGTTACAGCAGAAGGAAAATGTGTCATTATTGGAGATAATGCATGGGATAAGGGACTTAAAAAATATTTATTCATTCAGAATAATAGAAAAGCTGGGAATTGGACTCAATGATCCTTGCTGGGTGCCCTCCAACTCAGCTTATTCTGTGATTCTATGCACAGTTGGTTGGACATTGGAGGAGCTGATCTGAGTACTAGGTCATTCAGCCTTGTTTTTTTCCTAGGCAACTTGTGAAAAACCTCTAGTGATATAAACTGCATAATCCCTGAGCAGCCTGTTTCTGCATTCCTCTCCAAGTTTTCTTTCTGTTTGTTTTAATTTTTTAAATGCACAGTCTGAACTTCCCAAGCACAGTTTATGGCTGCTTGACCTTGTTATATCATCTACCACAAATTCCTATGAAAATCTCCACTGAGAATGGGTTTCAGTTTTGAATACAGACCTAACACTTGAATGGGCAAACACGAAAGAAAAATTCATGGTTTTTTGCTGCATACAAATTTTTTTGTAACTGTAAGGCAGAGTTGCTTGTGGTGTTCTGTGTCAACAATAGAACAATAGGATTTTGAAAGTACAAGTGCAGTAACAGTAGGGTTATAGATCACATTTTGACCTCTCAGGAACTCCCCTTCTACCAGAACTACAGTTTGATCACCCTCAACAAGTTCCTTGCTTGTAAAAACAGCAATGAAATTCAGACTACAGCAATATGATCAGTAATTAGTATGCACCTGCTGGCTTTGCCTTGGCAATTCATTATCGTGAAGTTATCATCAAAGTCGTGGTGTGTTGATTACACATTAACTTTCATACATTACCAATGGACCAGTGAATTGCTGATATATTGCTACAGAATGTCAGGTAAGCACCAATAATAAAATATAAGAGATAAACTTTGTTGTTTATTTGTTTTTGTCAAAACAAGATAACTTTATAACAAAGAAAGACACCAGCACAAGTATTATGCTCTAAACATCCTTCAGCATTGAACAATGGACACTGGATATTAAATTTAATATGGACCAGCAATGTGTGCGTTAAAAATAGTATGGCCAGCAAGCTGAGGGAGATGATTGTCCGCATCTACTCTGCTTTTATGGGACCCTACATGGGGGTAAGGGCCCCATAAAAACAGAGTTTAGGGTACCCAGCACAAGAAAGACCTGTTGGTGTATCCAGGGAAAGGCCACAGAAATTATAATAGGACTTGAACACCTTTCCTATGATAAAAGGATGAGAGGGTTGGGGTTGTTTGCCTAGACAATGCTCTAAAAAGATCTTATAGCAGCTTTTTAATATATAGAATGGGCTTGCAAGGAAAACGGATAGAGATTTTCTTCAAGGCCTGCAGTGACAGAACAAGGGCTAGCAGTTTTAAACTAAATGAGTTTAGAGCTCTGGTGCAGGGTTACCTGGCGTAGGTCTTTGAGAAATTGCATTTCACAACCCTAAACTGCTTCAGAGCAAATTTCATAACACCTTTCTGCAGCCACAGCACCAAGCCAGGGCCAACAGGGCCAAGGCAGCAGGTTTTGGTGTCCAGTGAATCTGTTTTCTTCCCTCTGCAATGCAGCAACATCTCAGAACTGCAGCACTGATGCCAGCTGGGAAGAAGCAGGGAAACCTACACTGCAGGTTTGGAGCTGCCCCAGACAATGCCAGCATCCGCCATTCGCCACCAGAACTGCTTTGTAAGCTCTTCCCTTCCCATTTTCGTTCCAGAAGGAAGGTTGGGCTGAGCGGAGGTTGTCTGTTGTCTTTGTCTTCTGATCCACACGGCATTCCAAAGCAGCCACCATTTTGGAGAAGGAGCTTCTCTGGCATACTGTCTTTGTCCTCTTTTCCTTGTGGTCGGCTACGGTAGCGGCCATCTTGGGGGAGGGGCTAACCCACCATCTTGTTATCTTTGTTCCTGGAGAGCCCATGGGATTCAGCACCTTTGTATCTTGTAATTTTTACTGTTACCTTGTTGCTGTTGGAGCTTTAGAAAGCTGTTTTCACATACGTCTTCTTGCATTTTAAATCTTCTTGCCTAACTGATGAAAGGGTAGTGATTAAAACTATACAGGGGGGGTAACTAATTTTTGGAGTGTCCACCCCGTACAATTGTCTTCAACTAACACAAAGAGTCATGAATGAGCCCCATCTATCCTGGCCTTGAACAACTCTGGGGGTTGGGAGTCTACCACCTCTCTGGGTAACCTTTTCCAGTGCTTCACCACCTTTATAGCAAATTTCTTCCTAATATCTAATCTAAACCTTTCCTCCTTCAGCTTAATGCTGCTGCCTGCTATCCTATCATTGCATTTCCTTCTTAAAAGGCCTTATTAAGCTTTTTTTTTAAGCTTCCTTTATGTACTGGAAGCTGCTCTAAGGCCTTCCCCAGAGTCTCCTGTTCTCCAGGTTGAACAGTCCCAACTCTCTTAGGCTATCTTCATAGGAGAGGTGTTCCAACCCTGTAATCTACTTCATGATTCTCCTCTGAATTTGTTCCAACAGGTCAATGTTTTTCTTGGAAAGAGGTCTAAGATTAACCCAAAATACATAGAGAGAGAGATACATGGAAAGTGAATAATTTATAAACAAAAATGAAATCTTAACAGTTCAATTCAAGAATCATTACTAGTCTAGATCTACTTACAGAAAGTCAAGAGTAAAAATCTAAATAGAAAATAAGCTATAAAGGAAAATTTTCAGTAATAGTAATAATAACACAATGAAAATTGTAACATACACTCAAAGTTTTTGTCCCTTTTTCTGTGTCCTGTTCACCCTTCAATTGTTTGCCTATGCAATGGAATCATAGAATTATTTAGAATGGAAAGGATCTCTAAGATCATCAAGCCCAATCATTAACCTAACACTACCAAGTTCATCACTAAACCATGTTTTTAAGTGCCATATAATTAAATACCTCCAGGTACAGTGACTTGCCTACTTGGCAACTCAGCTACTTCCTTTTTATGAGTGTTTCAATGTTTAAAAACTCTTTCCATGAAGAATTCTTTTCCTAGTATCCAATCAAAACCTCCCCTGGCACTACTGGACACCATTTATTCTTGTCCTATTTCCTGTAATCTGGGGGGAAAAAAATCAACATTCTCCTTACTACGATTTCTTCTCAGGTAGTTATGGAGAGTCATAAGATCTTCTCTCAGCCTCATTTTCTCCAGGCCAATCACTGACAACTCTCTCAGCCAATCCTCATTAGACTTGTGCTTCACTATCCTTGCTGACCTTCTTTGGACGTGTTTTAGCATCTGCACTTAGATGGGGTCAAAGTGCAGCACCTGGCACTTCACCTTGTTGAACATTATACAGCTGTACACAGCCCATCAATCCAGCCTCTCCAGATCCCTCTGCAGAGCCTTTCTAACATCCTGTAGATCAATAGTCCTGCCCCATTGGCTGTTGTCTGCAAACTGGCTGAGGGTGCAATCAATCCCTTCTTCCAGGTCATTGATAAAGGTATTAAGCAGGACTGGCCCAAATACACTTGTGAACAATCACCAGCTAAACCCTAAATTACCAGGTAAATCCTTTCACCACCACTCTTTGGGGTCAGCCATCCAGCCAGTATTTTCCCAGTGAACAGTAGATCATTCCAAGCCAGTGACATCATTGTGGTGGTAATGAAGGAATCACAGTGAGCATCCAGAATTTATCCCTGGAAGGAACACGATGTTCAAATTGACGGTTCTTTTTTCTTGGCATGGGATATAATTGTGGTCATGTTTGCTAATATATTTTTATACCTTTTCTCTTTCTTTATCATTCTGTAGATCCACTTTGTATTCAAGTTCACAAAATATTGTGTCTCTTACATATGTTATTTGTGTAACCCCTAAATCCCATTTTGTCTAGCTTCACATTTGCATAGTGTTAATGACCATGGCTGAGTTGTCAAAGGTGTATCTTTTGTCTTGACTTCTGGAGGACTCTGATATTGTACCTATGTTTTTCTACACTGCCTCACTATGTTAGAATTGAAACTATTCCATTCTGTGTAGAGTGCTTACTGCTGCTTTTTGCCTAAAATGATGGTTGTACCACCCAAAGACAAAAGTAAAACAAATTAGCCATAGACAGTCATTTGGACAAACTGTTGTCACAGCTAAACCAAGTAAAACATGACTGCAAGTAGGTCAAAGCATAACACAGCATAAATTTTAAGCATTCGCCCTGAGGCCTGGCAAGCTCAGTAAAAAGGTTGTGGCCCATTGTGGTAATACTTATAGGAATATATTGTTACACTCTGTGAACCTGAGTTTGTTACATTTTTATTTCAAATTAAACTTAATGCAAGATTGCTTCATCAGCATATTTGTTTCTACAGTGGAGTAGGGAAGTCCACTAGTAAACAGGCAACCAGGAACAACTTGATGAAGATCATTATGTTTTCAGCTGTTGATGTGGTGTTGAAGCAATGCAGCTCATGCAAAGAAGATAGCAACACCTCCAATACCAGAAGATGTAATAATTCTTTCAAGTTATACTATTTCTAAAGTAACAATAGTTGTAATCTTTTCTCATCTATAAGAAAAAGAGCAGTAGATTTGAAATAGCAAATAGGTGGTAATAGCAGTTATCTTTATGTGTCCAGTCAACTACCAAATATAACAAGAAGAATTGAAGGATTCCTTATTTAAATACAGAACTATAATTAGTTTCCAACCAATAATTATTCCAAACTACATCAGTGCAAGTCTAAAACATAACAACATGGAAAGTCAGTAGAAAAGTGAACAATTATAATTCATTAAAATTCAGTTTGGAGAATTTAGGTGAGGTTAAGAAAATATTGCAGAAGACACATTTTCTGTGTAGAGGGTCCATTAATATGTATTTTCTATCAAAATATCTCAATTTATAGGATTGAGTACTGTTCAGAACAAAAGCAAGGAGTAATAAAGAGGACAAGAAAACAAATAGCTTTGCATCTTCTGACGAAACAGTCAAATTCTATCAGGTTTTGAAGAATACATGGAGTTTGAATGTAATTCCTAACACTGTCTGGAAACTTCATAAATATTAATATTTTTTACAAAATTTTGGAAATAATTGGAAATATTTGTCTTTTTAGTAGCAAATATACTCTCTTCTGTAGTACCTACTGCTCTTCTGGGCAAAACATTTTGTGATACCCTCCTTATCCAAAGATGCACATTTATGTCAAAGAAGCAAAAACTTAGGTCCTACAAAACTGAGGACATAACTTGCTTAAATCTTTCTGCAGTTTCTGAAGGAGATGCAGGAAGGATGAAAAACTCAGACCAAGTTCTACAGGATGCTGAAGGCTTGTCCCAGCAGGCATCAATTTTCCTTCCCTGCCCATTACATCATATTACACATTGATACGTTCAACACTTCACATCACTCTCCATCAACAGGAAAAGAAACTGAAAATTCATTCCTAACTACCACTTCAGCTTTACTGTACAAAAATCTTTGCTTCTAATTATCTTGTTTTTGCAGACACAAGTATTACATGAAGATCCACTCCATGCCAATTACATTCCCATCCTTCAGTGACACTACAGATTTTCAGATTAATTCAGATGAATAGTTTATGAACAATATTCCTGAATAAAAATTCAGAGAAGAGGGAAATTATATCATATTTTAACTTCAAGCAACCCTAGCAAGTTGAAAGGACAGGTATTTAGTAAACATTAATTATAGTTAATGAAGCAGGTTGTTTTTTGTCTAACAACTAAACCAATTGTTAAAATAAACTTTATATTGTATAAGAATTCAGTAACAGATAAGGCTTCCTAAATAATTTAGAAATAGAATCGAAAGAATTTAGCAAGCATGATGTTTTTACTGAAATCTACCTGAGGTAATTAACTTTTTCTAATGAAAGTCTTTGAAAACTGGAGATTAAGTCTCAGAAAAATGTAGAATTTGAGTTTCATCATTCCTATTAGATGTCTTTAACATTTACTATGGAAAAGACTAATCTGATAACCCGTTATGAAGCAAAGTTTGGTTGATCAACAAATTTGTATAAAAAGCTGAAGGAATTCTCTAGGAAATGGTTGAGTCTGTCTAAATTCTAATTAAAGCTTTTGTATATTCTTGAGGGTTACATGTAGAGGAACAAATTACCTGAAACTAAAATGAACCCAGCCTGGCATAAAATGCATAAATAAAAAGGGCATTTTTCAAAATCTCAACTGAAACCAGCCAATGTTAGAGTACTTACATTTAAATTGTAAAGTTTACGCTATTTTTTTTCAATATTTCACACAAACAACATTTGCTATAGGATGCATAATTCTCCTGAATTTATTACTACCTAAGGTGTGAGTTGTGTCCTTGCTTGCTGTGCCACTTTGCTCTTCAATTAACTTGTACTCACCTTCCCTCTGTTGGAAGCAGCTACATGTGACAGCATGCCCATAACATTTGGGTGACAGTCTTTGACTTCTGTTTAGAAGAAATGTACTCAAGAGGTCTCAGTGGCAAATTGGAGTTTTCAGAAGTCTGGTGTCTTTAAACCAAGTATGTAATAATCACAAAGTCTGTGAATTAGAAATGCAGAATTACACTTGCGATGTGGTACTGAAAGTTTAAATTGGACTGTGGTCCAAGGTTAAGGCCACATTGCTTTAAGCCTCTAACAGGAAAACTGCAATAAGATTTTTAAACAAAGGTCAAACATTACATTTTTTTTACCTGTTATATATTGTCCACTGATGTATTCATCCAGTCATAGAAGGCTACTAGGTTGGTCAGGCTGCATAATGCAATTTTTATTTATTTGACTGCAAGGTTCAAATTAAGCAAATCTATGAAAAACACAAAGAAAATTGAATTCTTTAGTTTTAAGACCTTAAATAATAAATAACCAGTTAAATAAATTTATCAGGTAAATTTATTATTCTTACAAATTTTTAGATGTTTAAATATAAAGCACCATGTTGCACCTGAGCTTATACATATTGACTGGACACTTTGTTAAAACAAGTTAAAATACCTGTGGAGTTTTTATGCTTTTCTTCTGCCTTTATGTTTTTAGGCATTGATCTACATTTTAGACGGTCAACAACAATTGCATAAACGATGACAATTTGTAGCAGTTTTCTGCTTGAAACCACAATGTTTCAATTGTTTCTCAATCTACTTGAGCACTTCAATGGTAAGAAAAGCTTTTCTGGCTTTTCTAATTTACGGATTTCATTATTCCACCAGGTAAGAACTATCCCTCTGACCAAAGTAGGCAGAATGTTACGAATGACAGATCAGTCATAATCTTGTTTTTGGTTTTTTCATGTTCTTTGGCTTAGATTTTTTTATAAGTATGAAAACAAATATATATAATACATCATTGTCATAGCACTCTTGATTTAATCTTAGGGGCTAATGATGGAAAAACATACCATAGAACTTCCTATGGCATTTTTATGAATCTTTATTTTAAATGAACTTTTATTGTTATTTGGTTAATTTCTTTCGTGCAGTCTCAACTGATTCCCATTGTATTTTTGGTATATTTTCTCACCTTACTGTCTTACACATGAGAAGACTTCATGTCCTTTCCCCCCAAAACTCAGTAAATATTAGATGATTGTCAATACATTCAGAATAATTTAGACTTCCATCCTGTGAGACAAAGTCTGTTCCATATATGCTTTTTTTCAGAACTAGATTCAGATTAGAGTCAAATGTGGCTTTGCAAAGTTTTTCTTCTCAATTATCTACATTAGAATAACTGCCAGTGTGTATTACTTGCCTCATTTAAAAAAAGTGTTTTCTAAAAATATTGTTAAAGATCTGTGAACAGATGGACAGTAACTAAGTTTGATAAACACTTGTTAATAAGGATGCATTATTTTCTTTTGTTTACAACACAGAAAAGAAAAAAAAGGGAGGTGTAAGGCAAACAAAATATTGCTTGGTTTGTTTGGTGTTTTTTTGCTTTTTCTCCTCTCAGTTTTAAGTTTTGCTTTGCAGTTTTAATTCCAAAACCATTACTACTCTTCCAAAACTCATCTGGAATAGCTGGGATCTATTATTATATATTTACTTGAGTTCCAAGGTACAATAATTTATTGGTAGACTTTGGAAAGTGATACCACCAGTCTTCAGACTTTTCCCTTCTAAGGACTATGATAGCCTTCATGCTTTTTCATTTTGTGAGAACAGCTAAAGTGAGTTCATTATTCATCTGTTATCACATTTTCTTCTAATTTGAGTATGTTGGATTGCCCTAGAAATCTGTTTTGATAAATGGTGCTGTATGTAAGTAGCTTTTAGAGGAACAACTGGGATTTCTCATACACAATAATATACTCTCGTTAAAAGGCTATTTCTTATTAAGCAGTGTACATGTATTTTAATAAGAATGAAGAAGCTCTGACTTTGAAATAGCCTAAGGCACTGAAGTGCTTTGTGACTATTTGGGATGCCAGTAGCATTACAGACTGAGAAGTGGAACAATTTCTGGTTTCCCCAAGGCACCCCTGTCTGTAAAGTTGACCTTCTTCCAAACTTTAAGTCCTGCTGTCATTGTGTGAAACACTACAAAGTACAACAGTTGTTGCCAAGGTGAAAGGCATTTTAAGTCATATTACTCCCTTGAAAAGAGGTTCAACCCATATAATTAATGAAAATTACTGCCATTGCCTAATATTGATTCTGAACTAAAAGTCAGAAACAATTTATAGATGTTCTTACAGTCTCTGATATCTTTTGCTGTAAAACCCAAAAAGCACAAAAAGTACCCCTATTCTACCCAATGTCAAATACCATCTTGAAAGGCATTTGCACAGTTCTAATGCTTTTTGCTGTCTGAAACATGTGAATGGTTGAAAATAATTAATTCTAAAGCTGCTATTGTCGCTGAAAAGCATCCCTGCTCCCATCCTTATTCTCATATGTTCTCAAGGAAAAAAATAATTGCAATGAAACCTGTGTGCGAGTTCCTGCATGTGCATATATAATATAGGCATATGCTTGTTTATATATGTCTATATACTATGTCCTACCTAAAAAATTATTTACTAATACATTTCTTATACAACAATAAGGAATATTGAAATTGAAATATTTATTCTTCTTTCTGTAGTTATTAACTCTTATGGTACTGATTAAAACCATTACAAAATAAACTACATAATTACAATAGCTAACTATTGTATTGGATATCCAGAACAGTGTGCAAATTATATCATTAAAGAAAACTGTGTGAATATTTGTGTTTATAAACAAGCACATATCTCTATTTTCCCCTTCAGCCTGGTAGGAATCCCTCACTTAATCAAAAGTTTTTAGTAATATGAAAAACATTTTTTTTCAATGTGAGCTCAGTTCAACTAATAGTACATCTCTCACAGAAAAGTGTTGAACAAATATCCTTTTGTAGTCTCTTGGAAGAGAAGAGTAAAACCCTAAAGGCTTTTTGGAAGAGTTTTGGTGGAGAAAAGGAGAACATGACAGGCATCATCCTTTTCTCCTCAGTGTCAGTGTTTTTATGCCCAAGGAAATGAGGCTATGCCTGGGCCTTGTCCAGAAAGCTAATCACATGGTGACATGTGTGTCATTTCTGATAGACTAATATTGAGCAGCATTCCTTTTTGAAATTTCTAAGTGAGACAGGTCATGTCAAATCCCATTAATCAAAAATGTCTCTTCTTGTTGCTAGTATATAATAGAGAAAGGCCTACATAAATAAATTTTATGGAATGCACAAATCTTCACTTTTGAAACTGCTAAGCAAAGACGGATAGCTCTAAGTGACTGTGTACTCCTGTGGCCTTTGTAAAACAAAATGAGTGCAATCATCATACTTTTTAGAAAGAAGGCAAAGATCACTATTCCATATATAGGCAACAAAGCATGAAGACTCGCAGTAAAAATGCCACACATTTCATTGAGTAATTTTCATTTCATCTTAAAATATTATGACTGGAATTATAACATAGGGTAAAAATCCTATTCTTGTTAATATGATGGATGATTTAAATAATACATTACCTTTTATATCATGTTACAGAAAATAAGCAAGAATGTAATAAAAGTAGATTGGATGATGGTTGATTCCATAGAATCTGCTAGAAAGATAAAATCACAGAACCATGAGGGGTTGGAATGGACCTTAAAGATCATCTAATCCCAATGTCCCATGATGTGGGCAGGGCCACATCCCGCTAGACCAGGTTGCTCAAGGTCTCATCTGACCTGATTGTGAACACTTCCAAATGTGGGATTGGGGTGTCCACAACATCTCTGGGCAACCTGTTCCAGGGTCTAACCACCCTAAAAGTGAAACATTTCTTCCTAATATTTAACCTAAATTTCCCCTCTTTCAACTTGTACCCATTACTCCTTTTTCTATTGATGCGTTTTCTCCCTTAAAATCATAAGTCAAACAAGATTAAAATTATAAAAGCGGTTGCCATTTCTTGAAAGTCCTCCAGGTACATTTATGCATATGTGTGCACATGTGCATTCAGCCCTTATAAAAGGGCTTCAGCGCTTTTATAAGTTTGGCAAATTAGCATAATTGACAATAATCACCAATTAGAAATACAGTTAATGAAGTAATTCCCTCTCTTGCCTCTACTGTAGCCTCCCCTCTGGCTTCTAGCCCCACACTGTTTATGTCTAAATACATGGGGAAGTGACATAGCCTTGGTCAACTGAAGAAGATTAGAATAAGATTCCAGGAATGTGTTTGTCCAACAGAGTACTGAATTTAGCTAAGATACTATATAGCTATACAATAATAGTCTACAGAGCTAAGAATTTATGAAAAATATATAAAAAGAAAAAATCTTTTGGCATCACTATCACTACAGTTCATGATGAAAGTCCCTCTCCAGTTCCCCTATAGGCCCTATTGAGATACTGCTATGAGGAATATTCCTTTATCCAGGCCATGCAGCCCTGACTTTCTCAGCCTGTCTGCTGCAGTGTTCTGCTCCTTCAGATCAGGGGGCTGCCCAGCACAGACAGAGTACATCAGGGAGTGTGTCAGCCAAACCAGTGTCTGGTTTGCTTTCCTAAACTGTATGTTCAGTCACTGGATTAGAGATATAGAGAAGAAAATGCCTGTCTATTCTTTAAGTTTTTTGTCTATGGGAGCTCTGTGACTTTTTTTTTTTTTTTTCTGATCAGACAACCACAGTTCTAGAAATGGGCAGAAAATAACTGAATTTTCACCTTCTTTGAATCTAATCTAATACAATATGTGAGCACTTTCTTATATGAATAATTGATAGAATAAGTTCTTGAAAGAAAATATGCATGGTTTTCCTTCATTAAATACATGTTTATATTTCAATATAAATAGGAAAGCTATGTCATAGCCTTCTTGAATTAAATAAAGACATCTTGAAGATTGTACAGTGAGAATTTTAACATGTGTTAGATTCACTCTTCCAACACTGACAATAAGAGGAGTTGCCAAATGTCACTATCTCAGATTATTATTATTTTGTGATGGACTAAATTTTTCTTTTATTTCCACAAAATTCTACAGAGATGCCTTAAAAAAATCAAAAGGAAATTTTGAAAAAGTCTGGAAAATAATTGAGGTAAGAAAAACATATATGTCCCTTATGTTCAGGTACTCAATTACCCTTTACTCTGGTTGATACAGCAGTCCCTGTGAAATTCAGGTCCTAAAGTACTTGTGTCAATACTGTCAGTGTCTACCAGGCGAACTCACAAAGTCTGTGATAAGTGATCAGGTAGTGTACAACACCATAATGTTAAACATCTCTGTAACACATCACTTGAAAAGTAACTATGAGAGTAACGAGGTTTCTTTTGTAAACGTTTTTCAGCATATATAAATAATGCTTCATCCCACCTGCCAAACTCTTTTACTTAATGGTGAGAACCTAGGCCTACTGAAAATGACAAAGCTCATGCCTATCCTCCTTTTTGTTAGCATATATGCTGATCATTAGTATTTTGCAGATATTTAAGAAAGGGGAAGACCATTCCTACCTATTTTTACAATAACTTTATAAACTTCATGTTTTGACTAAGCTGGTAGAAGGAAGTAAGGGAGCTGTTCTCTTTGCAGCATGGTGAAGTATAAATTATTTTCTAAAAGACAAGCAAGTTTTAGTGTGCTTCCATGGTTTAATTCCAATGTACAGTTATGTCAATATTTTTCTCCCCTGCTTTATGAACAGAAGGAAAATGGAGAATGTTAAGAGAATGACTACTAATTTTTTTCTCTGCTGAAATGCTGCAGTACTAGGTTCCTTTTTTATATAATATTTTAATATATGTTAACAGTTATTGTTTAACATCTCAAGAATATATAAGGGAACAAGGAGTGTGACTGTCATATGTAACTACACAAATGGAGAAAAAAAAGATAACAGAAAAACAAAGGACAAGGTAAAAAATGAAGAATAAAATGTGTTCATTGAAATCAATACAACCACATACCTTAAGAGATGAGAGCCTGTACAATGTCTTCCTTTAAGAAAGTTAACTTGATCAAAGCATTGGAGAGATGAGGGTTAAATGCTATACAAATACTACACAAATACTACCTACTCCACCTGAGATTGTTCTCTGCAATTAGTTTGAGTACAACTTGTACAATGTAAAGACATTTTCCTGCTGGCACAGCCTCATACCTAAGGACTGAAAACTAACAAGAGCAATCCATAGTAATATATGTACATCTCTTTATCTTGGTAAAAACAGATGAAATTCTCAATTTACCAGCCAGTTTCAAGTGGTACAGAAAATTATGCATTTCAAAGAAAATGTCTATTAGCCAAGGGAAAAAAATTAAAAATGAGAGGAGAAAAAAAGATAAGAGTGCCTATTTTAGATAAAATAAGTAGTTACTATTATCTGGAAGCAATGTTGTCACTGATATTAATCTTTTCATTAACTTATTTAGCATGAATTCATAATCTGGCTGACATTTTAAGTAAGGTCTCTACTGTGTCTGAAATAATCAGGTTGTTCTGCATGGCAAAGATATTTATTCTTGTTATGTTAAAATGAATCACATTAAGAGAATCTGACTTCAGCTGGCAATTAATTGAGATCAGGGATACGACACTGGTAATCGTTTTACAAATGAGTTCCCTGTTTGCATTCAGTTCTGACTCTCAGCTCCTAGCAACTGTCAGGTCTTTGTTAATAGATCCTTATCAATGGAATTCTTTAGAATACACCCCTGATTAAATGAACATATCTGTTAGTATGCTTACTAGTGGCCTTATTGAATTTACTGTTTCTGAAAATCTTAACATACTATTAAGATTGCATTTGACCTGAGATAAAGCAATAAGATTTTAATAGTATTTTAGCAATAAATCAAAGCATAGCTTGCATTTAATTATGTAGCAAGTTATATTTTATTGCCAGACTGATTCACAAGAAAGCCACTTGTCTTTTAGAAACAAAGCAAGTTAAACATTTAAGCACAAATTGCAGCTCATGGAGATCCATGCAGTTATTCCTGTTAACAGAAATTCTTATGTAGTATTTTCTGATGACAACAAGCTTAGTTACCTTGACCAGTCTAGAAGGAAAAGACACACACAACACATCTGACAGCTGGACTAGAAGACTGTTGTAGGTACCTTTCAACTATTCTATTCATGTTTCATTATGTGCACATTATTGTATATCCCTTCTTAGTAGACCATATGGATCTGCAAGAGAAGATTTTAAAAATAAATGCCAACAGTACTACAGACCAAGCAATCATGGAAGATCACATTAGTAACTCAAAATCTTTCTTTATATAATGCATACATAAATTCAAGGACACTGATATTTGCATTTATAACCTTATCCTTTATGAAGTGCGATATGCGGGAATAATAAAAATCACAGATTATGATGTATCTTTAATAACCAATGTTAAAAAATCTTGATTTATCCATTTTAGCTAAAAAAATAGCATTTAAACAGTGTTTGCTCATAAAATAGCCCAATTCTTTCTAAAATCAGGTGCTTGTGTTGAATTAATTTAAAGGGTTAAGACCCAGCCTGGACATTCTGTCATTAGTTATGGATGGCTCAGCTCAATTGCTTTCTGCCTCTTAAAATGTAACATTATTCAAGTATCTTAGAGTACTAAAAACTTACATTCACTTGCAGAGCACACATGTGAAATCCTCCTTTC
>JAHXMQ010000807.1:6653198-6664530 GCA_020466415.1 Ammodramus savannarum pratensis | reverse complement strand
GCCTCTCTAAGCCATGTCTGAAGAAAATTCTCCAACAAGTACTTTCATGATATTTGGTTGAAGGTTGGACTTCAAGATCTTTTTGGTCTTTTCCAATCTGATTCTGATTCTTGAAAAGTTCATGTCCGGAATTTAAACACATGCTTTTCTCCTTTTTAAAAATGAGCCTTTTCAAGGTTTTGACTCATTGTCTTTGTCCATCCTTTCTTTTAATGTAAACTAATTTGTTCCATTTTGCTTTACCTGCAGCCTTGTATTTGGATTTCCTATTACTCAGCTGCACATATATATGCTGCATGCATAGATATGTGTTGCCTTGGTTAATGTTACTTCCATGCCTCATTAAGTTTACATTTTTTTATTGTGTTCTGAAATTTCTACAGTTTAATTAGATATTTTACCAGACCACATTAACAAGACTGACTTTGACAAGCTCCTCTATTTTTTCCCTACAATATCCTTTCAACATTTTTTATCTGTTCAAATTTCTATTACTCAGTATTTCTATCACCTACATGAGATAATGCCTGACTCTCTAAAACCCAGAGAAAACTTTACTTCATCCTTCAGTTCAATTTTTCCTCTGTTTCTTATAACTAAATTGTCATCTGAGCCTACAGAAGTCTTATACAATATTTCCTATAATTCCAAGTGCTGGTGAACTGCAGCAAGCAATTGACTATAAGTTAATCACAGCCTACCACAAAGTTTTCTCTTCTATTGCATCTGCTTGCAATATGTACCAGTTACTTCTCATTTATTACAAAAGCAGAAATAATTCCATATTAAAAATAATTGTGATAAACCTCTAAAAAATTATCAAAGCAAACAATGAAAATTTCTCTTCTGTTTTTTTTTTTTTTTTTTTTTTTTTTTTTTCCTGCTCTCAGTGCACAGAATTTCCAGTAATGCCAGAGTCAGAGCATATGAAAAGCACAAACTGAAGCACTCCACAGCAACTTGCTTAAGGGGACAGCTCTGATAACACCTATCCTGATCACTGGAAACTTGTTCTCAGTTCCTGCTTATCTCTAATGGCTTTGAGTCCACAGCTACATGGGAAAAATTTCTTGAACACCATTGAGGAGGGATTCTAAAGGAAAAATTATGGACTATCCTCAAATCCTCCTTCTGAAAATCATGTCTTTGTGTTGTAAGCAAAGCAAGAATATATCAAGCTAGAAGGTAAATAGGCAGGAGTGTTCCAACAGTTAAAAGGGATGCCTTTAGAAGGGTTCCTGGTTTTGTTCTGCCATTGAGCTGACAGCTAAACAACATCATCTCACCTACATATACTTAATGCTTATATGCAGACTGGGACTTGCTATCATGATTCAGGATCTGGTAAAGAGACATAAATTCAGTTGCCTAAACAGATGTATTTGGATAAACACAAACTTTATTTATGCTACCTGATGTTGTCCAAAATATCCTCACAGAGCTGGTAGATATAAAATGAAGAAAGTCATGAAATCTCTGGATCACAGGCTGGAGTCCAAGCAGGTATTATGAGCATCTCAAATGATGTGCAGACTTTGGCAGCTGAATAGATGCTAGATTTTAGCCCATGTACATATATTTTTAGATAAGTAGCTTTTAACACCAGAACACTAATTTTTTGTCTCTGATTTCAGTGTTCTTCATAATGCAAATGAAAGAACCTCAAATAAGAAATATTAATTTTGCTTTTGCAATGGAATGACCTTTAGAATGATGTCTAACCTTGAGTTAAAAGGCTGAAGCTATGAGAATGCATCACACCCTTACATCAGTTAAACAATTATTTATTACCTCCATGTTAAAAGCCTAATCTTGTCCAGATTCAGCCTCTAAATATCAAATCTCATTAGGCCTATTTCTGTCAATTTAAAGGAATACATGCCAAGAAGAAACCCCAAACTAACAAACCTGCAACATATTTATTTCTAGGCCACCATCTTAAAAGTTCAAATGTCAGAGCATAAAGGAGAGTGTGATTTGTTTTTACCACCAGAAAATTGCAGGACTGTCCATATCTTGAAGGAAAATACTTTCCATAATTCTTAGCCATATTTCCTTAGCCGTCCTCCTTCACTGTCTTATAGACAGAAAGATTGTACATTAGGATTGTCACTGGACATATATTTAAGACACATAAAATTTGTGCACTTCATTAAATAATCCAAATAAAAAGCAGTATATAAAATGAAACAAAATATCTGTTCACTAAAAAATAGTCTTCATAAACACTCTTCATATTACTCCCTTGGGAGAAAAAAATAAAATTAAATTTAAAACAAAGTACCAAAAACCAATCAATCAAAAAACCCCAAACAACCAAACCATACTGAAAATTCCAAAAAAAAAAAAAAAAAAAAAGATATTTCAACGAGTTTCCCTTAATTTTTAGTATTTGTTGTGCAAAGCAATGAGGGCTAAAATAAAAAGGACAAAACTAATGCAGCAATTTAAACACTAATACAAGAAGTTTGCCTTGGAGGCCTTGGGATCTAATTAATGCTTAATTACTTTACATAAGAAATCAACAGAACTTTCCAAGATGATAAAGACCTGAGTGATCCAGCATTATCTTTTTATTCATTTTCTCAGAACCATATTCAGATGCATTATCATGCTAGTTGTTTTTCACTTGTTGGAACAAAAGCAATCTGTAACAAATGGCAGACAGTTTAGGAATACAGAAGGAAAAACAGATGCAGAAAGACTGACAAATGCATATTGTGACTGAGGAAATGAAAAAAAACCACAGCATTAATTACAGTTAGGTTAGCCTGAACAGCCTCAGAATGGACGCATGTACTTTATTTAATATCACAGGATCACACAGAATGGTTGAGATTGAAGGGACCTGTGGACATCATCAAGAGCAACCCCTGGCTAAAGCAGGTACACCTAGAGCAGACTGCACAGGTTTGTGTCCAGGTGGGTTTTGAGTATCTCCAGAGAGACTCCACAACATCTTGGGCAGCCTCTTCCCATGCTCAGTCACCCTCAAACTAAAGAAGTTTTTCTCCATCTTCAGATGTGGGAACTTCCTGTGTTTGATTTTCGCCAGTTGCCCTGCATCCTATCACTGGACACCTTTGAAAAGAGACTGGTCCCATCCTCTGGGTACCCATCTTTAAGATATTTGTGTGCATTGATAAGAGCCCTGCACACTCATCTCTTCTCCAGCATAAACAAGCTGAGCTCTCTCATTTGCTTTTCACATGCCAAGTCATTGTTTGCTGGCAGTGCAGTAAAGATTGGCTAAGAAGTATTTTGTTAGAAATTTTAATAGAGCATTCTTTTAATTTTTGTTACTGTCTGGTTGAAGATTACCGTACAGTAAAGCAGAAAATAAATACAGATGTCAGAAAAATCCAAGATGTTTCTTTACTTCTAAAAAGAAAAAAAGATGCTGCTTTTGCATGCAGACATTTTGAAAATATCGTGGAGGCACCAGTGGGCTCTCAAGATGGTTAATATTTCCATTCTCCTGTGCTTATTTACTTACTGGATGTAAATGCATAATTTTATCTAAATATCTAAAATTGCAAGGTAACTACAAGGTTTTATGTGGTGCTTTACAGGGTGCAATTCACATGAAACAAATATAAAGCTAAAATATTTTCCAAGATTTGCATATATAACTATTTCAGAGGAATATAAATTATGAGTATTAATCAGAGTTGGTTCCTTAATACTTTAACTTGATAAACTACTTAACATTTCCTTGAAAATGCATTAGAACTGTGTGAAATATAAATTATGACTTAGATTTACCATTTCTATCAAAGGCACTGAATAACAGAATTTGTAGGTATGTACTGAAATTAATTAGTTTGGACTGAGCAAAATATAGCAATCCTTCTTCTGTATTATTTTAGTAGTTTCTTGATAAAACAAGACAAAATATCCAGCATATTCAAATAAGTTTTTATATGACAGGATCTGTGAAATATCTCCGATTCTCACATTATTTTCAGTTCTTTGGGATTTTCATAGAAGAATTGAGAAACTTGCTTTTCTTGTCATCATTTAGTTAAAAGCCTCTAATAGAAAAAAGTGAAACAGAACCGAATCGTTACTGGTTTTCTATAAGGCAAAGATCAACTGGAGTTCACGTTTTAACAAGGAGCAGGACAGACTATTGATCTGCTCTACAGGAAACAGAGTAGATAAGTGACTGATGCCATGGTGGAGCAGATAGGATCACTCCAAGGATGAGCCCAAATAATTTCAATGCATTTTGCTCATCTAGTTCTAAATCTTACAGTCCTGTTCTCCATGTCACAAGGTTACAACAGTTTTACTTTTACAAAAGCAAGTATCAGACCCTTAGCTGCCTCAATTTTAACCATTTTAACTCATTATAGTTAGATCTCACAGATCCAGTTCTTGATTTTATCAATAAAAATAAAAAAACTTGCCACAAGTCAGCCTAACCGGGAGCACAGCATTACTTTTAATATGGGATAATATCACAACAAAGGATTTGTGGATTTTGTGTTCTAGCATATGTTATTGAATTCTTGAGAGCAACAAAGTAATAAATGGTTTTGATGAACTCATGGGTATCTAAGGAAGTATACTGGCACTGCACACCAATCCTTTTGAAGTTTTTTGAGCATTCAGAAGTTCGAAGATTTTGTTAACTTCATATGACTTCTGAGCAAGATGCAATAGGGTTTTTCAATAGTCACACACAAGGACTTAAAAAAAAACTATTTACTTCTTACTTGAAACTTCACTACTGAAATACCATTAGTATTTTGTAAGCTAGTGTAATTTTCAGTGACTGTCAGCAAGCTTCGCAGAACAGCACAGAAATAACAACAATCTGAAATGCTTGTGCGATGTTGGATGAGTTTTCAATTGCCCTGAAAGTTTCTGTCTATAATGCCTATAATTAGAGGATGTTTGAGGTTGTAAGGGCTCTCTTGAGATCACCTAGACCAATACAAAAAGGTGAAGCAGAGTACTTTCAAGAAGGTTCCCTACTATCATGTCCAGGTGGATTTTCAATATTTCTACTGATGCAGACTCCATAACCTCCCTGGGCACCCTGTTCCAATGTTTAGTCACCCTCTCCATGAAAAGTATATTCTTGTGTTCAGATTGAAATTCATGTTTTCCTAGTTTGTGTTCATAACTTCCTTTCCTGTCATTGGGGAACCATTGAAAAATTCTGGCCCTATCTTCTTTGCACATTCCTATTGGTTATTTAGATAGAGGGATGAAGCCCAGTGTGCTTTTGTTTCTTCAGACTGAATAACCCCAATATTCTCATCCTTTCCTCAAATGAAGGATGCTCCAATCCTTTAATCATATTCTTGTACTGAGGAGTATAGCACTGGACGTTAGTACTCTGGATATAAGATAATCACATTGCTTTAAAAATTATTTCTTTAATAATCAATTAATAAATTAATCCTCACAGTCCATCTTTCCTTACTAGATAGAATTATTCACCCTTAAATTAAAATGCTTCATAGGAACATCATATATGCCTACTTCTATTTCCTGTAATTTGTTCCTTATGAATAGTGCTGGAATTCCCTTTTCAGAACAGAACTGAATGTCCCGAAATATCTCAAATGTTAAGAAGATATAAGTTGTTATTCTAAAGCATTCATAAAATGGAAACTTCACACCCAGAAGAAATTCTTTGTTAGTTTTTGTTTTGGTTTCTTATTTGGTAGGCCATGTCTAAACCATATGTTTACCTAGACATAGCTCTATTACAAAGCAGCACCTCTTTTCACCAAATCCTGTCTCACTGACGCTGAAGTAGACAAGCAAATTTCTTTGTTGTTCTCAAAGTACAAGATCTCCAAGGTGACAGAAAACAAGAAAGAGTGAAGGTGTGAGAGTGCAGTAAAAGTTTAGAAAATAAATTAAATTGGCATGTGTGAAGTGATGAAAGCACAAAAGTCTTGGTCTTTTTTTTTGAGATGTATTTAGAATTCTGATTTACAGTACCTTGTGTAAGCAGAGTAAATATATTAATGACTATATCTAATGAATTGCATTAGGGGTGGGAAAGAATCAGGTCCTAATAAATTCAAGGATGTAAATTTTGATGAAACCTGTGAAAAAGCATGCTTCCTCTTGCATGAATTTAAATTATAATACTGTACAATCCCAGTCTCAGACATATCAAAAAGATTTTCAAATATTTTGCCCCAGATCATATGAGTAGCATGAAAAATTCTAATCGTCTTGATTTCAGATATTATCAAGTGAATCAACTGGAACTTTTAGCATCTTGATTTGTAGTTCCTGATTTTAGGTAGTACTTCTAGTCTTTTTTTTTTTATTGCAGGCATACGCAGCGGTAGATATTTCCTGTGGATATAGGAAAATAAAATTGAGATAATGTAACAAGTTTTGGTCGTCTGCAAAAGCAAGTTTATAAACACCTTTTAACCAGCTTTTGCAGAGGAAAGGCATGACAGCTAGTCAACTACAGAAGAGTTAGTAGGTATCATTCAGGATTTCCAATCACTATAAAAGGCTGCCATCTACTGGAAAATATTTATTTAAATCTTAAAGCCATCTTTATGACTGTCCATCAAATATGGGAATCCTCCTATTGAAGATAAGATATAAAGGATATAAAGGATATCCTTTTGTAAGGATATTAAAAAAAAGGAATCCTTTGATATTTCAGGATGCCTTTTTTTGGTCCTTGAGATTAATGATTAAACAATTTGCATAGGACAAGTTTCAGGTGGTAGAATAGCAAGAATGAAGAACTAAAATTTTACATTGGTTTTTATCCGAGAGCATAACTTAAAATTAAACACATGACTACTTCATTAGGAAATTATTTAATGTCAGATAAATTCAAACTTCCTTCAACCTGAAGGACAAATATCCATTTTTTATGATAGAAATCAGTGACTGCATTTAATCATAAAATGTTAATCAGATTCAATATTCTGCAGTCAGATAGTGAGAGTTAGTATCCTCCAGAAGTCTTTGAAAATGGCATTTATAAAAATTTGGAGGTCATTAAGTGAGCAATATACATGGACTTCATAAAGATTACTTAATTGGTAAAGAGATAGCACTGTATTTCTCCACCTTTGTTTTCTTCTGGTGAAGGAAAGCTGGTAGTGTTGTGGAGATCCTCCAGGCCAGCTCGTTAGATGTACAGAGACAGAACATCTAACTGTAGATGTAGAGCCATGAAGTAACTTGGTCCCTTCCAAGACAGAATTGTTTCTGTGGGGTTTTGGACCTATTTAATAATAATAATGATACTTGACTCTTTCTCATCATAGCCACTGTCAACAGGGCAAAGCAATAATGTTGTATTCCATGCCACATACAGTCCTTGACTTAATCCAATCTAAACCTGAACCTAGACATGTATATTCACAAAGTTAAATGGAAAAGAGAATTCTGTGGGCTAGAACTCACTTGTTTATAGCCTCCTGTTTTATAACTGCAGTTATCAGGACTATCTAATGATTTATTTTCCTAAAGCAGCTGGGCACTTAATCCTCCATACACTTAAAATGAAATGTAGAAATTTAACTCAAATACCTTTATTAAATATCTAGTGTGTATTAGCAATGTAGTTAAGGCATGCCAATTATTTACCTAGTAAATGACAGTCATTTAGCAATTAAGTTAAACAGACCCAAGCTTTACAGAGTACAATCCTAAGAAAATGAAATACATAGCTAGTTTCATTCATTTCAGAATGAAACTAGCTATGTATCAAGGAAACCAGATCTGGGGATACCTAATGACCATTTTAGAAAAAGGGGAAACACCCTGGGAAAGACCTTGGTTTTGGTGTTCTAGATTTCTATTTTAGATGATAGTGTAAACCTCTGTACTGTGATTGCTTTATGTCTGAGTCCTTGCATATTGTTTTGGTTGAGATGTGACTATTTGCTTGATTAAGAAATCCTTTTGACTATATTAAATTTAGCTGATGAAAGAAGCAGTCAAATTGATTTTAATAATTTTTCTGAGAACAGAGAAGCATTTTTTCATGCTTAAGGCATACCAAAAATTGAAGTCCTGCCTTTAAAAGAACACATCAATAGAAGCTTAAATATTTGCTTTGAAATGCTCAGAAAATATAATTAGAAAATCACATGTACAAAGGCTTTGTTAGAGAATTCTTCAATGGGACGTTATTTTAACAATTTTATTTTGTCATCAATATTAACAGTATTTTTAAAATTTATTCATCTTAACAAAGATCTAGAAAGAGAATATTTACATGCATGTAGTGCATGTAGTCTTTTGTTTAAAAATAAATTTAAACCAAAACAACTAAACTCTTATCCAAAAATTATTGACTTACATGAAAATTAGAACTGGTTGAAAATATTGCATTATTTAGTCAATTTAAAAAAAACCCATGAATATAAAATATTTAACAACAAAGAATAAAAACAAGAGACTTGAAACTTTTAATAATTGGTAGATTTCACACGCATAAGGACAGAAAGAGCCTCAAGTAGAGATGCCTATGTGAGTTATGCCTAAAAGCTACTAATCTTGCATTTGGAAATAAAAAAGAAAATATGAGAATGAGACAACATTAACTATTCTCAAGCTGCAGCCTTGAACTTTCTTCATATTTTCTTTCCAGTTTTCTTATTACCCAAAACTTCCCTGAGCAAGCTGTTCCAGTGTCTCATCATCCTCACAGTAAAGAATTTCTTCCAATATCTCAACTAAACCTACTCTCTTTCAGTTTGAAGCCATTTGCATTCTCCCACACTACATTCTCTTGTCAAATGTCCCTCTCCAGTTTTCTTTTGGGTCTCCTTCAGATTCTGGAAGGGCATAATTAGTTCTCTCTGAAAACTGAAAAAAATCCAGACAGAACTAATCCCATCCACTGCAGGACAGGTGCTCCAGCCCCATAATTTTGGCTCTCCTTTAATTGTTTAAGGCCAGGTTGGAAGCATCTCTGAGCAACCTGGTCTGTGGCAGGGGTTTGGAAGGTCTACCTGTCAATGGCAGGGTTTTGGAACTAGACAATCTTTAAGGTCCCATCCAACCCATACTATTCTATGATTCCATGATTCTCTGCTGCTAGAAATTTCTCCAGAGGAAACATTGGAACATTACATGTAAAAATTCCTAGGAAGAAGGCAGCAGAAAACCGAGACAATACAGAAAGCTCTTGTGAAAGAAGAAAGTTTGCAAAAACTCTGAAAAAAAAACAAAACAAAAACCAAAAAGCCTGCCACTTTAAAATTTGTTCATATGAGAGAAAGTAACTGGAGACCACAGAGAACCAAACCTGTCAGGCTCTCGGCTTTCCTGCTGAGATGGAGTGTGCTGACATAACTGCCTTAATATTTAAAGCTCTCATCTCTTCTGGCTATTGATTTAGAGAATAACTCATGCAACACAGATATATGCTGTGGAAGTCTGCTGAAGAGGTCTGCACACCATGTGGAAAATGTGACTCTCTTGCTGCTAACACTAACTGACACTGGTGACTGGGAGAGACTGATAAGATTCGCTAGAGGGAAAGAAGAGTTATTATACCAAAATAATAGGATTCAATTGTTGCCTCACTTGAATCTTACCCAGTCTTGACAGAAGTAGCTCAACACAGTTTATAAACAGTTTAGAGGAAAAAACAGGGAAACAGATGTGCTCTTTCTTACAAATGGCAAATACACTTCATATACTGGGAGATTCTGAACTAGTTGTAGCAAATGCATCTGGAGTCAGATGCTGCTACTTCTGCATTATGTTAGAGTTATTAAACTTTTTCATCCTAATCAAGTGTCTCAGCCTCAGGCAATAAAGTCTAGAATTGCTTCAGTACTTTCATGCCTGATCTTTCCACAAGTAAATCAATATTTATTTTTTTTTTCACATAGGCAGAAATAAAAAAGAGAAAAAATCTTGGAACACTACATTGATCATCAGAAAGCAGCTCAGTGGTAGATAAATGAAGCAAACTGCTCTATGTAACAAAGAGATCAAAATGAATTTGGGTGTAGAAGGATTCTATTCTAGGACAATTTCCAGACATACCCTTTATGAATCTGTCATTGAAGAAGGAACAATGAAGTCTGCTGTTCTTGTTTTAGTTCCTTTAGTCATCCGTATGGCAAGAGCCACAGGCATAAGACTGCCATTTTATAGCAGATGTGACAGTAACCAGGTGAAACCACTGTCTTTTAGAAAGATGAGTTTTTAAAAAAGCCACATGAAATATCCCAGTTTACTGACACATTTTGTCCTGACAAAGTGTTAGTCAGTGACAAACTCACTTGTCTGATTATTTGGGAACAACCTAATATCATTCATTTTTTTCTAAGCATTGCCACTTTCAGCAAGTTCTGCTGATATTTTCTTAAACCAGTGAATATAGACATTTTCACAATCTAAATTCAAACCAGTCCAAATAATTGTATTCCTGATGGTAATGGTGTAAGAGATGCATTTAGTGTACATGAAAATTATTTGAGTTCCTCTGTAAAATCCCTATGTATCTGGCAAGCAAAGTAATAATAACTTAAAATTCTAGTTAAAATTAATATTAGTATTAGCATTTTCATATTTAAATCTTCCTTTCAAATTATAAAACTTCACCAAAAACAAACTGTGAGGTATAACCACTATGGCCTAAAGAGAACAGGATGTGCCAAGTGAACATTCTAAATGCTATTACAAAACTACCAGCTGAATCAAAGAAATGTGGCCAGAGCATTTAAGAAATAATGCTGATATATATTACTAAGATGTTTGCAATAATAATAAGAATATGTTAACCTGCTTTACAGATTGAAAGATATCACTAATTGGCATTTACAGTCCTCCGACGCCTGGATTGGTTTGAATGGATTTTCCCTGTAAGGTGTTAGATATGTTTACATATTCATTCATGATATAGAGAAGAATAATACACTAAATATTGCCTAAATTGAAATATTCCCTTAAAGAAAGGCATTTTGCAAATATCTCCAAGATATAAAAAGATGATAAATACTTACAAACATGAACAGCATATTATCTCAAAAATAATTACACTGGAAGATCATGGGGAAAAAATAAACAGAAAAAAAAAAGTAATTTTATTTGTTTCTGTTTAACATGTTAGTTATGTAGCACTGCCTACAAAAAGCGATGTTAATTATAAGAGTCTTCTTGTTTAAGTATGAAAATTAAATAATGCTAATGGAATTAGTATAGATACTCCTGCAAAAAGCATCTGAAGTTCAACTTAAAGTCCTTGGAAACATTTATTTAAAAGGGAATGTCTGTCTTTTTTGTGCATGAGGTCAGAGTGAAAATACTGCAAGAAATGTTCACAGTTTATCGTCAAGGTTAATTTTCAAAGTTCATATTGAAG
>JAHXMQ010000807.1:6582922-6628343 GCA_020466415.1 Ammodramus savannarum pratensis | reverse complement strand
TTTCTTAGACAATCTTTACCTGAAGTTCATATGAACTGAAAGGATCAAGCACTCAAAGTACATTCGTACCTTCAACAGAAGTAGAAAAGAATCTATTTTGAGGACTGAGCAGGAGGATGCAGTGGTAATGACTGATTGCACAAAGTTCAGCCTTGATTCTTTCTTCATACTAAGAACTAGACTGGGCAGCACAGAAAGAGCACAAATGTTTCTTTTAGTTCAGTTCACAAAGCTGTGGTTATAAAGTAAGCATATCTGATTTATATTTAATCAGTTGAATTTAATTCTTTCAGTCAAGAGTCAATGATATGGGTAGAGGTTTAAAATAAGCTTTTGCTTCTTAAATAAAACTAAAGGATGCTAGATATTGGTTCTCCATAAGAATACCAAGTTTTAACATACAGTTCAGTCATAAACAGGAATATTTATTATCCATTATAGTGGATGAGAGTCAATGAAATTTTGACACATTTAGTCATCTAAATTTTGGATTTGAGCAATTCAGGTAATTTGCCTTGGTAAAAGTTATTCTCATTTGAGATTATACCTGACAGGATCTATAGAAGACTGATGCTGTCCTGGATTGCCAGCTGAAGTCAGTACTTTCAAAAATAATAGATGCCTAACTTTTGTTAACAAGGTCTGAATCTAAATAGGAATCAGAGGAAATCAGTTGAGTAAGTCAGTTCATGTCAGTTGCTTAAACACAAATATAAATTGCCATTGTAACAGCAACAGAATATTCAAGCCATCTAGATAGATATATGAAGATATAAGTCAAATATGGTACAAAAAAGTGATATACACTAGGGAGATTCCTAAAATTTTTGACCTACAGTTACCGACCAGATAAGAACAACTTGTGAACATTCAAATAGTGCCATAAGTCTGTGTTTGATAAACTGAACTATCCCATGCAAAGTAATTGAATTCCTTTTAAGATTATCACTTGAAATTCCACACTTAATTAGCTGTATTGAGAAATACTGTGTGTGCCAATGGGACCAACCAGCTGAGGAAATACATTCAGGGCCTTCACCAGTTGGTTCTTCAAGGCAATGAGAAGGGCATCTCTACACAAAGGGCAAATTGCCTATTTTAACTAACAGTGCCACTTTAAAGCCTACTACGAGTGACATACAACATCACTTAAGGTGAGACTTTACCAGTTATTGCAGAATTGGTCCAGTTAGATGTATGTCTATTATAGATAAGCTAAGCAATGTTTACATGAAATTTGATCAGCTGTTGTACATGTTGATGGAGAGTCGGAGTTCTCAAGTTGTTTTTCAGGCCATGGTGTTGTTCCTTAGTGCTGCACTACCACTTGTTGAGTATATTTGAATTTTCCTTACCACTGCTTTCTTCTCCCCACACTTCTAGAGGGTCATTCTTCACAGTCCTTTTCATAACATCTCATGTGTTATGCAGAATTCATTTCTGTCTGATCTGGAGCAGTATCACACACACCAAGTGCAGGTGACCCTGAATTCTCTCTTAATTGCTGTAGCCTTCAATGCTGCTTCAATATTCTCCCTGCTTTAACACTATGAGTGACAGAAAATGTGACAACAGAGAAGAAAATCAGCCTTCAGAAGAACTAGCTGCTAATTCAGAAAAGTGAATGGGACTTAATGGAATTATGGCAAAGGATTTATGTCCCTGATATTAATACAGTGATCTTAAGAACAGAGAATAAAAGAAAATCCCAAGGTATCAGGGGTGAAAGTATTAATTCTTTAGGCTTTTACTTTCTTTTGTAGTGTCTCATGTAAATTGCTCAAGAAGAACGACTGATATTCAGTTTTCTAAAAGATTCTATGGTAAAATATCAGCAAGACTGATCCCATAGAGATGGTGAGTTTCAAAATCTGTTAGTCCATAACAGCTGGTGTTGGGACACTCAATTTTATGTACAGGCACTGGCACAAAATAACAGAAGGAAGCACAAATGCTTCAGTCTTTTCTTTTGGGCTGTGTAGGAAGAATGATCAATAACCTACACTGTACAAGCTATAACTCAGTGTTCTAGTCTAATTAAAAACACAAAATTCAGGTAGAAAAAAGCAGGAATTCGACAGAAACATATGCTAATGTTCATCAAGGGCAAGTCTCTTTTTAAAACCTCTTGCCAACTTTATTCTCCTTACTCATTTTCTAATTAGGCATCTATCACAAAGAATAATGTTTGTAAATTTCCATGGTGCCAGGAAAGCTGAAGTAAAGATGACATAGAAAAACATATTGTCACACTACCGAAAAAGTTCATGATCTCAGAGAATATGCTGGGGAAAAAGCAAATTCAAAGAAAAGGCACAAGTTAATATTCTCTCTCTCTATGACCTGGAGACTGTAGGAGCACTAGAATAAAGTATGGGAAGTAATGAACACAGGATCTTGTTTTTGTAGAAACCCTAATGGTTAAACTTTGAAAATATTTATTCTAAAGAGTCTTGTCTATTTACAAGATTGGTAATTTAAATAACAGAAGTTTTTGATAACAAATGCTGTATCATCTAATACAAATCCCACAAGCACTCTTACCACATTCTAAAATAATATTTTGTACCTAGCCTAAAGATTATTTTTCCTTTTTGAATATTTCATGTCATTCTTTGATCCTTATTTTGTAAATTCTTGAAGTCAAACATGGACAACTTATTTCTTTGATGTCTTTACCCACCTATAGAGCAGCAAGCTGACATTTCCAGTAACCAGCAACCTGTATTTTCCAATCTAATACACACAGTCAGAGTATTGTGTCTGTGTGACTCAGTAAAGAGACCAGCATTTTGTTTTGTAGCAGGTGCTGACTTTATTGATTCAATTGGTTGATTTGCACCTTTGCAGTGAAAGTAATATGAATGTCCTGCTACACAGTTATAGTTAATGAGATAGTTCAACTCTACATCTGTTTAATGCACTTTGGAGACTGCAGACTGCAGAGCTGAGGAGCAGAATCACAAGAGAGAAAAAGATTGAAGGTATTTGTGCTATTGTTGAGGTTTCTTGCCATCTGAATTTTAGAGATTTTTTGGGGGATTCTTATTATTCATCAGTTTCATATCCCAATCAAGTACATGCTTTGTATTTTATTGTACTGTTGCATCTGAGTTCCATAGTTTGTTTGAACTATATTAGTTTGCAAAGATATAGACTGTTCATTTCATCTAGTCTATTTAGAATAAGTCAATTTTGATTTGTATTAAACAGGTCTTTGATAATGAGATTCTCTTCAACATGTCTTTCCATTTCCCTACAGTCCTGTAGTGCCTGACAAGGATATTTTTGGCTATTATGATTTCATTAAATATTCCCTAAAGAGTTGCTATATAAAGCAAAGTCATGTAAAAAACTGACAGCTATTTAAAATCAATACTCTTAGAAGACATAATTCCCACAATTCTCATCAAAGTCTTGGAAGAAGGCTTTGATTTAACTTGGATTATAACATGGGATGGAAGGTTAAACTTTGTTGTTGTTTTTCACAGTCTCCAGAAGTGTCATTTATAAAACATATTAGAAGCTTACTATTACCAATAAATATATACCTAAAGAAAGCTTATCTTTCACCTGTATTTGTATTCAGCCCTATGTTCTCATGGGGTGGGAACTCTAATGTCTGCTTGTTGCTCAAACTACACCTACTAAAATATTCTTAGTTGAAAATTATCGCCTTTTTTTTCCACTGAAAATACATTTTTGCAGCATGAAAGTGAAGGTAGAGAACAATGAGTATGAAGTATCAGTCTTGTGTAAGAGTGTGATAATCTAAAAGTGAAAAAAACACTCTAAATTTTAATTCATTCTAAGAAGTAGTCCCAAATGATGACTTGCTTTGCTTTTTCTTTATTTCCAGTGAAGACTATCCTTTTACCTTCTCTCTTCCTGTTTCCTGATCCATTTGGTAATTTCAATTTCCTTATACAGATAAATTTGCTTTTCAAAAAGACAAAAATAATCTGAAACTCAAAAATGAAGAATGCTGTATGTATTTCTCTTTACTGTGTAAATGTAAACAATATCAGTAAAAATAAATGAGGAAAAATCAAACTAAAAAAAGGAAATTTATTATCTTAAATTGTGGGCATATTTTTGTATTATGTTAGGACTTTCTGCTAATGAAAATTCTGCTTTGATTTAATATCAGCCTTTGACATTTCCCACTGTTAACCTTTTTTTCATCTTTTTAAATGTGGTCTTAATTTCATAGGCACTAAACTAGAAGGATCACTAAGATTTGAGGAAGTTCTCAAGAAGACAAAAAAGTCTTTGCTGTTGAAGCCTAGAAAAAACTTGCCTATCAGAAAATTGTCTAATTCCTTCTTAACACTCTTTTGTTGGAGTATTGGCAGATTCCTTGATATTAGTTTGTAATCCTTCCCAAACTTTTGAGTTTCATTTTGCTGAACCCTTGATACAGAATCTTCTGATGATGACTTATAGAGATGAGTTGCTTAAAAAAAGTATTTTTCAATCTGCTTCAGATTTTCTGTCTTCCAATGTAACTGAACAACCACAACTTCTTATGAACCATTTTGAATAATGCTATTTTACCTCCTCATATACACCATACACCAAACATGCGTGTTTTCTCTTCTTTACCTGCTGCTCTAGCCTTTGCAGGATCTCTGCAATTTTAGCTACCATTCCAAGCAGAAGATTGCAACACCACATTTACTGGGGATCTGTGTATGTTGTCCTTATTTAGAGCAAGTGAAAAATGTAAGTGAATTCATGCATTAACTAAAAAAGGGCAGGAAATATTCAATATCCACACTGACATATCAACACCCACAGTGTTATATGAACAGATAGGAGTCTCAGCTGTGAGAGGAAAACTAAATCATTATCTCCATTTCAAGATGAATAAACCTTAGTATCAGATGCTTTATTTTCAAAAAAGACACACTGAACTCAAATGAGAAGGAAATGGAAGAGAAACAGTATTTTCCCACAAAGAATCTGCAAATTGCATTAACAGCCCTGCTAATTCTAACAAAAAAAAAAGGGGAAGGCTTGGGACAGTACCCAAAGCCCTGCAAATCATTGCATGTCATAGGCAGGGACGTGCAAAGGTAAACAGCCACAGGGAATACTACTGAAAGTTCTGTATTGTGTATTGCATCCTATATATCAAATGCTAAATAAGAGAAGTGAGAAACTGGAATTATAGAGAGTAAGGTCTAGGATTGTGGATGGCTCTTAATATCAGGAAATATCATTACTTGATGGCATGGAAAAGACATCAAGATTAATAATGTTACTATTGGTATTTACATCATTTTATGGTGGTGATGAGAGCTGACTACAGGTAAGTATGAAGTTTCCAATGCCAAAAGGAGAGCAATTTTATTCATAAATTGTGTAAAGAATTAAATATTTTATTATAAGCATTTGAATAATAGAAGTGTGATCCATCTGTCAAGATGCTGAGCTTCCAGAGAGGAATGTAAGATTTGTGTAGGCAGACATTTTTAACTGAGATAGTTACTGAGTTTCCTGGCAGCAGAGAGGAATGGGCACATGTGGGAAATAATTCAAGTCAACTTAATAAAAATGTTTAAACCAGGTCAGAGTAACTGTCACCTGAACATAGTCTGATTTTACATAAGCCTTTCTTGCATGATTATTTTAAATAAAGTACTGCTGGCTAGAGAGGAGAAAGAGAAGAAAACTGATTTGATTTTTGTGACCCCTCAGTTCCACAATTGTGAATAGGAGTTGTCTGCAAGCTATGGTAATTTTGCATGAGTTTCTCAAGGGATAATGAACATTCTTACTGTACTAGTATATTTTTGTATCTAAAAGAGAAAAAGATTCAGAATAAACTCTGTGTCAGGTAAAAAATTCAGGAATATTTTAAAATAACATTGGATTACAATAACCTAACATAGGTCTACATTCTGTGGCTTTCGCAGATCCATTAGGTCAGAATTTGACATTTACAGAATTTTATGAACCATATTTGTACATTCCAATTTTTCTTGCATCAGTTCCTTTACTCTGGCGATCCATGGCTCATCAGGTTTTTTGGTGTGGTTTTTTTTTAGGTTTTACTTAAACCTCAAAAAACTCATTCCTAAAGCTAGGAACGCTTTAAGAACTGCAAGCCTCTATCAGTATTTAAATGCTGTTAACTTCAGCAGTTGAAAATAGTCCCAGTTAACATGTGGATGGTGACAGACACAACACAATCCTATCTCCAAGAGCTGAATTTTTATCCCACTTGCCAAAGGGGAGTCTGCATGGCAGCTTTTCTACTCCAGTGCAGGTGTTTTCCCCTCTGCCCACGGCTGTTGTGCATGACAGATGGATCAATAATGCAAAAGAAGCAAATTCTGAACTCAGAATTTAAGTGTGTTTGATAGTGATTTCTGAACAGAAAACCAGTTTATAGTATTTTGATTATCTGAAACTTCTTGATTTTTCTGTTTAAGGATTTTAAGTTAGGAATAATCTTCTGTTAAAATAAAGACTCAAAAGAGGGACTCCTCAAACACTGAGTAGCTGTTGTGCAAGATCACTTGGCTCAAATTAAGATGTAAACCATCTGGCAGGTGTCTTGTACCTGTCATTGGGGATGGAGATCAAGATAAAGACTCTTTTTGAGCAAGGTTATAATATACATATCTATAAATCTTAACTGTTTGGGATTTGGAGGTGTCATTTTTCACCGAATGCCTCTTGTATCTTGTAATTTTCGTCAGCCTAGCTTCTGAGATCTCATCCCAAAGAAAATATACAAAAACTGTTTTATTTAACACGTGTGAGTCTAGTAAAACTTCTGTGGGTCAGAGCCTTGTTATGTACTTTTTCCACATTTTTAATGACTGATATCTGTTTCTTTCCTGTCCTAATGCCAGTGTAGAAGCTCTTCCATCTTTCTAATAAGATCCCGGAGACAGATGGAGATATTATAAATAAAGGTTCCACTGGAAGTTTTCAGTTATGAACTGACTCCATGAGGTTAAAAAAAAAAAAAAAAGAATTAACAATTTTCAATTAAAGATCCAAAGCTTTACATGTCATTTTCCAATTGCTATTTGATCTTTAATCAGCTATCAGGTGAGTATAAAACTGGTGTTAACTAACTACTCTCTGAAAATATTTATTAATTGCAATCTTCAGTTGAATATGTTAATTCCAGTAAAATCTCATGTTAACTTACACTCCCATTCCTTTAGCATTCATTGATTCAACTTTTCGAAGTTGTCTATGCTTTCTGAATATCCAAGCTTCTTTGGTGTATGTCATGAGACATGTCAGGCAATTCAAGTATGAAATGAAAATATTTTGATTATATTTTCCTAAACTAATTACCTTCCTTCCTAAACTAACTTCATTCCTTCCTTACTTCCTTGTCTCCTCTACACACAGCAGTCCAAAAAGAAAGCTCTTCTCCATTTCCTTACTTTCTTCTGCCATGTTTTGGTATTTTGTGAATTTGTTTTTTCTTGTTGCATAATAAATTCTATGAGTTTCCATGAAGACGTAGTTAAGATATATCGAAATCAAGGGCTCTAAATTTTTATCTCTGTCATATATTTTCTATGTGTTCTGGGCTGAACCAATATTGCTATTTCTTGTTTTGCCCTAATAAGTTTGTCATGCTATTTCTTGTAGACATACCTGTTTTGTTTTATTCTGTTGGCAACATTCCAAGTGCAAACATAAATTCCATATATTCAGCTTGTCCCACCAGTGCCCTGCATCAAAAGCTGTAGGAAATTTCAGAGATCTGACTTGACACTAAGAAAAGAATTAAATACCAACTCCCTGGGTCATCCTCTACAATCTTCCCCCCAACACCCAACCTGCCATATTACAAAAGTCATTCTTTGAGAAATAGCAGAAAGAACCTATTTCAGCTATTAAGTAACTTAATTTGGGTACCAGTACAGAACACCATATTGTTTTAAAAAGCTTTCAAATTATGATTGTAATATGTTAATAAATGTAAAGATTAAAGTCAAACCAGAAAATATTTACCCTTTTCAATATATGTAAAGGTATTCTGTGGTAAGTTCCTTAAACAATCATGTTGATCTAGCAAAGCTATTTTCTCAGCTTTCTCTGAAATACAATAACCAATTAACCCAATTGCATTGAGCATTTTCTAGCCTCACCTGAAGCACATGTTTTACATGTGCTGTAAAGACTCCTCTTTCAGGACAAAAGACAATAATATGAGTATTTCTACTAGAGTGTAAGAAAGCAATTTTAAAAATTATATAACATTGACGTAACACTTGTCATAATTGTATAATGTTTTAGAGTGAAAATTAATCTGTTTGGTAAAGAAATATCATATATACAATGATGTGGTACAAAAATACCTTGGTTCACTAGTCTGGAAATTAACTGAAAAAAATGAAAATATTTTGGAATAAAAAATGGAAATCCAACCAAAAACACTTAAATGCCTTCAAAAATGTAAATTTCTATGTGTAAGTTTTTATTTTTCGTGTTTTGAAAGTCTCAGGGTAATGTAATTTTAATCAAAGAGGATTCAGGATTTCAAGTTAAAGATGAAAATTTAAAGTGAAAACAATTTAAATAATTGAAGCTACAATTCATGTAGAACATAGCTATGAAAACAGTTCTGTTTAAAGATTTTGAAGATGAAACTATTTAAGCTTACTGAAAAGTTAATGTGAATTATAAAGTCATTAGATAACTTGTGATTTAGATTTTCAGGACATGTAAAATGTAGGTTTTCCACAGTTGAGGTGACAAATCACAGTAATTTTGAAACTTTTTACCAAAACAAATTAAGATTTAAATGTAAGGAATTGACAGTCTGGGAATTATCTATGCCTTACTCTCTATGAAAGCTGATAATACTTCTAATCAGCTTAACTAAAGCTTTGTTTGATTTTTTTTAATTTTTTTTTTTTTTTTTTTAGTCAAGGTGATGTCCATTCTTTGTTTTGATTGGTTGATTTTTTAGTATACATTTGTTAAACTCTTCTCCATTTCCCAGCTGCATCTTGGCATAATGAATCTCAGACCATTAAAATTTGGTCTGACTTTGCATGAAAGTTTGCAAGAGAGGAAATATGATATTTGTCCAATGTGGATCCCCTGCCTAGCTAGGTGGTGATGTGCTTCCAATAGGCTCTGTCTGCTCCTTTGCCAGCTACAAGCTGCTGCTGAAAAATCCAAGAAATTCCAATAGTCAGAATAATGCTCATGTTGATGAAGTGACATGTTAAAATCAAGCCTGTATTTCCACTGCTCTACTTTTTATTCTTCTTTTAGATAACCATAAGTCTTCCTAACTAGATTTTTAGAAATCTCTTGTCTAAATATTGATATAGTAAAATCTGGTGATTTTTAGTTAATGGAACACTGTATGATCCTTTAAAAGGAGAAACAAAAGTGCTTAAAAAATTTTTTTTGTGACTTTTTATTTTGTGAAACAATACCACATTACATGTGTGCAATTGTTGTGTAAAATAAGAATATTGGAATCATCATAATTTAATAATATGCATTTGACCAAAAGTTGGGTACATTCTCTTTGTCTATAAGCAGTGTAAAGAATGTAAAGAATGCCAGCTGAATAAAATTTCTATAAAAGAAGATATCACTCATAAAAATGTATGTTCTGTTATTACTGAGTAATAAAATGACTAGGTAGTTTTAACAGATTCTTACAGTTTCTATAATGAAATTCAAATGTAGTTGAGAAAATACCTCTTTGAAATCTTTAAAGTTGTCCACAAACAATGCTGTACAGCTGCAAAGCACTGTAAACACACTAGAAACTATGGCATAATGGCTGTTGCTGTGAAAATCAATCCAGAAAGAAAATGCAAGCTCTTTAAAGATACTGAAGAGTATTTCTAATAACCATAATACCTTGTATTACTTTAATGACTTCTATATTCACATGGCTTTAGATCCAATATATTGTGGTTATTAAAAATCTGTTCTAACATTCTTCTCTGCAAACACAGATTGAAAATGTGATTGAAAATATATTGTCTATGTAGTCTATGTAAGTTTAGATTGTTATCCCTGTAACCTTTCCCTGTATAATTAATCCACTTGACAGCTCTAGTCACAGGACTATGACTTGACTCTTTTACTGTATGCTTCAGAGATTTGTACTTCACATTGCACATTAACTGGAAAATTTGATTGATCCAATTGGCAATTCTAGGTACTCCAGGGTAAACTACAAGCCTACAAGGTTATTCTTTTAAAATATATAATTTATTGGAATGAAAACTGGCTGAACATCCAGACCAAAAAGTGTGATAATCAGTGTCACAAAGGCTAGTTGGAGACAAGTCAGTAACAATGCACCCCATGGGACAATACCATGTTCCATTCTGATTTCATTTCATTTTAATTTTCATTAATGATCAGGATGATGAGACAGAGTGTGGCCTCTGCAGGTTTGCAGTTGACTCTAAGTGGGAAGAGTGGCTGGTATGTCAGAGGGTCCTGCTGCCATTCAAAGGGACCTTGACAGGCTGGAGAAATGGGCTGACAGTGATGTCAGGAAGTTCAGCAGAATCCTACAGCTAGGGAAGAACAATCCCATGCACCAGAACATGCTGAAGGTTAACTGGAGAGAAAACTACTTGGCAGAAACAGCCCTGGGCCTCCTGGTGGATCCAAATTGATCCAAATGAGTCAGCAATGCGCCCTTGCCACAGGTAAGGTGTTAAGATCCAACTAGTGAGAGATGGTTCCACACAAATTAACGTGCAAACTAGACCATATGCCTCAGTCAATAATACAGAAACAATAAATGAGAGGTAGACCGGGGGTGAGGAGAGAGAGAAAGGTGCAGAAAAGGATGGGGGAGAGATTGAGAGACCAGGCAGAAGATAACCATCATCCACAGATCTGTGGTGTGCAGTTGATCCTTCTTCACTCTGGTCTTCTTGGTAATGGCAGTCCCAAGGTAGTTCAAAACTTCTCTATTTATGCATTTTTGCAAACAGAGGAATTCTCTTGATCCTGAGTTTACAATACGCTGCCCTGATGAGAAAGTATTTTTTTCAAAATTTACATATATAATTTGTTTTGCCGATCAACACATTGAATACAGCTTCAAGAGAAAAGATTTCTACTTGCACCCTTTGAAATCCTGTACATCAAAGGAGACTGCAAAATTTATGACCTTTAGAATGTATCTGCATATACAACACGCTAATTTCTTAAAAAAGCATATGCTAATTTTCTTGTTTCTGTCATATCTGAAGATGTTTCATAAAAATCACTGGTAGAGAATTTGTTGCAAGGCTGTTCTTTTTCCCTCCCTCAGTATTCACTTCTATTATTGTAGATATCAACTATCTTGTTACACTAGGATAAAAACAAATGTATATCATCATCATTTTTTGCTTATGAAAGCATACGAAGAATACAAGTTATATTTAAAGATCAAAGTCCTCCTCCTTTAGAAAAATTTGCATTACTAACAATGACAGTGTTTCTGCTCATAAATCCATTTTGCTTTTCTTTAAAACTGATGTGTCAGGACTAGAGAAAAAAGCCAAATATCCCAGGAGAAATGTCAGTAACAATTTATTTCTGTAAAAATGTTCATTTCTTTTATTCTCTTTCTGTCTTAATTGGTTAAATAATATTTTGAAATTATTTTTAATTCTTAATTGTTCTAGAATTAAAAGCTTCTTTAACACTAACTTTATGATAAGATATTTACACAGTTAATATCTTTGCAGAGTAAATAAAATTTCAGTTCCTCTCCATATATTTACTATTTTCATTAACAGGAGAAATGAAAACCATGTGAATTTCCTTTTTTTTTTTTTTGATGCTCAAAAGCAGATACTGATCCTAACCAATAAATGCCTAATTTCAAACATAAGCAATCATCAAGGAAAAAAAAAAAATTAGCTGTTTTCCAGAAATGTATGCAGTGTTTATCCTCACATATCCTTATTGATTTTGTAGTTTCATTTTCACTGAGAAATTATTCTTGATTTCCATTACTCATGGATAACCCAGCTCATGATGTCCCCAGACATGGGTGCTGTATTTTACTTTCCTCCTGTGTGCTTTAAGAACATATACCTCATCATCCTTTGCCTCTTGCAGCTCCTGAGTGCATCTTGTTCTTTTGCATCCTGTTTCCTCACAGATGTTTACTTAACATCTCAATTTTTTAAGGCTTCTCATGTTCTCAACTGTCCTTTGTCTTCTACATTTTTCTTTGACTTCCTTTTCTGCATTCTGTAACTATAAAATAGTTGCAGGTATCTTCAATTTATCACGGTCTTTCCTATTTGCTTTCTATGCATATTCATTTCATATTACTTTCTCTTTTTGCAGGACCACTGCAACAGCTTCTGCTGGTGTTAATGCCTGTTAGGAGTATGCCAAAAGCAAAAGAATTTGGACAACATAAATAACCAAGTAAATGCATTTCATGCTGTCAAGGCAAGTTCTCTGCCAGTTAGTTTATGGGGGTTTTTTCCACAGCAAACTGTGCCTCATAGCTGCATGTATTAGTGTGTGTTAGTTGCATGTATTAGTATATTTGTCACATGACAAAATTTATACTCATAACAACCTGATTATAGATCAGCCAACTAGGACCCAGCTTCCATCTCAAAATATAGTGAAAAAAGTGAATACTTTTTCTAGAAAAGTTCAGGTTTTTTTACTTCAATTATAATTTTAAGTGTGGAATTTGATATTTAAAGATGCAAAGATATGCAAAAAAAAGGTGTCATATCAATTGAAATAGAAACCAACACAACTAGTATATTATTCATGATAACGTTACTTGTGTGAAAAATTATAGCAATGCTAGCATTAGGATATCAAATCAAAGTAATGTATAGACTTAAACAATGATGTCTTTGAACGATGTGTGCTGAGAATCCATCTGAGGATGAACAGTAACCTGAACAAATCAAGCTTGCAAAAATCATACTTCTTCTGCTGATCTAGAATTAGGGAGCATCAGCAACTGTATAGACCCATGCTAAATATTTTAGTCTTGCCAAATAATCAAAAAGAACCAGATAAAAATTGAAACAGCAATTCACCCAAAATGACATATGAGTAACAATTCTAAAAAATAACAAAATGCTTGAATACGTCACTGAAAACTAAGATTAATTTACTCATAGACTCATATAATATTTTGTGTACTACTATAGTACAATAACATCAGTAATATTCATATAATATTTTGTGTACTGCTATAGTACAATAACATTATTAAGTATCCAGTCGTCTGTATTTCAAATGTGGAAAAAAATTCCAAATAATATAAGAAATCACACAGATTGTAGGTTTTCAACAGAGTGAAGAATGAATATATTCAAAATATGAATACACTTTGAAGCATTATGACAGTGAAACTTAAATGAATCTATTGAGATTACAACTTAAGTTCTTTTGATGAACTACCCTTGCATTTCATTTAAGAGGGAATAAGAAATAACGAAAAAAAAAAGAGCTAGAACTTCTATGTAATCATAGTTCTTTGTGGTAGAAATATGAATGCCATTGCAGATCAAAAGGTGCAAAGAAACGAGCCCAAAAGACTACTGATGCTTGAAGTTTCTAAAGCTGCCCAGCTGTCAAAGACAGGCAATCGAGGGAAACAATGGCAGAAATGTGATCTTGCAGCATATTTCAGACTGAAAAGGCCACATGTAAAATGCTGAGTATCTCATTGTGGCATCTCTAAGCTGAGGATTATCATGACTAAATAATTGCTCACTTGTTCATGTTCTCTTTGTAGTGAAAAAATCCATATGAAATGGCAGAATTACATCAGAAGAGACTAGGAGAAACCCATCACAGACCTATCATAGTGTTGGCTAGACCATTTATGTATGAGCTGTAATATCTAATAAGTGTATTCCATCTAAAATTTTCAGAGTGGGTATTTCTTCAATGCATTTTAAGTGTCTGATAAATAGGTTCTTATGTGAAGATGATACTTGGATCCTTTGAATGGTCAGCAAAGAGGAGGGGACAAACCAGAGTGACACAGAAGTGACAACTGACATAGAAGATATGACTGAGGCTTCTTTTGGGAGTTTTTATTACCACTTTGATGTTTGCCTCAGACTTCCTAAATGACAATTACTTCCTAAATTACAATTTAGCCTTATGTCTTTAATTAATATACAGATCCTTCACAAAAATTTCAATGCATAGAAATATTCTAGGGAGTGCTCATCCAGCACTTCTCTCTGTAGCAGACAGTGCTTTGACTAAATTTCCAAGAGTACTTCAGATACATGATTCCAAGCACTCATGCAGTACATTATGTTCAAAAGTTATTTCTGTATTCTCTTAGAACAATTTTGATGCTGTCCTTTACCCACTTTACACACATATTTCCAATGTATTTCAAGGCATGATGGCTATAAAGTGTGTACTTCAGAATGGCCAGTCTAAACAAGGAGACACCTGAGCAGTCACACATGATAATGCCAGTTTAGAGTACCTCACTCTCTTCATTCTCAGTTTGGAGATGCCAGGAGGGGGTAGTTGAGTTGAACAACATGCATTTTTATAGAAACATTATACAAGGCTTAAAATTCTGCTTGTCAGTTAGTATAGAAATCTACGTGTGAACCAACATGCAAAAGTATGAAAGTTAATGGAACAGAAAATGGAGCTACAAGACATTAATGCAGAAAATGCCTCTATTTAACATTCTGTTCTTATCCGCTCCACTACCACAGAATTTTACCTCTAACTTTGAATTACAAATCTCAAACATAAAATTGCATTATATCAATTGAACTACAAAGGAACAACCCTTGAAAAACCACTATATTTTTATTTCTAGATAGTTTTTCAGAACACATTCAGTCAATTGTTTTGTTTACATTTTTCATACTGTGAAAGTAGCGATTAAAGCCACAGAAAAAAGAAATATAATGAATTTCATTATGTTATGCCTCTTTTAAAAACTGTAACATTACAGCATATAGGCTAAGCTGAATGTGTGTCAAAAAGCATTTAAGATCTATTTTTCTTAACGTTGCATGAGGACTTAATGAGGCAATATTGACTACCTCAACTGTATAAATCAATGCTGACTGATTAAAAACCCACTTAGAACTACCATTAATAAATCCAGATGCCATTAAAAAAATTAAATTTAAAAGTTTTTAGAGGATGGAATTATTCTCTCCTCTCTTTGGCTGTCTTTTTAAATTGATTAGTCTTCAGGGCAGCAAAATGTACAGAAATTTAAGGAAGTACCACAAGAAAAATTGTTATAAATGGAAAACTGCCAAGGAAAAATCTCAAAGAAATACTGACAAAATAAAAAAAGTGACGATTAATCCATTAGTGAGAGACACAGAGAAGTGCACACTGAAGTGATAAATGAAACTTTCTATCAAATGTGATCAGCTCCCAGTTATAAAACTTGGAGGGTTTTAATGGAATTTTCAGTTTTCCAGAAGTCTTTCCTGGATTCTTTTTCTGAGTGGTTCTTTAAATTGTAACGATAAAATTATATGTTTCTGAGGACTTTACTGAAAAGGTATGATCATTGCCCACTTTAAAAGGAAACTACAGGAGTGCTTCCAGTGGCTAAGAGACTACAAAACAAAATAAAAAAAAAATTGCAAATAGAATATTAAATATTGCACCTCTTAGATTTTTATCCATATTTTGCTTACAATATAAATGATAGCAGTCATATTATGAGGTAAATGAAATATTATCTTAAGAAAATAAAGATTTTTAGGTTTTTTTATAGTGCAGCAAGAGGGAAATGAGAGAAAATGATAGTTCTATCCCATGGAGGTAGTCCCTGGTGCAGACAGAAAACAGGATAAAATCAGCCATCACTACAGCAATTGCCTCATTTGAAAAGGATCAGCCAAAAAGCAGCAGGCTGTCATTCAGGCAAGATCTTTGTCATTGTAACTTGCATTTCTCTATATTTACATTGTAGGTGTTTGAATTTAAGCCTGTTTCATTAGTGACTTTTTACATATGCCAGCTCTAATGAGAAGTTCCAGTGGTTAATTACTTAATTTGTGTAGTGAGGAACAACATAAATGAGTGAAAGCTGGCCAAACGGGCATTCCAAGACTTCCAGAAAGGGTATCTTCAGCACCTAGACAGCATCCTCTGTTTGACCAAAAGGGTGTGACCAGAAAATCAAAAAGGGTGATTTTTTTCATTCATACAGCACTAGCAAAACAGCTGAAGAATGAGATGCCGTTTTGGGCCACTTGAACAAGGCAGGTGCTAACAATCTGAAGAAAGTCCAATGAAGGTCTTCCAAGGTGATAAAGAGATCTGGGATGTATGCCATAAAGGCACTGATTCAACCATGAAATTAAACCTGCCTTAAGCAAGAGGTCAGACCCGATGAGTTTTGGAGGTCTCTTTCAGAAGGAATTTGATTGTGATCCTATTATATGCAGAATGAAAACCAGATTTCTGATCTTTGCAGGCTCTCCATAGAAAAGTATATAGTACCTTGGAGAGAATACATGCAGGTGAACCCATTCAATAACCTGTCTGTAGGATAATTCTCCTTTATTACAGGCAAGCATTTCCAGTTTAGGAAGATTGCAAGTACTGCATTTTGTGTAGTTCATGCCTGTGAAATATTTGTACAAATCATTTAGACATCCTGAAGGAGACTCAGTTCTCCTGTGTTCCCAGCATTGACAAGCTCTCACATGTTTCTCATCTGACTTTTGTTGTGGCTCTTATTTCCTTTTTGTCACTCATTTTCTTATCCAGCTTAGCCATGCTAGCAACTTTGACAGTCTGTCTGCACCCAGTCCAAGTTGAACAAGTGAAGCTTATCAGAAGTTACCCCTTTTTTTTCTTTCTTTTTTTTTTTTTTTTTTTTTTTTTTTTTTGTGCCTCTGATCACTTTATCTTTTATCAAAACAAACTTTCAAATCCTTTGAAGAACAGCAGCCTCAAGAGTGCTGGTATCAGCCTTCCTCAATCACACATGGCTACAACTATTTTCTCACTGCTCCTTTGTGCGTGGTGTGGGAAAGCACTGCTTGAATGAGACGAATAGAAAAATGTTACAATACCCCTTTACAGCAAAACCATATAAAAGGAAGAGTCTGCTGAGACTCAAGCACTCTGCTGAGACTCATGCACTTGAAAGAATGTCCTTGAATGATTTAAGAGTGGTCTGACATTATGGATTCAGCACAATTTAAAGATGAATTGAAGTTAGGTATTTAATGGTAGATGTATCAGAACTGTGAATAAACTTTTTGGCTGAAATCTTGTCTCATTTGGAGTGTTCTTGCTGTTTAAAATTGTATACAAGGCATAACATTTTCTTCTGTTTAGTTTTTCATCATTCAGAATGTGTTATCATGACAGCATCTGTACTTCCAAGGTGAGGAAGAGCTGCTGAGGACTGTTCATTATTTTCACAATGCACAGCATCTTAAAGAATTGGTCAATACCCTCCTGGAAATGTTCTTTATTTTAATGAAGGAAAAAAATTATAATCATGCATGCAGAAGAGAAAGTTGAACCAATCACGTCTGCTAATATGTAGCACAGAAAAAAATCAAAGCAGAAGCAGATTAGGGGCATCTAAAATAGAGAATATCCCTCAAAGAGCCATAGATGGCACAGACTGTAGAGGTACTGAGGGAAAAAAAAATAATAACAACACTGATTGGCAATCTGTGACATGCCAAGTGAACAGCAGGAGTGTGGGAAACAGTGCGTGCTTTTTAGAGAGGATTTACTATGCAGAGGTAGACCTTCCAGCTGAGCAGGAATGGAAGCATGAATGTGAGAGATTGATGCAGACAGCATTACTGAGGGTTGCTATCAAGTCTGAAAAGTAATGATAAAAAGAAAGTAAGGAAAAGAACATTTATACACAATCTCAGAGGCCTTAGGACAATGAAATAATTGTTTAAAGTGTATTACCAGATATTTTCCTAGTTTTGCACTGAATTTATCTGTTAAATCATTATTTTGTGGATTGAGCTATAGTGGATATAATACTAACAGATATGAAGGTAAATTATAAACTGCTTTATGGAGGAAGTCTGTAAATACTGTTCATAATTAATTACTCATAACAGGATGAAATGTAATGAAGTATTTTTGCAATCATTTAACAGAAATAAATGAGTTTAAATCAAGATTAAATAGTCCTCATATTAAGAAAATATCTTATGCTTTTCATGGATTGCCCATTTTAAAAATTCTCACTTTGTTTGTTGATATGCAGCTTTTCATGGTTAAAACATTAAAGTCCTAAATATTTATGGTCTTTTTCTGATCATACACTTTTTTATGTGTATGATGATTTAATGTGTCAACATGCTTAAACCAAACATTCATGTCTACACAGATAAAATTTCACTACAGATATATGAATAAGCTGAAGATTTTCAGAACGTATTAAGAAATTAGAAGAAAAATGAAATTTTTTTCCTATGCTTTGTGCTATACTGAGATAATCATGCCTCTGTTTAATTTTATTAAACACTTATTAATCCAATTTCATGATTTTTTTAAAGTGTTTAATTTTATTAAACACTTATTAATCCAAAGTCTTCATGACCAGGGTGTCATGAAGTCATATCAATACAAGGGAATATGTGAATCCAATTTTGTTATTAGAAAAATTCAAAGCATATCCTAGAACAATAGATGAAGAACACTTTCCTCTGTTTCAGTGGTAGAACTGCAAGCACTGCATCCAGAAGGATCACTACAGAATATTTCACTGGTGAGAAGTATGCACAGGTTTTTCAGGCTTAATAAATATATTCATTACAAGTTATTGTCCCTTAATTCCTTTCACAGAATGCTATGAGTTCAGGTCTTGTCTGATTTTGAGAGACATCATTTTGTGTCTTTCTATTTCTCAGGAAAAAATTATTTTCTAGGTACTGTTCAATTCTATAGTAGTAGAATTTAACTTGTTGGTTACATCAGCAGACATTTGAATGCATCCAGTAAAGTCTTGAAAACCTATCTTATCAGTTACAGCTATTTGGGGTTATCTGGTTTTGTTTGGTTGGCTTTTTGTTTCCTGGCAATGTATTTAAATATTGATAGCTTTTGTTTTAGAGAGAGCTGTGAATAGGTTATAGATAAAGCATTTTGAAAGCCTACTATTACATTTTTATTTTAACAAAATGTGAATGTGAAACATCTCTGAGTTTATATCCAAAACCAAGTAGCCATTCAACCATGACTGACATTTGGTGGTCCAACTAGTGACACAGTAAAAATATTCATATAGCAAAGTTAAATAATGAAACAACAACAGCAATCACAATTTTTACATTTGTGAGACAAACACATGTCCATTTACTGCCAATATTTCAAAGCTGGAAAAAGCTGAGATGTAACATTTCTTATAAGAAATTTCCAGTCTAAACTTCAATACTGTCAAGTTCATCCTATGATGAAATATATAAGGGAAAATTCTATAACAGAGAGGTAATTCCATGCTCCCTATAACCTTATTCATTGAAGGCATTGATGTAGTAATTTCTGCAATTAATTTTACCATTCTCAAAATAAATTTAACCACTGCTCAATGTCTAGATGGAGTTCAATGATGAGTTGTGTTCCTTAGGGGTCCATATTAGGACCAGTACTGTTTAATGTCTTCATCAATGACATAGACAGTGAGACTGAGTGCACCTTCAACAAGTTTGCAGATGATCTCATGCCTAGTAGAGCTGCTGACATGCCAGAGGGACAGGATGTCATCTAGAGGAACTTGGAAAAGCTTGAGAAGTAGGCCCATGTAAAACTCAATAAGTTCTACAAGGCCAGGTTCAATGTCCTGCACCTGGATCAGGGCAACCCCAAGTATCAATCCAGGCTGGGGGATGAGTAGATCAAAAGCAGCCCTGCTGAGAAGAACTTGGTGGTGCTGGTGGATGAAAAGCTGGACATGACCAAGAAATGTGTGCTTGCAGGCCGAAGGCCAACTTTTTCTTGGGCTGCATCCAAAGCAAAATTGGGCGAAGTGATTCTATCCCCGACACCATCTGGAATACTGAGACCCTACCTGGAATACTGCATCCAGCTCTGGAATCCTTAGTACAGGAAAGACATAGATCCTTTGGGGCAGGTCCAGAGAAGAGGCAAAAAATGGCCGTAGGGCTGGAACACCTCTTCAGTGTGAAAAGGCTGAGAGAGTTGGTGTTGGTCAGCCCGGAGAAGAAAAGGCTCCAGGAAGACATTGCTGAAGGTTTTGAGAATTTAAAGGGAACTTACAAGCAAGATAGAGGCAGATTTTTTAATAGGTCCTGCAGTGATAGGAAAACAGGTAATTGTTTTTAAGAAAGAGGGTAGATTTAGACTCCATATTTTTTATGAGAAGAGTGGTAAAACACTGGAACAGGTTTCCACAGGTTTCCCAAGGAGGTGCCACCACTGCAAACATTCAAGATCAGGTTGGACAGGTCCCTGAGCAACTGGATCTAGATGAAGCTGTCCCTGTCATGGCAGGGGGATTGGAAGAGGTGACCTTTAAAGGTCCCTTTCAACCTGAATTATTCTATATTCTATTATTTGTGTTCAATAGAACTAGGCTGCCATAACTAGTTCTAAGGTAAACGGCATCTGGGGACAGCAAATAATTCCAGAAGAATATAAATCTCCAGGTATGCAATCAATTCAAGAGAAACATTAAACTCTCTGCTTGCCCAGTGTAGGACAATAAAGCCATGTTAATACTGTAACTTCTGCAGTATTCAAGGGGTGATGTTAATTAGACTCAAAAAAGGAAGAGATTATTTCCTCACTGAGCACAGTCTTTCCTGTACATTTTCAGGGTAATTTTCCCTGTGGCACTCTTAACAACTCCTTCTATTCTAGTTCTTTTCTTTCTTCTCTTTGTCCTCATCTGTAAGGTCATTGAAGTAGCAGAGTATTTTGTACATCTCCAGCTCTATTCCATAAATAATAAAAGTCAGAAAATGGACTTTCTTTTATATCCATTTGCTGAACTCCATAAATACTAAGCTTTATTACAGGAAGTTGTGGACATATTGAAGATTAGAGAGAGAGAGAAAAAAAAAAGGGTATCTGCAGTCTGTCACAGAAAGTCATATGTAATCAGAACTGAATACCGAATGAAATGAGTGAAATCTGTGCAATGCCTATTGTCATTGCCTATAGTATAATATACTCCTCAATTGTCTTACTGCTTTCAGGAAGGAGGAGGAATGGCTTAACATTTTGATAATTCACATAATTCACAGACTGACTAGGTTAGAAGAGACCTTAAAGATCATCGAGTTCAGCCCAAGCCATAATACCTCAACTGAACCATGGCACTGAGACCCACATCCAGTATTTTTTTAAATACATTCAGGAATGGGGGCTCCACTACACCCCAGAGCAGACCATTCCAGAATTTTATCACCCTTTCTGTAAAAAAATGTTTTCCTAATATTCAACCTATATTTCCCTTGGCACAACTTGACTGTATCCTCTGGTTCTGTCAGTTGCTGCCTGGTGATAGAGACTAACCCCCTCCTGACAACAATCACCTTTCAGGGAGTTGTTGAGAGTGATAAGGTCACCTCTGAGTCTCCTTTTCTCCAGGATAAACAACCTCAGCTCTCTCAGTCATAATGCAATGCAGAAACTTACAATGATAGACATCTAGGTTGGACATCACAAAATGGCATATAAGATAGCAACAGAGTTGTCTTAAGATATCATACAAAGACAGTAGTGGGGTTTTTCTTTTCCCATTTATTCATTGTTTTTAGTGTAATGACAGCCTAAAAATTCTGGAAAAAGTCACTGTTGACTTTCAGCAAGTGCTGCATTTACTAATAATAAAACCATGTGGACTATATTCAGTAGTCTACTTCCATATTCTTATATCCCAGAAAAGTCCCAGGCAGAACTGCTTTGTATGTATGCTGGCTTTGTGACCAGAGGTCAAGTCTGAAAGCTGAACCTGAAGGATTTCAAAGAAATCTTCTCCAGGGAACTTAACACCTTAATATTTAGGTCTCTTTCATGAATTAGCATTTAAATGTGGGTCAATAGTTCACATCTGAGTCAAGGATGTGCACCATGGAGAACGGGTTCACTGCCCCCAGTCATGCTGCTTTGCTTGGATCCTTCATTGTCCATTTTAAGCAGTAATGCATATGACAACTCTTCTTGCTGCTTCAAGTATCTCAGATTCTAATAAAAAATAGCATTCAAATGTTTATATCTGTAAACATCTTAAGTACATGATTACCTACTCTCTGAGAAACTTCTGAGTACATTAATCCCACACAAGTTTAAGTGGTATGTCAGTTCTAAAAGAATAATGCCCTTTCATGACTAGTGATTACTGATCATTATAGGGACATTATAAGAATACCACCTTGGGTCCTGGGTAAAACCAGATAAAAGATAGCAATGAAAACAGAAAATAGGCATTAAATGCATGCTAAAAATACTTATGTAGCTATTTTCAAATGGAATGTAGATTAGAAAACCAGTGAAGATAAAGCAAGGTGCAGAGTATTTCAGTCAAAAGTACAATCCTCCATTTTTTGCCAAAAGATGTCCCCATTTTGTACTTGTCTTGGCAAAGTGAAGCACAGAATATAAGGAACAGTTAAATATATCCTAGAATAAAGTGCATAAAAAATATTTTTAAATTCTGTCTATCTGCAAGTAGTGTTGTTTCAATGCTCATACATGTATTCTACTGTCTATTTTCCCAACATGTACCACAAACACTTTATAAAAGTCAAATAAAACACTTATTGTCTTCCAGTATGACCAGTTTGGAATTTCCTCCTAGGACCAAGCAGAAACCCCACAGCAAAGTGTAGGAAAGGTCACCCCGGCAATGGGAGAGTTTAAGATTTATACTGACACTTTAATGGCATTAAAAGGAAATGGAGATGCAATAATGAAGATGCTTAAGGCAGCAAAGGAGACCGCTGCAAAGCCGAGGATCAGGTTGATAAATCTTGCACCGAAACAATTGTTTCAACCACTATTTTATGCAAGGAATCGGGCTTTAAATCCTCAGAATTTTAGACTGCATTTTTATTATTTCTAAAATTAAAATATCAGGAAAAAGATTTAGTGAGAAATATTCAATTGAAAGATCGTGATAAGCAGTAACAATCTCTGTTATTTACCAGAATTTTAAATACTTTTGTTCTAAAAAATTTGTTCAAAACAAACAGGAGACAGAAGCCATTTAGTGCAGTTCCCTTCTTATATAATCACCATGCCTGCAAATTTGTTTTACATTTAATTAAATGATTGCAAATTGGAGTTAAAATGAAAAGTAATTGCCATTTGATTAATATTAAATTAATGGCCTGAGGGAATTCACCTTTGTTTAGACTATGGTATTATTAGGAGAAAAAATAATTTTCAAAGAATGCTTGATTTACTAGGCATAGAAAATATGAAAATATCACATGTAATTAGATGATCAAAGACAAAGTAGTATTAAATCAAACTGCAAAGCAAGTCAAGTGGGATATGCAGTGATATCAATCCAGTGATATAAACTCACTGTTGCTAGGAGCTTTGCTATCAACCAGAAATATGCTAAGAAAATTAATTGGAGAAAAACCATTACTGAAGACATAATACCACTGATTTTCATTACCCATCACATGAAAAAGAATGCACATAATTTTATAAATTTTGTTATTAATGTGGAAACATGGATCAATGTTTGAATAATAATGGTGTATTTCACCAGTTGCTGTCAACAACATTAAAAATACCTGAAAATGTAGTAAGTTATGAAAATCACTGTCTAAATTAAGCTAATTTGCAAAGACAAAACATTCAGGTTTTCCACCCTGGTTTATTTCTTTTCAATGTGAGTGCTGCTTAAATATTTATCTCATTTGGGTGTGCTTCTTGTTTGTTTAATTTGCCTTTGTTGATGCAGTTGCAATTACTTCATAATAATTCCATCTCTGATGTCTCTTTTGCTGTCTTAGAGCAAGGTTTTATAACTATCCAAAGTAACAAAAGGAATAAAATTTATTTCCTGTTTCTTCAGAAAACTTGGACCCTATTGACAGACAAGAGAATGTAGCAAGTCACCACTAAGTGTTAATGGGTTTGCAGCACACTCCACCTGCTTTAGTGTAATAAGCTGAATTGTGACTGGCAACTTTGCACCCAACTGATCTGTATGAAAGCTCATCACAGCAATGGTCTCTGTACTGGAACAAAACCAGAGTCGCTAAAGGCACGACTCTCAAGAGGGACAAAGAACAATTAGATCATAAATGCAACCACAATTTTTCCAGAGCATGCAGCAAGATACTAAGAACAATATACAGGTTTTCCTGTAGATTTTTTTTCCATATAATATATAATCTTAGAAAAATAAATTATAAGTCATCTATTTAATTCTCTGTATGTTTTGTAGTCCCAACTCCTAGTCAAAAGAGGGCTAATTGGAAAATTAGATGAAACTGTTAAAGATGTTGTCTAGCTGAATTTTGAAAACTTTCAAGGATAGAAAGTCTGAAAATGCTTTGAGCAACCTGTTTCATGATTTAAAAACTCTTATTATAAAATTTTAGTTACATTCATTCCAACACCTTGTATTTATTGCCTCTGGTAATTTTCCTGAGCCCCTAAGATCAACCAGGCACTATCTTCTCCAAGCACCCTCCTGTCCTCCTTAAGTCATGGAAGACTTCAATTGGATCTGTCAGGATGTAGGAAGTGGAAGCAGGATGCAAGGGCAGCTCTAGTGGTCACACAGACAGTTGAGTCACAGCCAAGGCAAGCAGAGCACATCTGGTGATGGTAACCAGTTTCAACAACAGTACAGGGAGCCAAACAAGTCCCTCTTGAAAAAGCAGACCTGAGTCCAACTCAGGAAGTTAAGTTCATGAGTCAAGGTTAGGACGGATCTGGAAATAATTAACCAGGATTAGAAACCATACAGAAATTGCCAGACTAGGCCATCATGATGAAACAAGTCTGAGGTCAAACCTGGAAGTCAAATCTGTGAGTTAAAATTAGTAACTGAATGATCTTTAAAGTTGATAGGACAAAGCTTGTGCCAGAACCATACACAAATCCTTAGGTCAGATACAGCTTTCACATGAAGAAAGGGAGAGGCCTCTGATGAGGTTCCTTAGCAGAGGTATTTGAGGCAGCTAGTCTTCTGATCCTTCTTCCAGACTTTCCTTGAGGACCTCCAAGGATATCTGAAGCTTCTCAAATAGCCCTGATTATCAGGGAGCTGGCTTTTGAGTGTAGGCTCTCAAATGCCCTTCACTGCTGTCCATGAAAAGTGCTTTCCTGAGCTCCTTACTGGTAAGGTCTAAGCAACGTCTCACACCACTACGTGAATTTACCAGCTTGGAATTCCACTCACTAATGCATTCCTATACTTTTTGCTCATTACACAATGAAAACAATTTGAGAGAATGATTTTGGGTTTTTTTCCCCATGAGGATGTGATGCAAACACAATTTAAAAACTGATTGATTTTACCCAAAACATAGATAACTTACTTTGAATTATTCTTCTGGGTTTATGTATAGATACAGGTATTGCCTCCAAGTGCACTCATGAGTTGATGATTTCCATGTCTGTTTCCTTCTTTCTTCCAAGGAGACCACTATTGAGTGTGAGGCATGAGCCTACCTCATGTATTCTCACCCCGGTGTAACTACTGAGTTTAGTACTATACATGAGTACTACACATGAGTTTAGTACTATACATGATATACAAGTATTTATGGGAACACATTGAAGCACATGCTCTCTCTACAAGGTGAAATTTGACATCATTGAAAAAGCAGATGCTGAATATCTGAATGTTAATTTTGGTTTTCATTTATCACTCTCCACACAGCCAAAGGTTCCAGTGTCATATCTGCTCATCTACTACCACTCATGAGCTTATTTTGCTTCACAGGATTGGAAAGATTTTATGCAGCTAAACTAAATGTTATGCCAGTAGGGATGTTTATCCTACCAGTCAGACATGGCATCTCCCAGAGATGTATGTATTTCATGTGAGCTAGATGTATTGCAAAACATATTTTGAAGGGGAGAGGAGTGGTCCAACTTATCCACTTGCAGGGCCAAACTCGAAAGATCACTGTTTCCTCAAAAAAGATAGGTATTACTCTTTACAGTTAAAGAACTCTAGGCAGGGAGTATACCTGAACGCTTTGATTTGGTCCTGTTGGCTGTTTAAAACAAAAAACCAAACAGCATCCACTTGTAACAACTTCCATTTTTAAGAGTTTTTCTTTAAAGGACAGAAAAGTTGTTTATTAATGTTTCCCTAAGTAAAAAAAAAAAAAAAAAAAAAAAAAAAAAAAAATCCAGAGAAAACTCTTATCTATTTTTTTTAAAGCTGCTGCAATATTGAAAATCATAGAAAAAGCAATACAGTATCATGTTATTTAAAAATAATCTGTTATTTTACACATAAATATTTATTTTAAAATGCTGCCTAATAAAGTATTCTCTAATTTAAGTCCAGAAGAAATTTTTGTTTAAATAAAAAAAGAGATTCTTGTAATATTGGACTGGTAATGAACTCAGAATATGCTCATTTTCCTACTCTTAAACACCTCCTCAGTGGCCCTTGGTTGTTATTTAGATACATACTTACCTAAACAATAAGCAATCTGTGTTAAGATACGTATTAAGAAATAACATTTACTGGTTTTTTGATCTATTTTATAAATGTAGATACAGTCATTGAAATGGACTTAAACCATCTCAACCTAAATCAATTCAGAAAGTGGATGGAAAATGAGGAAAAAGTTGGGCATCATCTGTTTTTCTCCTGTAATGGCAGATCTTTCTACTCCTGTTTGATGATTGCCAGAAGAGTGACCAATTGTCTCAGTGCTAAATGGAATGTATGCACATATATGTGCTATTAAACTTACATAACAGGAAAAAGGAAGAGATCTGTGGTTAAAAACACCAGGCAAATGTATTTTTAAGACGCTTTCTTACAAGTATTCGATAAGTCAAGTTCAGACCACAAAATTATATACCTGTGCATGTGTTGTACATCACATGTGTTTTTACATCTTTTAGATAAATGCATTTTTTGAAGATGTGTAGGTGCAACAAATTTCTTACTTAATTAGTAGGAAGCACTAATACTGACTCTTTTCAAGGAGGTATTCTTTAACATTATGATATTTCTTCCAAAAAAAAAAAAGCTTGTAGCTGTAATACAGTGGTATTTCCAGCATTATAACAGAGTTTTTTATAGTGTGATTCACCAATTTATGAGAAATTAATTTTAAACTAATCATCAGCTCTACAATATTCCTCTACATATTAAAAATAACTTTTGCCACTAGTGGATTAGGGTTACTTTCCACATTATTCCTGTGATACACACAGGCTATCAGAATTACAGTGTCTTAGCTGACAGAAGTTGAGGTTTCTCCCCAGTAACTTTTACTACATTTCTGATTATGTTCCAATACATTTAATCTAAAATCTTTTCTCTAAGATGTACAAGTGCTAGCATGTCTAATCTATAGGAGGTTTTAAGGCACATCCATACACAATTATATGGCCCACATGTAATTAAGGTTATCTAACAAATTGATTAAGCAAACTTTAGAATTCCAAGTAAACACTAATTTTAAAAAGGGATTTGTACAATGTCCTACTTTTTATCTGGGAACATGTGAAGTTTTCACTCTCATCCTAGCCAAAAGGAGTGTTTCCATAGGTATAATGGCTAAGTCAGTAAGTAAAACACAAGTTAACCCTGCATACCTTTTTCTCTCAACTCTTCACAAAAGCAGGTTGCTTAAGACAGGCTTCTGAGGCCCACTGAGGGAGCCCTAAAACAGAAGTCTCTTCATTTCATTTCTGAACTCTGGATGTTGCATTAAGAGGAGGTATTCTTGTGGTTTTCTTGTAGGCAGGAAGTGCTCTTTCCTTTCATCGTATACCTATATTGTCAGCATATGTCAGACTGAGATGGACATCCTTCCTTATCAAAGCAGATGCTTACACGCATGCACAAGCATACAAGTCAGTATAGAGACTTCAGTCATTCAGGAATAAACTTGACATTTTTCACTTAAGCAAGATCACCAGGGTCTTCTGAAGAAACTAAAAAATCAGTGGAATGAAAACTTGTATATAATGTTTCCTTCCTCTTTCATATTTTGAAAAGTAAACTGTTTAGTCAATGCATTAATGAAACAGGTAAGGCTCCTCTTCCCTTAATGTCTCAAAAATTAGCCAGCAGTAATTTACACTTTTAAAATATGCATGAATGGGAGAAGAGAAGAGAATATTGTTTCTATTTTGCTTTTAGATTGCAGTGAGTTCTGAATAAGAGATTCTTTTCAGATGAGCTAATAGCCTCTGCACTACATTTTACAGTAAATTTCTTCAATTAGTCCTTAATTAATTAGAAAACATACATTAGGGTTGACAAGCATGAAAAAGTTCTGTGAAAAACATTCCTTAATGAAACCATGTCCTTATAAGAAGCAATGGTCAGTTTTGCACTTTTCTAGGCACTGTCTTTAAAATTCAAATATATGAAAAAATGGTTGATGTTCTTAATCTTTATATATAAATCTTTGCTCAGATACTGAAAGACACATTCAACCACATAATAAGTATAATGCTCAGATAATAAATAAAGGTTAAATTCTAATTCTCTAATATTTCTACTCTATTGGAAATACTCACAAAAGCAAAACAAATGTTGTTTCCCTCATTCAAAACACATCTTTCTTTTCTTACCTATTGTTTGGAAGATAAAAAATTATCTTGATATTCTATTTCAATGTATAATTTTGCATCATCAAAAAGGTTATAAAAAGAATGCAAAACAAAAGTCCTGTATTTTAGATTAGGGCTCTTCAGTCTAATATTTTCAGATATATTCTGGTAAGAAGACTGAACAGTAGAAAGCAGCAATGAAATTGCCACAGACACATTAGAAATATTGTTTGCCAAATCCATTTGCAACTGAACCTTTTTCTTCTCAAACCACAATGCACAAAATATATATTATTGATTTGACTGATTAATATTTAAGAACATTGTGGAAGTTTTTCTGAAAGGTAGATCCAAATAAGAGGCAAGGAAATTTTTAACTTTACTCTCAAAGACATTTGTGCTAGAGAGAGCTAGGAAGGCAAAAACAAACCATGGATTCAGTTGGGAGACTGAGGAACAAACTGCATTACATAGCTGACATCATGAGAGAGAGAATTGGAGACAGAATCAGACATGATGGTAGTTAATCTTAAGATGAGGAAAGAAACACTAAATGCAAATAAAATCATCAGAAGGAATAAAAAAGTGTTTTCACGTCAGAACAAAGTCCTGAAGACTGCAAATTTGTTCCCTTTATCAGTTTAATTAGTTGCAATTCTTTTTGTCTCTTAAGTTTGAAAATACTGCTGTCCAATCAGTGAAGCCTTTTGCAGATAGCCAAGCACAATTTTTCTTCCTTCTAAATTTACAGGCAGATTTATACTTATTGATTATGATTTTACATGGTAAATATTATTAATATCTCAATGCAGAGTTTATAAGCTGTCACAGACACATTTTATGAAAAATCCTTTCATTAGGATTTTTTCTCCTGAGAAGCTGAGAGGCCTCAGAAACAAATTGTAAACAATGGTTATCTGCTGCTGTGGAATGCAGCAGGTGCATCTGTGATTGGTCTCATGCGTTGTTTGTAATTAATGGCCAATAACAGGTCCAGCTGTGTTGGGACTCTGGTCAGTCACAAGATTTTATTATGATTCCATTATTTTCCTTTGCTTGCTAGCCTTCTGATAAAATCCTTTCTTCTATTCTTTTAGTAAGTTTTAATATAATATATATCATAAAATAATAAATCAAGCCTTCTGAAACATGGAGTCAAATCCTCATCTTTTGACTCCTCCTGGGACCCCTGTGACCACCACCACAATAAGCTTACTATTTTAGGAAAATAAAGAACAAACCAAACCAAAAAAAACAACCAAAAAAAGTCCTCTTTGATATCTATGATGACTACATATCTAAAAACCAAGTTATGATCTAATATCATGTTTCACAAATGGGAATTTACTACTGAATTAAAATGAATCATGTCTTAGCAAGATGGATAGAAGAGAAATAACTAAAGGTGTTAAACTGTTACCACTTTATAAAAGAAACTGTGTTTAAAAATACAAGCAACTGAAACATCCATGGTGTGCTAGCGTGAAAACAAATTCAGAAGATCAGTTCTGTATGTAATACAGAACAATTGTTGACATGAAACTGAGGGTATCTTCTGTAAGTGTAACTGGGTTCACTGATGAAAGTATGACTTGTTCTGTTCAGGTATCAGATAAGAAGAATGCCTGTACTCTTCCCTAGTTAACAAAAGCCTGAAGTAGAACGAAAACAGGCAGAAGAAGATACCTGTAAGGAATTAATGCTAATGTATGTTATGTAATCCATAATTTTAAAATCTGGTAAGTAATTCTTATCACAATAATTGATTTTTACAATCATAAGTCTTCAAATACAGCAAAAGAAAATTCAGCTCTTTATATGACTGAAGAATATATTAAACTGCTTTGTTGCAAGGTAACTAAAAAAATAGTTTTTTCTGTTTTGAACACAATCAAACATCAGATACATCGGATCCATCATATGATTTCTTTTTTTCCAATCTGTGTTTTGCAGGGCATGTCAGTCTAGCTTGGTTAGCTGCAGGATAATAACCTCTTCAGTATTGTTCCTGCTGCCAGATTGAGTGACTTGGCTAGAGGGTTGATGCTTTTAGCTTATGTAGTTGATGAGAATGCAAAAGTATTAGTATTGACTTTCCTCCAGAAGCAATCAAAATTGTCTGCATTTGCCTTCCAAATATAAAGCCATCTTCACTGGACTGATATAAAATGATCAGTGTATATCAGTATGGAGTAATTGTTAACAAAACCTCTATTTTAAAGGCTGTGTTTTATAATGTCAAGATCTATGAGTCTTATTCACTTGGCCCAACACTTCACTCCTAAAGTAGATCATGAACAGGACTTTCAGCACCGTTGAAAAATCTGGTCAATCGCAAGCTCCTGGCTTAGGGATTTCTATTTGTAAATGGAATTCATATGTCATCAGCTGGAATTTTGCATCCTTCAGGTGAGACTACAAATACGTGCTAATTATGTTTGACAATGTCTTTGGGAATTGCAATGCAACTTCTAAAGTCTGGATTTAGGCTCAGTTTTACAAGTTTTGGCCATTATATTTTCCCTTTTTCTTTAAAGAGTTATGATGAACACTTGCTTCTGTGTAAACACCTCTAAATTTTTAACAGTAAAAACGAACCCAGTATTTATCAGAAGAATTATTACAATTCGAAGTACGAGAGTTCCTTGGACTGAAAGTGAATCAACAAAGGGGAAAATAATCTTCAAAACAACCTTACAGAAAGCAAATTGGATTGCTCAGTTAACATTTTGTATTGTATGTAGGTATAAAGAAGACATGACAAGGTAAAAATATTCAATTGGAGTAAAGGAAAAGCTGATATGACCTTGACTCATTTTTCAAAACATCTAATTTTAAGAAAAGTTGAATATTGATTTAAAGATTTTGGGGAGTTATTTTAACACCTCTAGTATTCCTTTAAGTCGCGTTACCCACAGGAAGGTTTTTTAAGTTTTTCACTGAAACAATCCCCATAAAATTAATTCAATTATGAAAATATGAAACATTTTGATATCAATCATTAGAATAACCAGAGTTTGTAGAGACATTGTAAAATTTATTACTGTATTTTGTACTTTTATAAATGGTCCTTTTCGGAAATTTGATTGTACTTTAATTCAAAATCTTTAAGCATGCTTGTGGAGAAATTCCTTAAAAAGTAACAGAAAAGTCACTTGAAATGTATTTCATTCACACTTGTTTTCTGGTGACGAAGTTGCTCAGCATTTTATTGAAGGAAATACAGAGGACATATAAAAATATTTTTCCTCCACACTACACATATTAATGGTTAAGATTTTGAGTCTGAAACATCAAGAAAGATTGGTCCAACTTGTTCACAAGTGCTTCTCCATACGAAAGCAGACTACAGTAAAACACAGAACTATATTATACTCCATGCCTCTAAGAAAAAAAAATTATTTTTTTTCCAGCTGTCTTTGCAAGTGATTTTTCACTGGCTTGATGTTCAAAGTAGTAGGGATGTGATAATTTCTGTTTTTATTTTTAAAAATACAGCTGAAGAAGGAAAACCAAAAAAAAATATTTTTTTTAAACAGCACATCTTATCGTCTTAGTTTTTCTTTTCCAGTTATTTCCCATTGACCTTGGACACGGGCAGAAGTTTTCAGAGGCTGGAGACCACTTATCCCATTGAATTCAGATGTGGTTATGCTGTTTCAGAATGTTTGAGAATCTGAAACAGTGGGTGAGGGCTGCATTGTGCAAGTCGGTCATCAGATATTCCATGAACATTTATTTTACAGATTAACAGATGCGACTTCAAGTTCTTTGTATTTCAAGAGTGGTAGCTCTTAATCCTCTGCTATTTGTCAACTGCTATCCAGAGGAACCCATGCTATCTGTTCCAAGTCAGAGGTAAAACCATCCCCACCTGATGGTCTGATCCTGGTGTGGAACCAGTCTGGTGTGTCTGCAGCCAATCCAGCAGGGCCTACCAGGCAGGTCTGCAATGAACCTCACAATGCTAAATTTAAAACTTCTGCAAATGGCTGCAAAGGAATTTGTTATATCCTCTGGCTCTGTCTTTTTTTCAGCCCACATTAAGGAAGATGAATTTTATTCATCTAACTGTGCCAGAACTGCATTTGGTGATTTGTGTTTTTACAGTTGCTTAATCCCTCTTTCAGCAGCGAAATCTTCTGGTCCTTCCTTTCTAAAGAGCTTGTCCATTGTCTGCTCCCACTGCAAACAATGGGAGTTTTTTCCTTCAGTAAAACAGTAGTTGTTTTGTGTCCAAAAATCGATTATTTCTTGCAGAAGATTTCTAAGCAGTTTAGTCCATCGTAGTCTGCCAGTCAACTTCATGTTTTTGCATTAAGTGTAAATTAACTTTTACATAATAATAAATATATGATTTTTGGCTGTTTAATTTTATTTCAGGATATAATATTTTTTTTCAAATTTATATATAAAATATTTCTCAAAAATGCAAACTGTTCTGAGGTGGTTAATTCTTCAGTGATTCAAATTTCATCTTTTCTATTTTTTTCCACTAATGGAAATGGTTCATACTAGGGGATGGTGATATCTCAGCAAGTATGTAAATCTCACAGTACCTTGACCTATTTGTGAAATTGAAGAGTCTGAACAAAATTTGACTAAACATTTGTGGGAACTGACCTTCTTGGGTGCTACATATTTATTTTTGTGATGGCAGCTGTAATTATTCCTGAGATACAGCCACCAGAATATTGCCATTTGCTCTGTGTACAAGAATCATCCTCTCTACACTGCAGCTCCTATCACAGTGTGCTAAGCATAATGCCAAAGTTTTACCTGAACCTATATTTGCTTTCAGCTAGGGTTAAGAATTCCCATTAACTGTGTCCTCATAAATGATTCCTACCTATTATTGCCGAAGTATAGTGTGGCACATTAAAAGGAAAAGTCACACAGCATGAATATACAAATGGAGCAGCTAAAACGCAGAGAGAACATGTTCAGGATTCTAAATACATATTCAAAATAAATTCTTCACTGACTTGCTGTGATTTTAGCATGACTGCTCTGAATGTAAGACAAAGCAGAATTTAGCTGTTGAGTTTAGCCATCATCCTCTTGATAACAGTAGTCAAAAGGCCTAATTAGGTCTTCACAAAGAGGGTGATGGGGGTGTAACAGGGTGAAAGAGCAGCACTCTTTGATTTTCACATTAAAGCTTTTTTTTTGCATTCCCTAACTTCAATACATTAGCTTGAAACCTGATTCTGTAATCTTCTTCATACATTATATTTCAATTTTCTGTAGTCTTTTTCTATAGGTCTTCACCAAAGATCATTATTTTAAGCATTTTTAAGGCTTATGCTTGCAGTTTTGATTTTCTTGGCTGGTGTAAGTACATTGTAGTACAGAAGGTTATGAAAACAATGTATGGATAATGTACATACACACACATAGTTGTTGCATAACATTGATAACATCTGTGAAAGAAACAACAGTAAAAGCCAATCTTTTTCTCACTACTAAAGAAAAAAAAACAAGAAGCAAAACCTTCATTAGCAAAACTGATATTAAAGTTCTATGTCTATTTTCTTCTATCTAGTACGACTCATTCCATCTGTCCCCTTTCTTACCCCTCCCTGTTTACAATTTTAGCATTTATTTCAGAAATTTTCCATCCAACTATTATATTTACTAAGCTAAATAAATACTAGAAGAATGGCAGCAATACAACAATTTTGTGGACTTTCTAGGCAAGGATGGGTGCAGTATCAATCACTTTGTCAATGCTCAATGGTGCATTGGAGGTGTCCAAGAAGGACCTGCACAGCTGTAGCACAGCCCTCTCTTGCACAGCTTTACCCACTAGCTGCTCACACTGTTACCTTTGAAAAGCAGGTGACTGACTCTGGGTGGATTTTTTCTTCAAGTCTGAAATAGATCTCATTGCAATCAATAATTTTAGAGCTTAGATGAGGCTGACTAAGCACAAAGCATCTTGTGCATCACTGATAAATTTATATTTACATACCAGTTATTTGAAACTTGTACAAAGCCTATCATTAAAATACTTGCTACTTTGTTTCTCAAAAACTTTAAAATTCTATTTTAAAATATTTGAATTACTCTTCTGTATTTGTTGCAGGAAGAAATCAATCTGAAAGCACTGATCAAACAAAGAAGACCTGGACCACATCTGTTCTGTGTTTATATATGTATCAACCCTAATTGATTAGATTACTGTTATAATTAGATTACTACACAGAGAAGCATGAATGGGTTTTGCTGTGCAATTGTCATCAGATTTACATTCTTCTCAATCAATTGGGACAGAAGCTAAAGAAAAACAGTCACAAATGTAACAATAACGATTTGGCATTATATAATGGCAAAGAGAGATCAGCTTGAAAATACCAAACTTATAAGTAAATCGACAGCTAATGCCCACAATCTGCTTTAAAGCAAAACAAAACAAAACATTACAAAACAAAGACAAAAAGAGAACAAAACAAAACAAACAACCAAGCAAACATACCACCCCAAAACTCAGACTGTTGCCCTGTGTGGGGAAACATGCATCTGATATGTGACACAGTACTGAAGTCTAAAATTGAGGTGAAACCTTCACACATAAAAGCCTAGACAATCAAGGATGGGGACCCAGCAAGTAATTAAAGCAATTCTTCTGCTTGGTCCATGAGACTTGTCACAAATGAACAGGGGAGGCTTGGCACTTACTTTACATGAACGTGACGTGTGAGAGTAAAATATCATGATGAGACTCACAAAGATTAGCAGAGACAAGCACACAGTTCTGCACCCACCAAGGAGTAACTGAATGCACAAGCACATGCTGGAGCCAGGCAGTTGGAAAGTTCAGAAAGGCCCTGGTGTTCCTGATGAGTTGAACATAAGTAAGTGAGGTACACTTGTGATAAAGAAGGCCAGCAGCACCCTGTGGTCACTCAGCAGCAATGTAGGCAGCAGCTGCAGGGGGTGATGCTTCCTCTCACTGCTGGTGAGACCCCATCAGAGTTCTGTGTCCACTTCTGGCCTCTCCAGTAGAAAAGACATGGAAAACCTGGAACAAGACAAGGACTACAAGAAATCGTAAAGGTGATTGAGGAACTGGAACACCTTTCATAACAAGAGCAACAGAAGGATCAACACTGCTTAGTGCCAAGAGGAGAAGGTTCAGGGAGAATCTAATCAATGTATGAAAATCTCTGATAAGGAGATGCCAAAATCAGAAGACAGACTTCTCTCAATTAGAGAAGGGGCAATTGGAAGAAATAAAAATACACAAATTTCCTTTTTTTTTTTTTTTTTTTTAATTATGAGAGATTTACACCCTAGAACATGCAATGTAGTCAAGTTGTAGGTTTATCCTTGAGATATTCAGAACCTAACTCAACACAACCCTGAGCAATAGATCACAACTGAGCCTGCTCTGAGCAGTGGGGCTGGACTCTGTGATCTCCAGAGAATCCTTCCAGCTTCAAAAATTTTGTGATTCGATGACAAGAAGTAAAAATATATATTTGTCTCCAATACAAGCTGCTATTCACTCATTTTGCCCATCCTACTTACAGGTTGTACATTACAGTGTGGTGTGGTCTGACCCTTGCACAAAATTCTCAATGACAGTATTCCAAAAATAATATTTGCAGAATTTTTATTTTAGAAAATGTTTCCTTTTTTATATAACAGTTTGGTTTCCTTAAGCTGTTTTCTTAGGAATTCTCTGAGTTAAACCACACCTGGAGGAATCTGAAGTTTAATAATTCTTGCAAAATTGCATGGCAGATTGTGCTGCTTATGAAATTCAATTACTCATAAAATAAGCTTCTAATTCCTATCCAATTTATACCACTGTCTAGTATAGGACTTCAAAATTTTGTTTTGTTTACAGAAATAGTAGCAGAGTGCCTCCAAACAGCAAACCTATGAAGGTTGAGTTTATCTGCAGAGGCAGCTCTTGTGCATTGCCCCAATTTTGCAAAAGTATTGACAATAGCATAAGAAATGCTAGCCTATTAATCACAAGGCTTCCATGTGGGTTGAGTCAATTTATACAAACTCAGTTCTTTGTTTTCCAATAATGATAAAGTTTTTGCTTCAGTTCCTATGTTTTGTTTCAACATAGTTCCTACGTTTTGTTTCAACATAGGAACTGAAGCAAAAGCTACAAAAATATTTAGCAAATACTCTCTCTTCCAAATGTTGGTACACTATTTTATCTGTACCCTACTAAGTGACCACTGGCTGTAAATCTTCTATACAAACCCTCAAGTGAGAAATAACCCATGTTATTATTGACAGGTTAACCTGCAACACCAATGACATTCCCCAAAAAAAGAAAAAATTAATTTGAATATGCTCAAAAGTGGAGATCCAGAAACAAAATGATAGAGACAAAAAGAAAGACTAAAAGCAAGAATTCAAACCCCTCTCAAACTTAGTCTTAATTTCTGTGATTACCTTATCGTTCTTATCCCACTTATCACAGTCTTTTCATCTACTCCCACTGACAAGCCAAACAGTGGCATTGTTAATATCAGGAACAGGTTTGTCTGCTTTCTCAATTGTCTGAGTACATCATAGCAAGTGTTGTGCTCTTTATTCTCACTTTATTTCTGTTCATGTTGATCTTCTTAGCAAATCTTGTATGTGGGTATATGGTCCTAGGAATTTCTATAATTATTTCTCAGTAGATTCTGAGAAACTCAACACAAAAAATCTTCGAAATCCTATTACATATACACACTATGGTCATTTGTTGTGTTTGGGATGTTTTCTTACTATTTTACTTGAATTATTCACACATATTTTGACATTTTAGAAATACATCTTTACTATAAGTCACAGAGATCAGTCATGTTTTCAGCAGCTCTGTACCAGTTCATGGTGATATCTTTGTTAGTCATTAAATCGATACCTATTTCTTTTATTTTAGGTAGAATTAGATTTTTGTAGTCATTATAATTCAAATTTGTTTATGTTTAATATCCACAATTTTTGTAAGAAATGAAAGAAAAGCTTACAAGAAAACTAAGAGCTCAACTCATTGCTATTACACATACAGAAAAAAAATTGAGGTTGGAACACTTAAAAAAAACCCAAATGAATAAAATAAATTTATATTTATTAATAAACCTGTGAATATAGTTACAAGACTTTATCTACCTGTTGTGATTTGCAAAAGGGTTTTCCTTTGAAAGATTTATTTTGCTTCAGGGCTGTGTAAAAGAAAGAAAAAAAAGAAAATATGTTCACTTTTGAAACTGTCATGGAAAATATTATTTTACAAGTCATGAGATGTAAAGGAGTCATGCAAAATATTTTTTATATGAATGCATACTATTAAAATTTTCTTTCAAATTTTAAGAAAGCTGGAATTTACTGTATTTATCCACTGACTTTTACCATTTTCTACATCTATTATGAGTGGTATTTTCATAATAGCCATTTTGCTTCTCCCTAGACAAGAAATTAGGTGATATTCCCATTATTATTGAACTCAACTGGATACTTTCTATCTTCCCCAATTCTTACTTTGAACAGAATGTGTCAGAACATCATTTCCTTCCCTGGTTAAAAAACTGGGCTGACAAAACAACATTCACAGTATCTTACACTAAAAAAAAGACCCCAAAACTCTTCAAAGAATAAGGTTGGAAAAAACTGAGTATTCAGAAGGACTCTGAAGCAAAATGTGAGTTCACATCCTCAGCCCATATAGAGGACTGAATATTGTGGGAGATCAATTTAAGAATTTGAAGCCAAGAAAGAAATCTCTAATATTTTGGGTTTAATTAGGAGCAGGTTTTGCCTCTAATTTTTTATTAAGTGCAAATTAGAAATGTTTCTATTCTGAAATGTACTTGTTTCAGAATGCAAAATATTGTTATGCTGCAGTACTGAGCAGAGATAATACTGTTAACATCATCAACAGAAGAAAACTTTTCTCAGTGATTAAAAATCAGATGTTCCTAAGGCACTAAACTTGTATGAAAAATAGTAATTAATATTTGCATTGAAGCTCTCCCAACTGTATTGTGTTTTTCATTACTTTCTCCACATTCTTTATCATTTTTTTTGGATTTAGAAGAAAAATAAATAGAATACCATATGCTTATTAATTTTATCCTTTATTTCCTTGGCTTATACACACAATGTGATAAGATATATCAATATGTTAATGGACAAAAAAAAGCATTCAGAAAAGTAATTTTTTAATGAAAAATTTCCATGTATTAAGAATATTTTATTTTTGCCATTTAAAAAATTAGTCTGTTTTGTTTTATTTATTTTTACCATTAAAAATAGTCTTTTTTTTAATGTTAATTCTGTTAGAATAGCACTTGGAGTACAAGTGATAATAAAAAAATAACCTTCTAAGAGAAAGACAGCTTGTTGAAAAACAGAGAAATTGGGGAATTTTTCATTTTTTAAATGGGGCTAATTTCTATAACTGGAAAGGATTTCCTCAGAAGCATCTTTAAGTAACTTTCCTGTCTTCTGGACAGCAGCCATGTGAATGAGCACTGAACATACATGACCAGCATCACATCACAGTATGTAAACAGAAGTATGATCAGCATCCAATAAAATCAAAATCTGTTGGAAAAATATATTGAAAAAATGCAAATGTATTGATTCTCATAAAGCACAAGATGAAAGTAGTTATAGTTTGAGAAATTTCGTTATAGTTATCATTAAATTTTATTTCTAGTAAATCAAATGTACAAAATTTCCCTTAAGAAAATATATGCAGAAATCAAGGCAGAATAATGTTTTTACCAAAAAATGGTAAAATAAAACTCCTTAACAATGTAGCATTAGGAAGGAGGCATTCTTTATTCATCCAGATCCACAATTAAATGCTTTTCATTTGAGCTTGGCAAACTTTGATGTTGGTACACACTAAGGCTTTTTATATCTCTGTGTTGTTTCTGTATATGTGATATTCAATATTAAGATCGTGAATTTTATAGCAACTCTGATAAATAACTTCCTTTCTACTTTCTTAGTGAGACCTTCAAACCACCTCACAGCTTTCTAATGGACTGAAACAGAACAAAAAAATGCTTTCAGAAACATAGAAAGATCACACATTTGCCCTCCAAAACTGGGGAACTTTGTACACAGTCTCCTCAGGGAAACAGTCTCATTAAGTTAATGTCATTTTTAGTGAAACAGAAACAATTCAGAAAACAAACACAAACTGTTTAAAACATTATCACTCTTAACTTGAGACAAAGCAGTTATTGGAGCTTTAATAGGCATGGATTTCGAACAAATTTCCCCTTTGTTTTTTAACTGAAATTTATTTCAATTTATGTATTCTTAATCAAGATAAAATGCTAACTCATGTGTTTTGAGATATGACAGGTATCTGGAAGATACTGCATTTTGGACCATCATTTCAATAAACATTTATAGTATCCACACCCAGATTGATGGACTTGACATTTCTTCCCTTTTGAAAAATAAAAATCCCCAAGTAAAGCTTTTTAAATTAGTTGGATACAAGAAGTGATTAGCGACAAAGGAACAATAATTTGAAAATGCAGAAGATACAGAAACTTGGTAAGAATCCAGGATTCCTTAGGGTTTATCTGACTATATTTCTGAAGTTAGTTTATCATTAATTTTCCTGGAAAAACACTTGTCTAGCTTTATTTTTTTTTTTTTTTTTTTTTAATCCAAAGAGAAATGTCAATCCAAACTGGCTGTGCACAAGTGTCACTCAAACACTGAAGCAGATAAAAGGGGTTATGTGAAACCACATTCCTTCTCCAAACACAAGGGTTCCTTTCTTTCATCTGAATAGTCTTGAAATATTTTAATTCCCATCTTATTTGATGATACTGTTGTTTGACTTCAGCTGTGTAAGCCCCAGAAATGCAGACTTAAGTTTTAGATTTCAAAGTTTTGCTGTAAATTTATTTTGTATCTTTCTTCTTTCCTATCCAAAACCAGACTTTTTCTGTGTGTGTGGTGGTGTTGTGAAAATAGGAGAATTAGGAGGATACTTTGAAAGTTTGTGCCCCGCAAACTTGCATATTTTGTGTAAACAACGTCAGGTTTCTAAGGATTGGCACAAGCACTGCAGATGCCTCAGGCACATTTTCATGTGACAGTGGGAAGCTGACACTGGGACCACAAGAAAAACAACTCAAATATTATCATTGCAGTCATTATGATTTTTAAAAGGAGGTGAAGAGAAAAAATGTGGGTACCCTGAACGTGTAAGAAATGTCAGACAAGTAGAGATTTCGAGAAGACAATACATAAACAGAGCCCTTGGACAAACAGTGATCTAGTTCAAAGCTGAGCTTGTAGTGTTTTCCTGCCTTAAAAGCTGAGCCTGTATATTGACAAATATGTTAAAACCATTATGAATTTCTTTCATATGGATAAAAAAAATATATCAATGTCACAACTGTCAGTGGCAATTTCAAAAAGTTTACCTTCAAGTCTCATACTCTTGACTTTTTGATAGATTAGGAATTTACCTACCAGTAATTTAAGCTTGACTGCACTCTCCCTGTCACTGTCTATTATTCTCTACTATCCAAGGGATATTTTGATAGAGATCAGAGTACCACTCTCAGTTTGTGTTATGTGTTTTTGTCCCTTCCTAAATATCTTTTTTCAATTCCTTCTTAAAAGTATTTTCTTCTCATTTGCTTTGCTTTATTTTTCATCTAGGCCATGTTTATGATTATATTATTTCACAGTAAAATTTGAATTTATGCATTTCCAAGGGGGAAAAAATGTTTACTGCTGTCAAAGTGAGAAAGTAGAGAAGTAGAATGAGACACTAAGCAATCATCTCCTTAAATGTTTTGCCTAAGAAGAATTTGCTGTTCTATTTTTTTTTTGTAGGGCAGACATTGAATCATCCTGAGCACAAACTGCTGAGAAGAGAGTTTAAAAAATGGGATGCTCAGTGTTGAACTCAAAATGATTCTCCAAAAAGTTGAAAGTATCTATATCTTAAAAATTTAGAATTACTTTTTTTTCCAAAGTATTACATTTAAAAACCCCTTTTTATTCAATAGAAGAAACAGCACCAAGCCAGAGAGAGTTCAGAAATATTTGAACAATCCTCTCAGGCACATGATGTGGGGATGATGCTGTGAAGAGCCAGGAGTTGGACTTGATGATCCTTGAGGGTCCTTTCCAACTCAGCCTATTCTGTGATGCTGTAACTCTGTGTAAACAGAAATCATAAAAAATATTCTTATAAAAGATTCTGTCTGTCCATAAAATAAAATTTTCTTTAGATACCTCTTCTTAAAAATATTCAGTGTTTGTTTCTCACTGTACTCTGGAATGATTTGCATTTAATAAATCCATTTTTTATTAACAACATGAAGTATGATTTAAAAAGCCAAAGGAGAGAGTCCTGAAATGTGGTTTAATAGAATGAAACTGAAAATGCTGCCAATAAAAGTTTAAATTATATACCACTTCTACTAAAAATTTAGAAGAATTCATACTTAAAAAATCATAGAAAAAGAGGCCTCTGATGACCTTTATGATGGAAGAGTAGACATCAAGCTCAGTGGTGCAGTTTACGTGCCTGAAGAACAGGATTCCATCCAGAGGGCCCTGGACAAGCTCAAGAATTGGGCCCTTGTAAACTTTGGGACGTTCAACAAAGACAAGTACTGCCCTGAAAATCATTGAGCCAGTTTTCAGTCCACCTTACTGTGTGCTCATGGAGCTTAGAAGTAACTCCCAAGAAGGGAGATAAAGCACTATTGATATTAGAAGCACATGCTTTTGTCGGCAACAATATTAGCTCCCTTTATCTAGAAAAAAAATATTTGTACCCATTTATCTGGGCAGTATTGTGCACATCAACAGCATATTTTCTCACTGACAAAAGTTTACTGGCCTCCAGGAATTCTCATCTAGAATGGTCTTGTCAATATCCAGGTAAATGTGTTTATAAATGACACAATTATCTTGAAAATGAATTATGAATTCAATAATCGTGAAAATATGGCTCACAAGCCACTTTGTAATCACTCTGGTTTGGGGGAGTTTTATAATCTACAAAAATCAAACAGGTAACAAACAAGAAAATTGTCAAGACTTATTCCTCCATACACCAAAGGTAGCTTCTTCTGATCCTTCTGAAATCTGATAATATCAAAGGCAGTGAAATAAGATCTTCACTGATAACTTTTTTTTAATGCTCAACAAAAGCAATTTCTTTCCTTCTCCAGCTTGCAATCTCTCTTTCCACTTAAGAAAGCAAAAACCATGAAAATGCTAATGTAGAGCACTTTGCTACTTCAGAAATTTCATTGCTACTTACAATGAATTTAATTCTAACACTTTTCATTAAAGTATAAACATATGGTGTATTCTATGCAACACTGAGGGCAGTGGGAATTTAGCTGAGCTTTATTCATTCTAAAGGACACAAAAATGTCTTCTTGGCCTTCCCAACTCCAAGTGCAATCTATGTCTTCGTGCAGCTTTAATTTGTAATGGAATTTGTATTTTCATCATTTCTCTGGCACTCCATTCAAGAGAAATGGAAGCTAGTAGCATAAAGGAGGTAAGTCCATCAAGACTGTGGTCAATAACAATGAGTCATTGAATTATTTGAAACCAGACTTTTGCCTGTTTTTTACTAGTTTTTAATTTTACTAGAGGCTACTCTGAGAACTCATGGAACATAATGACTTAAAATACAGCACCAAGCAATGGCTACATTTGGGAATAATGAGAAAATAGAGAAAGAACATGATAACCTAGTTCTTTGTATAACTAATTTGACTTAGTGGAAATTTATTTTAGAAAATAAACACCAAAGAACTACAGTAAGTGAGACCCACTAACCCTATCAGCTTCTGAATCAAGCTCCACTCTGGAAACCGAAATAACAACCTGGAAAGCATGCCCCAGTTTGCATAACACATTTATGTGTGGTGCTTTAGTATATTTTAGGAATTCTTTAGTCATCTTTTAGTATTGAACTTCATTTTATGTTATTCAACCAATGACAATCACTGTATAACTTAATAGAAAACGTACTGTTCACTGACAAAAATATGATAACAGGACACAGGCCTTTTTTTATGGCTTTATAAACTGAATTATGCCATAGACAAAAGGATGTGAGTAATTTTTTTTGCTACTCTTCATAACTAGTGCTCTCAGATTTTCATATAGCAAATAGAGTCTCATTTATATCTAATAGTTCAATTTTATATTGGCTACTTTCTGAATCCAAACCAGATATTATTCTCAAAGTAAATTTGGGTTCTCACTAGGAGCATAGTGCAACACATATGGTGATTGCATTCTCTAATGTTATTTTCTGATAATACTTTAAAATTAATATTAATTAATATAAATATGCTCAGAGTAAGTCTCAGAGTAAGTACACCATCTGATAAATATGTATTCACCTTTTTTTAAAAATCATCATCTCACTATATTGTAACAAAATTTCCTAATGCATTTGTGTCAATATGTATCCCACTGAAGATGTAATATGAATTCATATGGGTCTTGAAATATACCAAAGAAGAAAATTAGAATTATGCTTGCTCTTAGTTCTGAACACCTGTAGCTCCTAATAATTCAATGAATGTCTGAATAAGTTTTTCAGGTGTTTTGTTTCACTATTTGTTCTAGCAGATATTCTGAATGAAATGTGCTTTGCACGTTTTGTTTCAGCTAATTCTGTATTATATATTTATCAAAAAAAAACATGATGGAGGTTTGAGGGATACAGTGCTATAATCAAGATCATACATACATTTTCCACATCTTAATAGTTGCATAAGAATTTAAGAACTAAACTAAAACCAAATTAAGTTTCTGATACTGGTGTATTCAAGTTGACTGTACTCTAGCCAATTAGAAATAACAATTCTTGAATAATAAGAGCATCATCCCAGACCACTATTATCTTCTGCCCTTACGATAAGGGGTCTCTTCTAAACACATGACATTCTCCTCCTCCAGTTCCTGACTGGAACTGGTGACCTTATTTCCACATGGGACAAAAACCATTATGAAATTATCTAAAATGGAGGATTATCCTCAAGGATATCTCTAGACATTGTCAAAGTAAAATGACAATTGTACATCACATGTTTTGTCTACATAAGAGAGATAGAAATTTAAGAATAAATGGGAAATTTACTTTTGTTGCTGTTGAAGGAAGATTGTAAGATGTATAGTTATAAATCTGCTCTCTATTAAATTATTTCATCCTATTTTAAGGTGTTACATTTTTTATCTTCTATATTTCCCTCAATATAAAATTTTCTTTCTGAATCTCTACTGAAATATAAGATCTGAGATGTAATCAAGTGTTGTAACTGTATATATTTCTCCTTTTATGGAAGAAAATTTATGTGAGAATTGGCTGTCCATGGCAATGCTTTGGCAGCAGGGATGGCTACTCTGAGAGCAGGTTAAGGGTTGCACAGTGCCAGACAAAGGCCCAGGACACAACTGATCTTACCTGCCAAGCTGTCAGCACCTCTGTGTCAACAGAGATTTTCTAGAAACATCAACTACATCAGTGAAGAGAGGGAAAAGTGAAAGAAATGGCTGAGGGAACACCAAGGTCCAAGGAGCAAAAAGATGCTGCAGGCACCAAAGCTGAGCTTCCCCTGTGGCCCATGGAAGAGCCTGTGCCAGAGTAGAGGAGAAATGTGAAAAGGAGGTGAGGGAGAGTAACCACTGAGTACTGACTGTAACCTCTCCGTACCATCGGTATCCCTTAGGAGAAAGCAGG
>JAHXMQ010000807.1:6567776-6582822 GCA_020466415.1 Ammodramus savannarum pratensis | reverse complement strand
AGTGTTTGCCCATCTGAATCTTCCCTGAATAGCCAATAAATAAATTGATTTAGCTAAAATCAATTCTGCAAGCAACTTTACTGTATTTATCTAAACTGGCTTTCATGTTCTTGTTCTCTTTATTTGTGCCATCTGCCTCATTAAGGAGTGTGAGTAACTGAGCAGCTGAGTGGGAGTCACAGTAAAATAGATGAGAAGTTCTCAAAATGCAATATTGTAAATTACTGTAATTTCATTGCTGTGGCAGTGACAGCTTCAACTGTCAAACAGAAGTCCAGACTGTTAGAGCTTTTCTATCAAAAATATTCTTTGTGCATTCTCAAGCAATAAAAATATTCACTTTATCTTCTAGTATTCAGACTTCATAATGACTTTTAAAGGTTTAAGAGACAATTTTGAACCAAAATTAACTATAGATTAGTTGAACGACACCACTCAACTTTTCCTCGCTTCAGAAGTATAAGACAAAAAATTTTAAAGTGAGACCTCCTATTTTTTCTTTTCAACACATTTTTCTGTTCAAAACAACTCTCACCTAGGTATTTGTCCCCAAATTAGTGTTGTTTTCATTATTCTGCACCACGATTTGGTTCTGTGAATGGTTAAAAGACTGGTTCTGTGAACTGATGAATGGTTAAAAGACTGGTAAGAGACAAGTCACCAGTGGTGTGTACCCCACGAGTCAATAGTGATCTACTGTTTAACATCTTTATTGGTGAGGGGCAGAGTCAACCCTTAGCAGTTTGCTGGGAGGAGTGGCTTGTTGCAGTGTTTTGCAGGTACACCAAAGGGTCATGCTGCCATCCAGAGGGGCTCTGACAGGATGCAAAATGGGCCAACAAGAACTTCATGAAATTTAAAAGGTGAAGTGCAAAATTGTACCTGGGAGATAACAAACCAACATGACAATGTACACTGGGGGCCACACAACACGAAAGAAGCTTCTCAGAAAAGGGCCTGGGAGACCAAATTCATTGTGATCTGAAGGAAGTATGCAAAGTAGAGCAAGGCCCTGTTCAGTGGTGTTCAGGGACAGGACCAGAATCAGTGGGCAAAAACAGAAACACAGGATATTTCTTCTGAACTGCATGAAACGTGTAACTGTGAGCATGATGGGGCACTGGAACTGACTGTCCAGAGACACTGAAACATGTTGCTCCCTGGAGATATTCAAAAGCCATCTGAACCTTGTCCTTAGCAGTCATCTCCATGTGGCCCTGCTTGAGCAGGGAGGATTGTCGGACCAAATGAATGACAGTGATCTATTCCGGCCTCAACTGTTCCATGATTCTGTGTTTCTAAGTTTCTATTTATGCAGGCAAGACAAGACTACATAACTGCTTGCATTAATTTATTGCTGTAACAGGTACATCTAAAAAATCCCTAAAAATAGTGTGATGCTACTTGTCCTTATGAGTGAAATTTTTCCTCAAATTACTTAAGAATATTCCTATAAGAAACAAAGATTTAAATGGGAAGATGAAAATTCTGAGGTACATTGCTGCTTTTTAGTCATGTTTTGTGCTTCAGAGAAGGATTTTTCTTCTTTCTTTAAGTAATTACTATAGCTTTGCTCTCTCACCTGTCTGAGCCACATGCTCTTTTCACTCACTGGAAAGTCTTTTACTTTCCTTTTTTTTTTTACACATGCTTTTACTGGTACTTTACTCTCACAGTATGGTACATTTTCTTCTGTTTTCTTCTCCATTATATGGGGTAATACAAATTGAAAGCAGAATTTCAGTCTGCAAATTAATGCATTATCTGTGCTTAACAACAGAACATCAATGATTAAACCTTGATAGAATGCTCTTGGCTATAAATGTCCTTAACTGAAACTTAAAATTATCAGTCATAATGCAAATTAGATGCTAGATAACATGGATGCAGTGTTCACTCATTCATTATACTCAAAAGATAATTCAGATTCAATAAAAAATTTTTTTGCTGATAGGTGCAGTGAGATATATATGCAAATGAATGAATTACTGCTTTGTTGCTTGATAGTCTTGAGCCATGCAGAAAAATGTAAAAAAAAGATAAAACAAAGCTCAAACAGGGGAAATCCATCTTAATTTCTAAGTGACCCTGATGTAATAAGGATTAACCTTTCTCATGTATGTGAACTTGTTATTGACTAGTGTCAGTAGCATGTATAGTGGTTAAAATGGAAAATACCCTTGTTAGTGCATATATATGTACCAAGATTCTTGCAATTTTTTTTGCTATTGTGCTTTACTAAAATATACACAGGGCATTTACAGATCTTTCCTACCTTTTATTCCCTAAGCTTGCACATTGTCCATTACTTTTACTGTCTGTATTAATTCTTGGATCATTGAAAAAGCAATATCCAAATATATATGCTAGAGGTTCCAGCAGAGAGAAAAGGTTCTGTTTATCTTTTCTTTTATTGTTTCCTTTTTCTTTTCCTTTTTCTTATCTTCTTCTATTTTTCCTTAATGTCTTTATTTTTTCATTTTCAATCTTTTTTCCCTATATTTTCCTGTTGTAAAATTTTCTCAAGTGCATGGGTTCTTAATCTGAGTTACACTTTGTATTTTATAAATAAAAAATTCCAGTCATTGACTGCTTTGAAAATCTTTGAAAAGTATTTTTTATCTTTTAGCACCATTAGATGAGAGCAGTCTTTCAGTTCACTCCATGTTTCTCCATCACACAATGGTGTGTCTTGAATGACAGGCTCTCTTGTTCCTTTCTTCATCTCTTCTCCAGGGTTTTGTTTTGAACAATTATGGAGGTAAGGATTTGATGAATCACAAAACTGATGATTTAGCCACAATCACATATTTTTTCTTACCTATTTCTTACCTAAAAGGTTTTCAGGAGTCTGTTCTATGGGGGACACACAATGGAATCTGATTTTTCTCATGCAATCCATTCTACCCTGTCAAATAACTGATGGATGTTTTCATGATACTGAATAAAGTTCGTGCTTCATAAGTACATAATTTACTCATTCAAACTATTCGTCCAAATTCTTACTAGCTGTGAATTACCTTGAATAAAATCTCTTAGTTTGTGCTATCTTTAAGTTCATTGACTAGTTCACTGACTTCATAAAAATGACAAAATAATTTTAACTGAAAACCAGTTTAAGTCTTCTTAGAAAATCTTAGAAAATTCCATAGTTTCACAATTTTAGTACTTTCACTAAAAGGCTAGAGAAAGGTCTCTGAAACTTTCACTGACATGTTTCTTGCCATAAAGTGGAGTAAAATATGTGCATTTTTTATTGCAGTGCTTGAAACTTCACAGCCTGACAAAGAAAGCTAGACAATTTAGTACTGAGGAGATTCAGCTTAGAAACAGTGTGGTGGTGCAGTGTACCTACTTTGTGTGTGCTTTTGCAATAAAATGCAAAATTACTCTGTGGTACTTTGTCCTTTGCTATTCTTCATTGTTGCTTTTTCCTAGGTCATTTCTTCAGCTTTCATTTATCACCACAGCAAAAATAATAAAACCAGTATCTTGTATTAGGTAACATTCAGGGTGTTCTGGTAATATACAGAATTCTTGCAGCATGCCAGATATTGCCCTGAATGTCTGGTGCATGTCTATATGTGTGATTGCACAGAACACATCAATGATTGAAAGACAGCTATCATGTCTAGGTTTCTGTTTCTGCCTTCATAAATCCTTTTATGCTTCCAAATTTTTTGTTCCCTTTAATTTTTTTATTTTCATTTCCTCACAGCATGACTAAGACAGTTTAACTTTTTTCCTCTTGGCTGATCTATTTTGCTATAATCACTTTGCCAGAAAAGTCAATATAGGTAAGACTGATATGACTCTTCCACAATTGAAATCCTGAGTATAGGTCTTAAAATGACTCAGACATTTCAAATTGCATCAGGCTGAAGCTTGATAAATGAGCTATTAGTATAAAGTACTTAAGGAAAAAAACAACAAAAGAAAACAAAAAACCCACAACAAAATCAAAATCTCTACAATTTATAAGCTAAATAAAAATATGAAAAAAAAATCTAATTAACGATCTTCAATTTACCCATACTTTTGACAAGCTATAGAAGTATTTCAAACTGTGGTTTTTAGGCATCCTATTTTTTAAGTACGCATTGCAATACTTTACAAAGATATATGTGAAATTTACAAATCTTTAAAATTTTGTAAAGCTTTCAGTCATGCTTGCTTGCATGACAATTGTGTTTTCTTTCTTCTAGGTTTCCATCTATTTGATTGTTTTAACAGCACAATTTATGACTTGAAAGGCGATGATAGATTCAAAAAATCACTCTTCCACTTAACAGAGTTCAGAAAGGGCTATTGAATTCCTTAGGAGCCTCATAAATTCAAATTCTTTTTCATGAATTCTATGAATAATGGTTTGAATTCTTATAAACTCACTGTGTATAAAACAAACATGGATTGCAAGAACTTAGAATTATTTCACTTTTATTGTTATTAGGATTACCTTGTAAGGTATATAGTATTTATGAAATGCTTCTTTTCTGGATCATCAGAGGCTGCCAAAGTCTGAAGCCATAGAGATCCAAGATCTGTATATTCTACCAATAAATTCATTGCATATGCCCAAAACAGTTTCCAACAATTTATGCAAGTTTACACTTTTATTTTCTGTTTCAGTGAAGTGCAGTAGATGTATTTTGCTGTCTGTAGTTTTATAACATCCCCTTAAGCAGCTGCTAGTATTTCCCCTAGAGGTCTATTGAATTCTGCTGTGCCTTTGGCAGCTGGGAAATACTTTTCAGAAGGAAGATCATAGATTTCTTGAAATCCTGAATATGGCCTTGAAAATAGAAACTACAATCAGAATAATAGAAAGGTACTGACTGCTAATATATAAAAGGTAATAATTTCTTAAACAATACGAAAGATTACATTGAAATTTCAAATTTAAAAATATCCTCAACTGACTGCAAAATATTTATTTATGTGTTTGTTTATTCATTTTTGTTTTTAATACATAGTGGAAGTGATTTCCTACATAGAATATTAAATGGTAAATTTTACCTAGGCAAAGACACTTCATAGCATCCTCCATATATTCAGCTTTCTTGACCTCCGCTAAGATCTTTTCTTTTTGCCTCCCTAAGAAATTTCCTCTTTTCCTTAAGTTTTAAAATTTGTTGTTAGCTGTATTCAGCCAACCTCAAAGAGCCAACATATCCCTATAATATAAGATTACATAATGTTTTTACTGTGAATGGATTTCAAAGAAAATCATGCACAAAAGGAAATTGAACTCATATTTATGTATTGTGCTGGATGTATGAGTGAGTATTAAACCAGGTTACGCTGCAAGAAATCTCTTCTTTCGGTGAAGAATGGAAACAAATTCATGACTAAGCTCAAGTAAGTTAGTTATAAATGTGCCTAAAGTATCTCTGTGAAATTTAATTTTTTCATATTGCTCTTAAAGTTATTTTTTCTTACCAAAATTATTTGAAACATTCATAAGCTAACCTTCTCAATGTAAATTATATACAAAGAACTACCTTCAAAACATTAAAAGCCGGGGCTGTTAATTTTCTCTCTAAGAGACACTTGAAAATCAAAAAGTCACAGCTTTTTATAAAAAGATTTTGTTAAATGGCTGCCTTTTCTTTTTAATGACCAAATTTCATTATTTTTCTTTTTTTCATTATTTTTTCAAATTTCATTATTTTTCATTTTCTTTTTAATGACCAAAATTTCATTTTGTGTGTTTCATGACAATACTAAACTTTGACCTCAATGAATCAATGTAATTAATGTAAATATAAGACATTTAAAGTGATCATTGAAGATAATAGGGACTTGGAACATCCTTAAATATACCAAAGGCATTAATTATATCCCTTTATTCTTCATGGTTATTTCCATATATGTTTAGTGGGAAAATACTCCTTAAATACTAAGAGACATTGCAATAAAAGCCAGGGTCCCAAACTTTTTATGGTATGGGCTACCAGTGTGACAGATTTATTGCCATGTCCAAATCTCTGAGCCCATAGATGTGCTCTAACTGATTTTCCAGTATGGATTGATATGCAGGATCAGAGCTGTGTCCATAATTAATAAATGAAGTATGGTGGAAAGCATGTGGCAAGAAAATAATTGAGTAATATAGATTCACAATCCTAGGTTTGGTTGTTAATTTTCCTTTATGCCAACTTTCAAGAATATTCAAAAAACTGCACTGAACAACTTGTGAAATCAAACTTCCATATGCAGAACTTAAAGGAAGACAAGCAGCAGACATTGCAGAATGGGCAAAAGCCTGTCCTTTGAGGTGTTCAGATTAACTGAAAGCCATGAGAAAAGTGTTGTTATTAAAAACCAATAGCAATATATTGTATTTATTTTAATTGTTGAATTTAAAATTCATGTTTCAGGTTTGTCTAAGAATTTTTTCCAAAAGTTTCATGGTTTATTATTATACCTAAAGCAAATTTGGTTAAAACTAACCCCTTTTTCATAATAAAAAGCAATCTTAAAAAATAACAAATAGAGTCAGTGATATCCAAAGGTGATATTCAGGAAGGCTAATGATAAAGCCCAATAGATTAATGATCCTTATGTTAACAACACCACATCCATAATTGACACTAAATTAAAAAATGAAGTTAGAACAATTTAAAATCCATGAACCTTACAGGAATCTTGGTATAGTTTCCATAGATGCAAATATTTGTTACCATCCACATTATGTAGATGGTAATATCTTATTTATGTAGACCTGTGTACTGCATTAGAAATATTTGTCCGTCTATCTAGTACAATTATCTCTTTCATTACTCAACAATTTTTATTTTGTATTGTTCCCTTGATACTATTCTATAAGAGCTAAAACTTTGCTAATATTTAAGTATTTCTTCCCTTGAATTACATGGTCATTTTTTCACATTCTGTGTGTGTTTGTGTATGCATACATTGATGACATATGACATACACACTGATGTGCATATGACACAAGGATTTGTCATACATGGTCTCTGACATCTCTGTTCAATTGTTTATAATAATCTCTTTTTAGAGATTCAGGGCTGGTCCTCAGGGAAATATGACTTGATGCTTTAGTTCAAAATGCCCATCAAGAGATGCTGCCAAGATTCATCTTTTTCCCCCAACATTTTACTTATGAATCTGCATGTAGAAAGTCTGAGAGCAATGCCTTCCATCAGATAAAACCCAAATTTGTCCTTTTGATTTTCTAATTAAGTTCTCTATTCATTTTACTGTGGTACGAAAATACTGTACCTGATTTCTGACAGTACCCTGATTAAACATGGTCCATCAGCAATGTCTTTTTAAGTAACTACTCTAGTCATTCATATATGCTTCATTAACTTCAGTATGTGAGTATTTGAAATTTCAGGATGAAAAGAAACCAGGCTAATCATTTAGGTATAGTGCATTTTGCCTTAGCTCTTCTCTGTGCATGGTTTAATAACTAAATCAAAGGAAATGGAAGCAGAAGTAGCAGTCTTCTGGGTCACTTCCTATCATTTATTTTGTGATCTTGAGAGAACCATTTCTTATCATATGTGAGTACATTTTTAAGGTCAAGTGACGAGAAGGATGTGGCCTCAGAAATAGGACCATGAGTTTAAAAACCAATCCCCAAATAAGAGGGAAAATGAAGACAGTAATTAAGAGGAATAATCAAAAAGACTTAGGAATAAACACAAGTAAACTGAGTATGAACAAATCAAAACCCAAGAAAAAATACATGGAAGCTACTGAAGTGAAATAACATAAAAATGGAAGATAAAATCTACAAGAAACCATAGCTGTAATGTTAAATTTATTTTCAAATACAGAAGAAATAAGAGAAACTTTAGGTCTGATAATACAGGGTGTCCAGGCTGGATGACATGTGGCAACCAATAAGAAAGAGATAATAGCAATAAATAGGAAGAAAAGAAATTGTAATTATTTACTATTGTTCCATGTACAAAAGAGGTAGACCCATATATTCATATGACATGTGAATATATTCACATATATTCATGTATATATTATATATATATATAATTAGAAAATATGTAATAAGAAAGTACAATAAAGCAACAATTTTATACTGCTTGAAAGAAACATACAATATTTAGTTATGAATTTTCAGGGGAAATAATGTGCTGTTTTTTCAAAGTCAAAAAAGATTGTCAGTGATTTCTCTGTCTTTTACATAAGTAGACAGAGTAGACACAAATTGCAGGTGTTTAGCCTCAGCCTTAGTAGTTGATTTTTGTTGTAGGAAAGTGTGTGCTTTTAAGAAATATTACTGGGTTTGGGTTTTTTTGGCTTTTAACCAAAAATATTCCAAAGTGTATTCTCTTTATGCCAGACCAGATAATAGAAAAATATCTAACTCCTCGCTGCCTTTTAAAACTTGGACTCTTTGTCTATTTAGCCACTCACTGCAATATCATGGGATTTCTGAATCATTCAGGCTGAAAAGGATCTCAGGAGGTCTGCAGTCCAACCTCCTGCTCAAACAGGCTCAGCTGTGAGAGCAGAGCAGGGTGCTCAGGCAAATCTTGAAAACATTCAGCAAAAGGTTCACAGCTTCACTAGGCAGCCTCTTCCAACACTTCATGGTCTTTGTGGAGTAGAAGTTTTTCCTTGTAATTCAGACTGCTTCCATTTCAATTTTTGATCACTGTAATTCATTCTTCCATTCCTGCTTCTCAGTAAAAAAACCTGGCTCTGTTTTCTCACTAACATCTTCATAGGAACTGGCAGGGCTAGAGCAGATACCCCAAACACATCCCTTCAGCCTGAACAAGCCCAGCTTCCCCAGCTGCTACTCTGAGGGTAAGTTCTGCAGCCCCATCCAGACTTGTGTCCTTTTACTAAACCCATTAGATTTTATCTAATTCTTTCTTTGTACTGGAAGTGAAAACCGGATGCAGCTTCCCTTATGTGGTCTGTATCTGAGGTTAATAATCTGAGTATGTTTTCTGGCCTGAGAACAACGATTTCCACAAAAATCTCTGCATTTCATAGCTGCTAGTATAGAAGTAGATGTAATAAATATCTGCTATGAACTTAATCTTATTCCAATGCATGTAAAATACTGCATTCTGCAATCGATACATTTCTCTAAGAACAAAAACCTTCAAGACAACTTTTGCTTCCAGAAAGCCATGTGCACAAAAAATGAACATTGCATGGGAAAGGACATGTCTTATCTCTAATCAGTAACCTCTAATCAGTAAGCACATTGCATCCAGTGTGCTTATCTGAAACAGAAGCTCAGAGTTACAGAATAGAAGGTATTTTATGCTTTTATTATACACTGAATTTTACACCTGTTATCAGGGTCATTTCTTTATAATAAGGAAACCCATGGAAAATAAAAAGGGTAACATGACTATTTTGAACTGGCATTGACATTTAAGTTCTCCCTGTTCTTAAGAATAATATTTGAAAGAAAGATAGAAATGTCAAAAAAAAATGCCCAGTGTCTACCTGCAATATTATAAATTGCCTTAGGATTCCTATTTATACCTTTTTACTGTATTGCTATTCCAAGATGCTAAAGTCTTTATTTATGGCATTTTTATTTTAGCTTAATTTGTTATTTTACAATAAAAGAAATTAACAGAAGCTTTATAAACTGGAAGAATCTGAAAACTTAGAAAGTAGAAAGAACTCTTACTTGGAGACTGGCCAATTTTCCAACTTGAAATTTCCCAATAGAAATGTGTCATAAGCAAGAAATGTGTCATGTGAACAAAGCATTAAGAAACACACTCACAGTAGATTTGTGATTTGTGGAGTTTTATGTTTATTTTTTTTTAAGCTGGATCAATTCCTTGTTCTGATTTAGTGTATAACAATGGGTGCTGGCACAAATGTGATACTGAACCTCAAAGAGAAGGGAGGTCAGTGTTGTTACCAGCACTTTTTCTTTCTACCTGGGGGGATTCAAAGTAATAGAGGTTGTGACAGTTAGAGATCATCTGCCTTGGAGCAAATAGGCTGAATTGTCATAGATCAGTGTTTAAATGAGCCCACAGGGTGGAACTGGGAACCCTGGCTGACTGGGTGGGCCAAAAGGGACATTGACAAGAGTCTTAAATATTTGCTGTAGGTCAGTGATCACACCAATTTGCTGTTTTCCCCTTAGCTGGGATAATGGATTTTTAAAATTTCATTGTTTCCATGGAAACTGAAAGAAAATCTGTGTTCATGCTTTCTTTGAAACCCTCTCTCTTGCATTCTTCCTTCAGTTCACACACCTTCAGAAGTCTTTCCCCACACTATCTCATTTTATCTTTCTTCTTTAAAGTAAAATTTTGGGACTTTTTAGGAAAATGTCTATATTTTCCACCTATCTTTAGCATTTGAGTATACCTAGATGTTAATACATGTTCCTTATGAAAAATCAATGGGCCTAGATCATGCAGATCATTTCATATGTCACAATGACCAGTGCTCAGGCTGAGGATTTTCAGTACATACTAACATACTTTTCATCTGAAACTGCCAGCACAGTGGTCCATAACATAGAGTCAATTTAAATTGTTACTTCAGTATATAGCTGTTGATACAAAGCTTCTGGATGTAACTCTAATTTTGACAATTTTCAAACTATTTACTCTTACAGTTATGTTGTCCTCAGCCTACTGTTTACAATGTATTAAAAAAACAGCCTTTCGGGATATTTTACCCAAAAAAATTCATCAATGTATTCTAAAAAGACCCAAATAGAATATAAATTACATCCCCATTAAAAAAACATGGTTTTATGTCATAAAGCTGGAGGATGTACTTGAAGTGTGAGTTATGTGAAGTAGGTATTTATATTGTATTAGTAAATTAAAGTTCATTTGGTCTGAGTAGAAGCTGAGAACTGAAAGAGCCAAACACATAAAGCAAGGATTTACTGTCTTCCATCTGCTTTATACTGTGAGATATACCTTCCTTGGCTACTTTTCTATCACAAAAGTTAAGAGACTGAGGTGATGGGCTATGAATCAGAATCACCTTGATGATTTCACTCCTGATGAATAAGCTCTCCTGAGAGCTCTGAAGAGTACAACAGAATGGAGTCTCATGGCCAGGGCTGAGGTCACTGTGGGCAAATCTGTCTGTGAGCATCACGGGCTGCTCAGGATGTTATGGCATGCTCAGGTTCTGGCCAGCATAATTGAAAACTGCTGTAGACCCTGCCTGGATGGTTTTTGTCTAGACAAGGCTGCATGAGTCTAATCGGAAGCAGCAGTTCAGGCATAGATGTGAGCACAAATATTGCTGCAGTTGATGGTCTCAGGACAAGCCTCCAATAGAGAAGTCCAAATTAAAAAAGAAAATATTAAAAATCACATAATTCCAATAATTTTGCCTTTGAGATCCAGCCTAAATATCAGCAGATTGTCTCAGTCAAGACAGAAGGTCTTCAGACATGTCTGGGTAAGTGACATCTGCATATAATTGTGCAAGATAGTGACTTTAGATTACCGAATTTCATCAAAATTGGTTGGAAGAGTTGTACTTTTGAAGAATGGGATCTAAATTACCTCCTGGATCTAGATCTTAGACAGCTCTAAGGGAACATTAATCATTAAAACCCTCCAAGACAACTTCCAAATGGCCAGACAATACAAACACTTTTGATGCAAATGTAGGCAAAAAATATGTATATGTGCCATTGAATATCCTATCATTTACTGATAATGAAAAGTTTTCAGTTGCTTAAATTTGTTTTATTTACTTCAAGTTTACTATTTTTTTATTTGTGAAATGTGGTAGCTGAAAAATGTTAAAACGATTTTAGTGCAAAAAGAAAAAGGTGCAAAGACCATGACATACAAATCAGGTTTTATTAGCTACATGTTTAGAAAGAGAAAAAAAAATAGAAGAAGACATTCCAGGTTTTATTACCATGGGTTCTCACACTCCAGTCTTTCATATCATATGTTTATAGACATGAGATATGCAAGGGAATACATTAAATACCACACATCCATATTTCAAAGATATATTTTAAGATCACAGATGTTTCTGAAGGTTAATAGAAATTATATTCATTTGACTATCAGTTATACATGGTATAGATTAGGTATCATGCATTTATTTATATGAATATTTAAAGCAGAATATTTCCACTCTCTCCTCTTGGAAAGATAGCGAGAATTTTTGTTATTAATATATTTACTGAGAAAATATGTATAATTTAAATGCTGATTTACTATGGAAATTGTGACACCTCATGAGCAATAACAAGTAAAAGGAATTTTTGAATCAAGTATTTTATCAATGATTTATTTGATAGAGTCATCCTGCAAGTGGAAGATGAGCTCTAGAATTGTTGCTATAGATTAAAGGGATGATGAAGCAAGAGCATTTGAGATAAGGGAAGAGTAGGAAGAAGGCACTAGGGAACGGGAATGAAAACAGAGCTGAACTGTAGTTCTGAATGTAAGAGATAAAGCCTTCTTTTCTGTTTTTCCTGTCTCTACTTAGTCTTAAAATGCAAAGTTTGAAGTATTTTTACTTTTTTTTGAATCTTCTTTAACCTTGCACAATGCAATGAAACTTCTGAACCAGCCTTTTCCCCCCCTTTTTATCCTCTTCCCCATTCTAAAATAAGCATTCATTGGGAACATGGAGGCCTTAGATTTTTGATCTTCAGAATTACATGAATATTGCATTGCTACTGTAATCTTTGGATCACATTTCCACACCAAAATGAAAGAAAAAACCCCAAGAAGCCATACAAAATAGAGAGCATACAGATGTGATGGCTCTGTGGGGGTGCAGCATACCTTGTCTGAAGCTACCATCTACTAGACCAAACAAAACAGGGCAGCACAATTTTGGCAGTCAATTCCAGGGAGGAAGCTAAAACCCTGGAAACAGTAAATAAGGACATCCATGACACCTGGATGCAATTAAATCACCAGAGATTAATCTAAATTAAAATCACCCACAGCACTGAAAGTAGATCCTAGAGTAAACTTGACAGAAGGAAAATATTTTTTAAACTAATGATACTTTAATAGAGTAATCTAATCCAGTTAATGCCTAGAGGGTTGTTTCTGAGCCAATTATAAAGGAAATCAACAAGAAAACAAAAATTCTAATGAATCATAAGTGACAGAACCACAAAAGACTTCTCTCATTGCACATTTTGATCCTCAGCATTTTCTGGAGAACTTATTACTATTTAATGTGAGATAGTTCTGAGCAATCCTGATTGTCCCAAATTCCTTTGCAATCTGAGAATTTTCTTGACTACTTTTCCTGTTAATAAGACTTTCCCTTTTTTCTTTTTTTTTCTGTTCATTTTTTTTTTTAATAGTTTGGACTTCTTGTTTTGGATTTTGCCATTGTTTTTTCTCTTGTCACATTCTAAGAGTGTGAATAACTTCTTTCCTTGATTTATATTGCTATGGTTTAGGATCTTAAATTTCAAGTGTTGATCATATAATAATTTTGCTTGAACCTTGCTGAAATGCATCATGTTCTGATCCTTCACTCTCTTTATATTCACAACATTTATATCTCTGTTTCAAATCTTTAATTTTATTTCCCACTATAGTTGTCATACACTTCAAACCATGAAACAAAGAGCTCCATATGTGAAGACCAACTGTAAGCATTAAAACTATGTAATATATCATGTTTACTTCACTGAAACACAGCATTGGTGTCATGTCAGCACTACAGTTAGCACTTGCTTTTTGTTGTTGTCATTGTGGAATTATTGCTGGATATTTCAGACTTATTAGGTGTATATTTGGCTGTGCTGTTTATTTCTTTCCCTCTTACCATGTGGTGATCTAGAAAAGAAGGATTATGCAGAAAGTGTCTGGCTGTTTTGCACCAGGGCTCTAAAAAGAAATAACTCTCCCATCCTGGCTCTGGGACACACTGACTGTGTAGGAATCCCGCCACAGTCAGCTCTCATTTTCACAGAGGCAATAAAACACATGCAAGAAGTTACTCCCACACTCAGTTGAGATTCAATTCAGAAGCAGGAGTAATGATGCTTTGATATGTTAGTAAAAAACCTAATTTTGTTGTTTTTTCTGAGAAAAAAGTCTGGGGTTTAGCAAAGAAAAAATTCTACTTGAGGGAAAAATAATTATTTGCTCTTCAGAGATAAGGTCTGTTATTATTTGGTGCATAAAATCTTCTGAATTCAATAATGAGCATAATTATAAATTTTATAACATAGAGAAAATATTAAAGGAGGTTAACCCTTCTTTTCATATTTATTCACCTGTTTCATTTCTTCAACTCTGCACTGTGTTATTTTTCAGGGTACCCAATTCAGATGATTCATTCCAGCTTTTGTATATAATTATTTTTGCATACTGTTTTGCAATAAAATACAAATAGATGTTTAAGTAACAGAAGTGCGGTTGAGAATGTCTTCTGAGGTTAAAAAAAAGTATGCAGTAAGAAACACGTTAAATAAAAATCTAACTTAAAATACACACTATCAATGTTTTGCTAGAAGAGATATAGAGTATTGCTAACAGAAATTCAAATACATTTCAAATTCAAGTTGAACCTAGTGTTTAATATAATAGTATATGCTTGAAAATGTTCTCAGATTTCCTAGGACCATCAAAAGATTTGGGTTGAAAAGGAACGTAAAGATCATCTAGTTCCAAATGCCATGGGCAGGGACATTTTTCACCAAAAAAAATTAGTTAACTGCATAATTTGAATCTGCAGAATTTCCAGTTAAAACTACAGTTCCTGGTTTTCTTTGCTAACATTATGAGCTTTTGAAGATCAGGGGAGAAAATTTATGTCTGCTTTCATAATTCAAGGCTGAAAGAATATGTATCTCCTAAGTAGCTCACTCCAGCTTAAAACTATTGGCTTTGGGGAGATTTTCCACAAAAGGAAATCTTAGAAATATGGGTTTGACTGTAGCAGGTCTGCCTATTTGTGCCTTGTAAAAGATGTTTTTCAACAGCAACCCAGTAGGCTTTTCATCCTTTACCATACCTGATTGCTTAGCACAGCCTTTACTTCAACCCAGGTATTATGAACTGGGGTTAAAAAAGAGGGATGTGCACATCTGTGTGTGTGT
>JAHXMQ010000807.1:6524049-6567676 GCA_020466415.1 Ammodramus savannarum pratensis | reverse complement strand
GTCTGTCTGTGGTCTGTGTGTGCCTGTGGTCTCTGTGTGTGTATGTGTGTGTGTGCGTGTGATTTAAAATCAGAGGAAGCCCAAATCAGATTCTTGCTGATATGCTGAGTGGTTTGAAGCGACTAGACATCCCAGAAGGGGTTATCCACTCTGTACTGCTCAAATTACTGGCCATAGGAAAAGACTATTCCCTAGGATTAATGCTCTTAGCAAAATGAATGCAGTCAAATAGCAACCCTGTTATCATATGTAATAATTTTCATGAACATAATCCTGCTCTTAGTGCTGAGTAATGACTATTTTCACCACCTAGATTCTCTTGAAGCTCTCCAATTTCACTTTCTATATTCAACCCTCTAAAAGATAAGATAGAAGCTGAATTTCCAAAGCACTTCGCTGTCTCTTTAAAAGCAGCATTTTGATAGCTATCTTCTCAGCATTTGGGTTACGAAATTTTAATTTGCAACGTTGAAACAGAAGTATGTAGTGTCTAAGCACTTTTGAAACAGATTTTTTGTAAATATTGAGATTAGATTTACGCCTTTCATTAAAAGCCCATCATCAAGACTTACAAAATATTATTTCTATAAAGAAATCTATTTGCCTATTTTTAATGACTTTGCTAGTAATTGTGATAATATATTCTGTAAACAAGCAACGATTTAAATTTTTTAAACTTTATTAAAAGCATAAAAGACAAAAATATTAACGGAGATTGTGAAAGTTATTAATGGTTGGTTTTCAATGTAATAGACAATCATGAATAATTTTGATGATTGTTCACTTTTCTTCATGATAAACTGTTGTATCTCTTAGAGAGGAGTGTATCATATTTATAGATTTTTTAAAATGTAATATTAAACAACAGTACAATATTGATGTTCTAAGATATTTAATGGCTCTTCATTCAACATTTAGAAGCATTTACAACCACTTCATCTTTATTTTAAAATCTTAATTTGTTTACAATTCATTGAGATGTAAACAAGATATATTGTGTAGCTTTGATATGAGATCTTGATCGGATTGTATTTAGCAGTAACAGAACAGGCCAAAAAGGGTCTAGTTTTCTGTCTTTCTGTTTTACTTTGATTTTTTTTCCCCCTAAAATTAAGGAAGGACAAAGTCATTTGAAAATAGAAAATTTGATGTCACAGCTAAACGTAGAATCTATTTGACTAACTTTTACTGGAAAGAAAAAAAAAGAAAAAAAAGAAGATGACTGTCCTATCATGATTTTTCTTCATATTTCCCAATAATTCTCTATCACTCTTAGTGACAATCTCTGATTAAGCAAAACCTTTCAATGTTTAGTGGGACTTTCTAATTAAGCAAAACCAAATATGAATGCTCATTTATATATCTGAAGATCTTATCAGTCCTGGCAGAATATTCCAGAACAGAAAATTAATTTCTAAATTACAGCTTCCTTGATGCTTTCTAAAATTGTTGTTTAATAATTATTTTTATTTTTTTTTAACAGTATGTGATACCAAGGAATCATTTTCATTCCAGCTAGAGGAATGTGGATTGCTGAAAGCATTTTTAATACTAAGGAGTAGGTGAGGACATAGATAACTAATGGCTCAGATTCACATCCTGACTAACATTTTCAATAATTTGGTGATTGCAGCTATTCCAAGCCAAAGCTGTGGTTTTTAATACAGAAAATTCAGATTTTCCCTACTCATATGTTTTGAAGGAGTTTGGAGACTTCTTTAAGTATAAAAAAACAGTTGCAAGGAATCAAAATTGTCTTTTTATAGTTACTTCTACAGTTTGCAAGTGTAATTTATCTGCAGGGAACAGGAAAGTAGGAAGGTTATTTGAATATCATATCTACATCCATATTTCCCAAGGTGGTGGAAAATATCAGACAGGTCTAGAGAAAGGCACTCCTTTCTCATGAGCACTCTGTCTATGACAGCAGGGTTTCCAGAGTTTCTCACTATATTTTCCAATGTGTAGTCTCATATTTCAATTGTATGGAGTCTGCAACTGAATTCAGCTCAGAATTTTTATTTTTTAGATATTTTCTTTAATTAGTCTCAAAGCTAACTATTAGAGTTTATGGCTTCTTTGACTCTAATTGTAGGGCTGTGAGTCAGAATGTCTCTTTTTTATTGGCTGTGCTGTAGAGGGATTTGAATTCACTCTGAATAAAATGAGAAGTTCAGCTGATCATCAGTGATTCTTTTTAAGAAATAAATTTTCCCCCTTAAACCAAATAATCAGCAATTTTTTGGGGAATTGTAGAATGAAATGGAGGCTTTAAAAGTCTCCATAGATTCTGGTGTCTGCATCCTTTTTCTCCTGTTTTTCTTCTTAAACATAGTCTACAGGCTTCTTTTGAAATGCACTGCAGGGAAGCTCAGTGTTAAAAGTTAATGTCCACTGGCTGAGGCTTCATACTGTTTCAGCAAAGACAACTCTCTAAAATACGTCACCTATTCCATTCTAAAGTTTCTGGTTAGACAGGCTCAGTTTTCTTCTCTTTTTGCCCAAAGCAAGACTTAAATCCATTCTGCTCACATCAAATATCATTTGGAAATTTGGAGAGAAAAAACTGATTATATGCAGTAAATACTAAAATTATTTTCCTATTTCCTATATTCTACATTTCCTGCATTTATTCACAAGACTTAAACAAATAATATATACATCTATATAAGGAAATATCTTTCATGGTGCTTATTGATTTTTTTTATACTTAAGCACAAAAGTATCTATTCAAAAGAAAAAAAAACAAGTAGTTACATAAGGTCATAGAATAATAGCCTGTGTTGGAAGGGACTGTAAAGATTATTCTTGAGGAAAGGACACATTTCACTAGACCAGATTACTCAGACACAACCTGAATCACACACAAACTCTTCAATGTCTTCTACTCAAACTGGCAAAGACTTTTTTTAATGTGGAGCTCCCTTCTGACTTAACGTGGATTCCCTTCTGACTGGTCCCTATGATTACACTTTTGCTGCTAAATGAAGTATGAGGAGGCATTTTCCCAAATACAAAGGCCAGTGCATCCAGAGAACTGAACATATAATTTTATAAGATCTCTCAGCCTTCAAAACCAGCCAAGAATGTTACTGTCCTAAACTGTGACTGAGAAGCATTTGGGGAAGTGCTAGTTTACACAGTCCCAAAGTTCTAAATGTCAAGGACTATTTTGATCGTTCACTAGTAAAGAAGAAGTAATTGCTCTGCCCAGTAATTAAGCATGGCTCTGTTCAATTCATTAACCCAGACACAGTTCAGGGACACAGTGGTGCCCCCTGTGTTACACCAATGGGTGTAACAATTCAAATTATGACTGAGCAACTGAACCCAGAGCAGGCACCACTTACTGAAGTAAGAACACCTTAGCAACATTGAAGGCTGACTCTTTAGCCTGGATCAGCAACCTTAGTAACAAACTGCTGCAGCAATTCATCATACAGGCTGTCTTGAGTCTGATTTACAAAGGGAAGCCTCAGCAGGGGTTCTGGTATTGGCACTAGATAAAACAGACTGAAGGTGAGTTTCCCTAAAGCAAAACTTCAGTATATGAAACTATTCCTGCCTAACCATTGTTCTCTTCTTACTGGTAAATGATAGTATCCATTTCATTAACAGATTTGAGGGTTCACCTGAGCTCTCAATGATCATGAAGTATTTCATAAATTAGGAAAATGGCAAGGTTTTTTCTACTATTCTCATTTTTTTCACTGTGATATTATAAGCTTTTCAAAGTTAGAATCTTGTGTCCAAATATACAGAAAGTATTTACAGGTGACGCTTCAGTATTTTATATATTTGTATCTCTTGTATAAAGGAGCCAGATGTTATTAACCTGTATATATAAAGATGCTAAGAGGGTTAAAAGGAATTTAAAAAAAAATGTATTTTATGATTCTTAAGGTCATGCTGGCATTACTTATATTTATTGAGGAATGTCCCCAGTGGCTGAGGTGACAGTCACCGAATGGCCTGAACTGATGCTCACAGAGCATGAGCTGAGCCAGGGGCTGGCTGCATGCAGCCTGACAGGAATGAACCTTGGAATGGTCTGACTCCTAAGCTGCTCCCAGGAAGCTCCTCTCAGAAATGTAAAGCAGTTGAATATTTCTCAAGTTGCAACACAAAAGAAGAGAATAAGTTGTATGTATACACCAGTGTACATCTTTACCTGCTGCTACTACTATTAATCACATAGAAACTGCACATCAGTCTAAAAGTAATTTCTCAAGAATCTGAACACGATATACAGTAGTATTATGGCCAAACACTGAACTCTTTCAGTAACTGAAATATTATACTTCATGCATACATTACAAAGCATTTTAACATCTGTAAACTGAAAAAAAAAATATCTGCTTTGTTTGTGAGTATACTTTTGGGTGCAAAATAATTAGCTATTATAATTGTCTAGTAATAAAATGTTAGTCTGTTGCAACTACATTATCTAAAACAAACAAAAAATTTCTGAAGGAAACACATTTTAGAAAGGTTAAAATTGATGCATTTGCTGATATCTTCAAATGTACTTTGTATCAATATATATCCAAGAGTTCTATTTAAAATATAAGCTCTATCAAATTGAATTTAAGGATCCTAAAATGTATTTTAAAACATGTAATTTGATTATTCTGAAATACAAAAACCAAAATTTATATTGTAAAATAGTCCAGGTTCATAATATCATGGGTTTTAAACTGCAAGTATTACATTTATGTAGATCTTCAAAAAGAAAATCTGATTCATCCAACTGAGCCAATGTGCTCAGCTAAAATTCTTATGTTAATGGACTCATCTTCACAGCCAGTACAGAAAAATAAGGTTTTTCTAGAAGTCATTGAAGATTTTCTGCTCTTCCAATGCATTGAACAACAATTCACATAGGTGAAGTTACCAGCTAGATCCAAATTTCAAAAGAAACGCTCCAAATTTGTCTTCCTTTATTCTGTCAGAAGAATCTTTCCTTGAGAGGAGATTGTCATCGAGGACGGCCTGGTGCTTTCCACCTCCTGTCTGCAGCACTGTCTTCTGTAATGTGACTCTGTGGAAGTTGATTCCTTTTCTTCCCGCCTTTCCTGTTTCTCACAGCTCTGTCCAATTCTAATTTCTTACCTGTGATTGCTACTGAAAAAGACTAACTGGGTACAAACTAGCAAAGCAGAGGCATTTCTCAGGAACACCTTAATAATTCTGATCAACATTATCCTAACAACATGGTATCTTGACCTGCTGTATAGTTGTCAGTTTGGGAGCACTTACATCCTCTGTGAAGAAAATAATACTTTGAAAAGTTTATCATGTGAGTTTTATTCAGCCGTGTATCTCATTCTGTTCACTTCCTATTGATCCCCAGATCTTCTCATATATAATATCTCAAAAATTCTGTAAGAGAGAAATAAACTCTAGATATACTGATCTGATTTCTCTTTAGCATTGACAAACACTACCAGCTGCACAGTAAATAGCTCTCTTTACTTATGCATGGACCCCATTTGTTTTTCCAAGATTGTAGTACCTACAAATTTAGGAATTTCCAGAAGATAATACTCCTTGGAACCTTGTGAGATCTTAAGTTGAACCCTAAATTTTGAGTTATGTTTTTGAGCCAATTGTTTTGTAAGTGTGCAGGATATTGGATCTAAAGTATTAAGCAAAGGGAAAGATATTATTTTGTTTAAAAAACAAAACTTCATCCAAGAACATATGATAGGAAAAGGAAATAGGTGAAGAATGGCAAAAATTAGGAAGTGCATTTTTAGAATTTGAAAGTTGAGATCAGTGAGGAAAAGGATACCTCACTGCTACATTTACTTTACAAGTAGCTGGTGTCTCGTAGCTGGTGTCTCAAAACAAATAATACAACAGACTGAAGTATGGTGTAACCCCTTCAGCTTTCGTAACAAACATGAGACTCAGGCAGTTTAATATTCCTCCAAATCCCCTGAAGTTTGGAGAGTTATTTCCAATATAGGAGCAATAAAAGACTATTCATAATAATTCACCTTATCTTCATAATGATGAAAAATAACCATTCTGGTATTTAACACCTTCCCTTCGAATATTTTCAAGAAGCAATCACTCAATTCAAAAACTAGAGCAGACAATAAATCAAACTGTTACTGGCAATCTTGGTGCAGAGCTCGGAAAATGGAAAACCCATCACCTTAGTAGTTCCACAAGGCCAAAGTCAAAGCACATTTGGCATACTTACAGAAAATGTATCTGAGTACACATTTCCAAAGTCAGACATTATATAAAGCATTGCTTCCAGGCCAGCGTGTTTCCCCAAAAAATTTATAACTCAAAATAAGCTACCCTCAACTTTGCACAAAGAGTTCTATATGCATAGTCTTTTTCCAAGTCAAGAGATATGCCTGAAAAAATTCAGGAAATGAAAAAACTCCGGAAAATGAAGTTACATACAAGTTCTTTGAGTAGAATTACAAAATGGTCTGTTAAGGATGCTAGTTATTGGAAATAGTTATAAAATTTCTGAAAAAGTCACTGTTTTCCCTAATGAGCATAAAGCTAATTGGCAGTGAAAATAATTCCATACTTTTGGTAATAAAAGAGTTTTCAAAACTACTAGGAGTTGTAAAGGTAAGTAAATTCAAGTAGGTGAAGTTAGACTTCTTAGATTGTAAAGTTCAGTCTTTTTCACCTTGTCCCAGAGAAGATGTACTAGAAGTAGATAATGCTTTATATCCAAGCAGTGAATCTGATCTGGATTTGGTTCTTCCATATTTTACCTAAATAGGTTTGAAATGTGAAATGAGAGTTCCTGCTGCAACACACAGAATGAATGGAAAATGGATACATGTTTTAATTTCTGAGAATAGCTATTCACAGAATACGCAATAATAAATAACAGAATGTTCTGCAACAGAATATTAACAATGTGAAGGGACTAACCATATAATTCTTTATCAGAAAGGACGCTGGCTCCCCAGGATTAGGAAAAAAACAAATGAACTAAAAATCATGTAGGGAGACCTTTCAGTGTGCCTTCTGAATATTCATCTGTCTCTAAACATTTAATATTGGCAACATTAAGGGACTGGACCAGTTTAAAAAACTATGGCAATTTGAATGTTTTTAGGGAAGAATACATTTTCTTCAGTATCTGTCAATTTCTGTAGTACTCATACGTGTTCCTTCAAATAAATTTTCCTAATACTTTTACCCAAGTAGGGATGTTAACTGTACTGTATTTAGAAGACAGATTTTTTCCTCAAGAAATATGTAATAGCAACAAAATCAGAAAAGACAGGTCTGAAAATAGAGCTAAAAGATGCAGTTTCCTTAGCAACAAAAAATCTCAGATATCCTCTAAATTCCAAAAACTTGCAAAAACTGAATAAAGCATCTTTTGTGTTCACATTCTCCCCTGCCATTTATTCTGAAGCCTTGCTTTGTAATTATAGGTGTTCATACAGGCAAATTAAGTACTCTCTGAAATGAAGTACTTCAGTTCCTAACAATTTGCCTTACTTATATTTTTGAGGTGGCTTATAAAAGTGTACAGATTAAATATTTTTACACATTGGCTGGAAAAAATGGAGGAAACTAAAGAAGATACATACACACACATACACACACACATATATTTAATACATATACATATATACATACATTATATCTATATATATTAAATACAGAAAAAGAAAATCCCTCAGAAACAAATAAACAAACTAAAAACAACTCCAAACCCAAAGAAATTGAAAAAGAAATGAAGACTAATTATCAGAAGATGATACAGGGTATGGAATGGCAGTAAGGGGCTAAGTCATGGCAATTTTTGTAGGAAAGGCATTAATGTAGCTCACAAGAAACAATGCACAGAAATGAGAGAATTAGCACAGAGAAAAATAGGAAATAACTATACTAAAAAATCACAGGTAAAGGAAGTAGGATTTTAAAAATATAAAAGGTAAATGTGTTTAGTAGAAAGGTTGATAAGAAAATTCAAGAAAGTATTGATTTTCTGTTGTGGTTTCCTGCATGTTTTCCGCAGAGTTTGGCCACAAGCCTGTGCTGGGCTACAGTCCTCATATGAGCTTTGAGGGGAGACAAAATGAATCTGTACAAGTGTTCTTCTGGTATTATCCAGTGGTATCCTTACCTCCAGTGCAGATAGCATGCAAGACCAGGTTTCTTCCAGAAGCAAGCTCTCTGACACACAGGCAAGGAAGATTTCCAGGCAGCCACCTGGGTATAACCTGGGTGGTGCCACCACAAGCATCCCCGAGGATTAGATGGGGAACCAGACCTGAGGTCACTGAGCTCAATCAGTTGAGAGTGGGACCAAAATTCCAGTTCTAAGCTTAATTGTCAAAGTAGGATGGGAGGGTTGCAAGTAGTCTTTAGTTTAGTGTTAGATTATTCAATTTCAAAATGTTATGTATGATAAATACCAAGTGATCGGATCAAATTTTTCTGACTCAGTTTAAGATGGAAAATCCCTACTAATATCAGAGATATGATTGATAAAGGTGTGGAATGCCTCTTGCTTTCAAACTCTAGAATGTCTAATGTTTTCCTGCTGTAGTCAAAAATCAATTGGGAATATTGCAACAATTAACTTGGATATGAGATTTATTTCCTTTCTTTTCTATCATTTATCTAAATCTAAATGCTTTAAGCAACCAGCTGGATGTTTCTTTCCTTCTGTTTTATTTCTCTGAATCCTTCTTTAAAATACCATTAATATTCATAAAACATTTAATTAGAGCTTTTTTTTTCTGTATGTGTGTTTTTCAGCTCAGCAATTAGTAACCCTGTGTCACAATTTCCCTTTAGTCACTTGCATGGAGCCTAATTCATGAAAATTCATGCTGAGGAATGAAAAAAACAATTGGCATATTTCTAGGAATTCTAATTCTGCCCATTACCGAGATAATCCTTTTTTTATTTCCAGGATGATTTTTTTAGTTTATATGCAGGGTGAAGCAAATATTGAGGTGGAAATTCTATTGTTTATTGTTTACTGTTTTCTACTTCCTCTCCTCTTTGCCTTGTTGACACCATATTTTGCAGAAATATGTTTTCAGCAAACAGTCACAATTCCATTACATTGTTGTTGCACAGTTAAAAAAATATTTTCCTAACTTATTTATTTGAGCACATCAACTTGGATTATTATTAGATCATTCAATCAAAATTCCTTAAAATCAAAGGAAATTCGGTTCTTTGCAGTCACCACACAGTTGATGACTCTTGAAGTTGCAAGGGACAAAGGATGTGTCTGCACTTAAATAAAACAATTTAGATTAAATCTGCACTGTTGCAACCTCTGTGACTGTTGTAGGAAATGGTTTAACCGCTTCTGTCATTTTTTCAGTGGCACTATGAAGCACAGTTCAGTGCAGTCTATCCTGTTCTGTGCAAACAAAAAAATCTCTGAGCCAGGAGACATTGACTACATGGTATATTTTTTAGATTATTTTAGGTGGCTTACTTAAGGTCAGCTCAACAAAATTTCGGGTTATAATTTATAATCCTGAGACCAAATTGCTATTGCTTATGATGAGAAACCAAGAATCCAAAGGGAACTTTTCAACAACATACTTCACTGTTGAAAAGATTTGTGTTATCACCAGTTAATTGAATTTTTATCATGGACTTTTTTTGAAGTCGAAGATAGAGTTTCTGGTCAGAGGAAACACTGGAGGCAAAACTAGACCAATTTTTAATCATAACAGTTTCTCATATATTTGAGCAAAATATTGGTCCTTCTCCTATGTTGAACTTTTGCCATGTGAATACTTAGAGATATCAAAATCTGAAAAAGTTTTCTGAAACTATATTCTTTATTTCCAGATAACTCTAATCAGCATATTTATTTTCCCTCATTTTGCCTCTTCCATTTATTTGGACTAAGCAGTTGAGGAACTTAAAATGGGGCCTTTCCCCACTTGGTACTTTAACTTATTCTCATAGAAACAATTGTCTCTTCTATCACCTGCTGTTTCCATTTGCTATGTCTCAGCTTTGTCCACTTCAAAGTAAAAGATATTTTAAGCTACGTGTTATTTGATGGAACTGTATGGCTTTATGGAACAAAGACACAATCCAATAAATTCATCAGATGCTTTCTCCAAGTCAGAGTGGTCACATACTTGTCTTGTTATTTCTAGTAGGAAGAATTCTCCTACATCATTTTGTAAGACCTTGACAAGCTTTTAAATCCAAGCAAATCTACTGAGAAAAAAATGATGTTTTGGTGCGTTTTTTGCATGAGTTTTACTTTACTGCAGGTAGCTATTAGTTGGTTTTTGTTTCTTTTTCCTAATTACTCCTGTGCCTAGACAACAGTTTCCTTTATCCCAAAGCAGGTAAATAGAAAATTAAATTAAAAATCATTAGCCTTAAAAATATATAGGATTTGCTTTAAGTTTTTATCAATAATGCTGGAATGGGTGAAGCCTTTACTCATTAATGACTCCTTTTAGAAATAATTACTTCACTGTTCTTCTCTGGCTTTTGATTTCAATACAACTTCGGACATAAACTACTGTTCAGTGTCAGGAAAACAAACTACATTTATACAGAACTTTTAATATTTTTGTCATTACTTTCATTATTGTCTTTTTCACATTGAGCCAATAAAATATATGTGAAAAGCCCCTAAAACATACCTAACTCTATAGTAGCATACAATAAATGCACTCTGCACTGTACATAACTGAAATTTATGTCATGGGCATCTTTAGTCATGAGCATCTTTGATATCAACAATGGAGAATTTTCTAAGAGAAGAAAAGCCTAATTGTCAATACTGCTTTTGGCTTGGATAGAGTTAATTTTTTTCACAGTGCCTTGCATTGGACTGTTTTGGATTTGTGATGGAAACAGATTATAACACCAAAATTTTTCATTATTTCTGAGCAGTGCTTACAAAGTGTCAAGACTTTTTCTGCCTCACATCCTGCCCCAGTGAGGCGGCTGGGGATGCACGTCTAGGGCAGTCAATATTGGTGATATACCATACCATACCATACCATACCATACCATACCATACCATACCATACCATACTTGTTCTTTTACACTCTCAACAATCATTTACTTTATTTACAAAATGAATAGAAAAAAGGGAAATAACTGCAGCAATTGGATTTTCCCTTACATTGGAAAACAGGAAGTCAACATTGACAGAATTATAAAGAAACACCAATTCATAAAATAAGATTCCTTTCTGAGTCTTTGAACTCAAGTGTCTGAATTTTCAGACAACTCCCAAAGTCTCTATATTTTTCTTTGTTTATTTCACTTTCTCTTTGAAACAAGTGAGGAGAAAGAGAAATCTATAAGTAAGAAAGAAGAAAGATAAACTTCAAAAGATTTCCACTTCACAACATCTGAGTAAAAAATACCTGAGGAAGAATCTGAAGGGGGTTTTGTGATGGTGGGTTTCTGTATGTGTTGCTGTTGCTTTTCTTGTTGTTGAAATTCTAAAATATATACTTCTGTGTTTAAAATATGAAGACGCATGGGGTAAAAGTTATGTGACAGATAATGCCCAATAATATAGCTGTATATACATATATGACCATATGAGAAGGAAAGTTTTATTTATGACATTTTAAAATGTTTACATTTCTGATGTTTGAAAAAACAAATAGGATAAATGCTTACATTTTCCTGTCTTTGTCTATGAAATATATGGTATTTCTAGTTAGAAATTTTTTATTAAAACCCAAAATCTATAAAACTTCATTTAAAACATCTAACCTTTTACTATATTGTTAAAATTTAATGCAATTTATGACAAACATCTACTAGTTTGTTTTATAGTCTGGACAAATAGAAACAAAGAAAAATTTTTCCATAGCTTCTTTTTTCTGCAGTGTACTGATCATCAAGTCTAATCTCCTCCCTTAATTTAAAAACATCTTCTTCTACAAGTAATACCAGGTATCAATCAGCTACTATGCCCCTGAGAAAGTTCTGGAACTCAATTAGTTTAGGAAAACATATACAACCAGCTACATTATGTATATTCTTAATGGTTATTCTTGAGTAAATACCGGAGGGAACAGATTTTATGTTTAATTTTCAGCATTTCTACATAGTAAATGAAAACTTTTCCACTCTAAATAGCAGATTTGGTAATTTTCAGAGTTTCATTCTAAAACACGCTGTGACTAGCAATAATATGTCACATAAAAAGCTTTATGAAATATTTTTTTCTGAACTTCTGAAGCATTACAAATTTTTAAGCAAACTTCAGCAATGGGCGGCCACACTTTTGAACTAAACTGTTCAGGGAATGAGGGAGAGGCAATCCTTGCCTATGGCTTGTAAGAGCACGAGTATGCACACCATATTTATACATATATTGGTGCAAAAGAGAAAGGGTCAAGTGGTTCTAAAGCCCTCTGTGATATCCCCTTAAATTCCACAAACTCTATGGAGAGTCATACTATAACTTTTTTCCCTTATGATTTCCCTGCTGGACATCATTTCAATGATGTTCAATGTATTTTGTCACTGTGTAACTGGAAATATGAGTATCTCTACAGAGGAGGAAAATAACCTCTCTTAAAAAAAGATCTCATTGCCTGGATAAGGAGAGAGAACAATTTATTTCAAAAGTATTACTCTCCTGAGAAGGCTGCAATTTAACTGAAAAACCAAAATTTCTCACATATTTTATAGTAAAAAAAAACCCCATGCAGTGTGAGATTCAAAGCTTTCATTATTTGTAAAAGTCTTTTTAAAGAAAGAAACCAAAATGAAGAGTTCTTTCATTTTGTTTCTGATCAAATCTACAGGTTACTTACAGAATCCATTAAGAGAGAACCATTTACACTGTCTGTTTAAAAAGACATTTATTTTTCACTGACTCAAGTATTTGGCAAAATGAAATGGGAAAAAAGCTTACTTAATTTCCAAGGAGAAGGAAAAAGTAGGACAAAGTAGGACAGTCAAGAATTTGTCTAGTTATCTCCTCAGGGAATCCAAGGCTTCAGAGTATACATAACAAGCTCTGAGCAGACAGAATAAAAGAACAGGTTTAATTACGAATATCAACCAATTTTTTCCCTCACAACGATAATTTTGAACCATCAGATTTGTTTATAAGGGAACAATAGCAAACAGGTGACTTCCATCCTTTATTCATGCTTCAGATAGAAATACATTCTTTTAGCATGTGAAGAGCTGGAGGAAGTCATTTATTTTCCAGCCAAAGACAGTCCTGCCAATTCTTATGTGATTTGTTTAATTAGTTGTTAAAAGATAATATGAAGATCAAGGGAAGTATATTAATTTCCTAAGAAAAATGAGGGAATAGAAATATAGCTTTGGTATCTGAAAACATACTACTGTCTAGTTTATGAAAGCATACTTGCGTTTTGTTTGGGGATTTTTGTTTTAGTTGATTGGGCTTTTGTGTGTGTGAGTTTGCTTAAGATACAAGAGTCTTTGTGGAAGATATGATTACATAAGGCATGTGAAACATAATTTTTTGTCTCTTTCAAAGGATCATTTCAAACAAAAATCTGTTTTTCAAAGTTTTGCATATTAAATGTAAAAGTCTGCTTACTAGAATGTTTTCTCTCAAATCAGCTGTTGATAATGTTCATAATGATATAAAATTTAAGAAAAAAACATTTTGATGACTGAGTTACTATATTTTGGTTTCTTATTAGCTATCTTAGACTGATAATTAAAAAGAAATTTAAAAAAATCCAGCAACTACATTAGTTGTATGCAAAAGAAACTATGCACATGCAAAAAGGGTACAAAAACAACTGATTCTTCTCACTTGTCATGACAGAAATGTTATGAAAAATGAAAATATAAAAACTACTATAATATTTTATATTGCCTCATAAGAAACATGATTCATTGATCAATTAAAATAAAATAAGCACTACACAGTAAGTTTGGGACCCTAAAATACTACAATTATTGATTTGTAACCAATATTTTAAATGTAGACATAGGAAATTACCCTGTTCTGGCTACTTTACACACTCAATTCACTTATTCTCTTCCATGGAGATGTTAGATTATATATTGCTCTTTGCTCTTTTTGACATCAAATTATGGACCTGTCTCCCATAGTTTAACCAATCTTCAAAAGCTGCTGATACCATCTCTGTCCACAATCTTCCACATTAACAAATTACAGAAGGTTTCATTTGCTTACAAGTAATTTCTATTTCGTTCTTTAACTGACCACAAATTAGCATAAACAAATGCCTTCTTTGTTCTCATATTGCAAGATTTAATGGATAACAGTTCTGCACTCACCAGTTTGGACTGGTTGACCACAATGGAATTTTCTTCATTGCAGCACATGCAGCATTATGTTTTTGATTGGTGACCAAAGCATCACAGACACACACCAATGTTTTCACTATTGCTGGACAGTGCTTACACAGCATCAAGGCCTGCTCTGTTTCTCTTGCTGCCCTGTGAGCAAGCAGATTAAAAGTGAAAAAGAAGTTGGTACAGCTGATCCCAACTGATCAAAGGAATATTCCATATCATATGTACTGTACTTGGCAATAAAAGCTGAGGGAGAGAAGGAAGAAGGGAAGGATTCTCAGAATTATGGTGTTTGTCTTCTTACAGTGTTTGTAAACAAGTGGCTGTGCCAGGCTAAGCTGCTGATTGAAGTTCACCCACAATACACCCTCTCATTACATTACTGTATATGTAATACATATTCAGTACATTCCCCATTACATTACTGTATATGTAATTTTTTTTAGTGTTTCTTTCCAAAGTATAAAAAAATCAGTTCAGAGAAGAGCTAAGATGTTTCAGGCATTGCAATAGCCTGCCCAGGGAAGTGGTGGAATCACCATCTCTGGAAGTGTTTGACAGGCATGGGGATGAGGCATTTTGGGATGTGTCTTAGTGGGAACACAGCAGTGCTGGGCTAGCAGTTCAATGATCTAGAAGGTTATTTACAGCCTTAATTATTTATTATTCTTTAAACATTATTTCTCATGTACTACTCTTCCCTCCATTCATTATACGTATACATTTAACTTTACATATATATTATTCTGTATTTTTGAGTATTATATATCTTGCCTTTTTATTATACAGTTATGTGCATCCAAAATGTTTAAAGCTAATAAATAATTAGCAGATTAGAAACAGAAATCCTTTAAATTAGAGAAGACTAATATGGGAACAAATTTCTTCTAAATCTTAGAAATTTGATTGTGCCCACCTCCTTATATCGCCTCAGTGGCATTTTTATCAGCAAGCCACTTTGCAGAAAATCAACACTTATAAATACTCTGGTGATTAAAGCCTGAAATAGTGGAGTACTTATTATGGTACATCTGAGCATGCTGGAAGGTGTCACTTTGCCCTTTTAAACTTAGCAGACACTCTGACTTATTTTTCATGGTGGCTGCAAGATTGTGAGAACACATTATAACACATCTTATTCTCCATGATTTGCTAAAAATTAAGATTAAGCCCTTTCACCTTCATCTCAGCTAAAAAAATAAAAAAAAACCTCTCTTCAGTTTCAGTGAGGTCCCTCCAACAGTTTATCCTTTCATCTCTTCACTCCTCAGTTGTAACTGAGTATATATTTATACTTAACAGCAATTATGAAATTTGAGAAAACCATAATAGCAGTATTTAGAATACTGACAAACCAAGCCTCTTTAAAACTGAAGTTTACACATGTCTTTTGTTAGCAAAGCACTTTGAATGGTCAATTCTTGCAAAATACTGATCTTTAATCTATGTGTACAGAACAGTTGGCCTCTAAGACTTAAGTTGCCTTTGAGCATACATTATAAAGATGCATTATAGAGTTGATGCTATATATTTAGAACTGGTGACTGCCATTCTTGGTAGGTATTAGCCATTAAAGCTACAATGATCAAGCCTAGGAGCTGGAGAAGTTGAAACTGAAGTGGGAGATTTCCTTTCCTCCTGACACTCTTTACCATATTATTCAGTTTTCATAGGAATTCTGGTAGGATGTTCTGCCTATTTACTTTGCCTTGTGCTTCATTCTTTTGATTTTGAACAGTTTTTGTTACTTGGATGTCTGCTAAATACAGGAGACAGATGTCCATCTTTTCTTGACTACTTTGGAACCCATATTGCTTGCTTTGGCTATGACTTCAGAAAGTCATAATCCTTATTGCTAGCAATCTCATAACACCAGTACTCCAGTATTGCTAGTTGTTTGGTAAGGTGCTTCTGTAAACTTAGATTTATTTCTTTAGTGCTTCTGTATACTTATATTTCTTTTCAAGGCAATTAAGTATCAATTAAATCCTGCATAATTCATTTATATGTCCCATGGGTCTCTGTCTTGCCTACATTTCACTCTGATCTTTTTTATTGGTATATTTCAGCAATATACTTGAAATATACAAATCCCTTGTTGACTGACAGAAAGACAAAGAATAAATTGAAGAGTTTAAGAATGTATGCAGTTTCCCAGCCAGAACTTGAGACTGCATTACATGTTATTTCAAGGCTATCTTGTTAAGTAAATCTTATTGTGTCACCTTTCAGCTGCTAAGATAAAGCAGTCAGGAAATGCATTGGTCTTACTTCATAGACACCAAATATTATGACCAGACATCAGATATCTTTCTTTATGTGACATTTTGTCTTCATGTTTTGTTTTTCTGCTCTAAAAACATTTCCCGTTGCTGCACGAAATATTTGTATGTAAGCACAGTAGCACCATGACACATCCTTGGTCCCAATAAACTAGAATGAGCCCACAGACCATTCCCTGGTCAGCATGATTTTGTCATATTTTTTTCCCCTCCAAGTATTCCTTCTTCAAATTACATAGGTCTAGGTTACTCAGTGACTCAATTCATGGAAGTCATTTCACCTTTCTTACCATCTTTATAACCATTAATTCGCATTAAAAGACTGTCATCATGACTACTTAAGTATTTAAAATATTTTGTGTCAGAATGTATTCAAGCTTCAGGAATGATGGAGCACTTGGAAAATCTATTATGTACAGTGATAAGAGATTTACACACATTTATATAGTTCACTGAATGAATATCAGAGAAAGAAGCTGAGACAAGATAAAACCCAGGGCTATTAGAGAGAAACAACAGGACAAATTGTGTTGGTTTTGCCAAGGCTAGAGTTAATTTTCTTCACAGTAGCTTGTATGTGGCTATACTCTGGATTTATGCTGGAAACAGTGTTGACAATATAGATCCTATAATATTGTTGAGCAACACTTGTGCAGCATCAAGGTGTTTTCTGCTTCTCGTGTCATCCCACCAGTGAGGAGGCTGGGGGTGCACAAGTAGTTGGGAAGGGACAGAGCTGAACTAGCTGACTCCAAGTGCCTCAAGAGATATTCCCTACCATATGTCATCATGTTCAGCATGCAAAATTGGAGCAAGAAGAAGGAAGGGGGACACAATTGGAGTGATGGCATTCATCTTCCCACGGTTACTCCTAATGGAGCCCTGCTCTCCTGGAGATGGCTGAACACCTGCCTTCTTGTGGGAAACTGTGAATTAATTCCTTGTTTCGCTTTGCTTTCCCTGTTAAACTGTCTTTGCCTCAATCCACTAGTTTCCTCTTACTCTTCTGAGTCTTTTCCCTGTCCCACTGGTGTGGGAATAAGCAAGTGGTTGACTGGGACAGTTTCCAGATGGGGCTAAACCATAACACAAGGATACAGCTGAACAACAAGCAAAGTATGAAGAGAAGCAGAATGCAAATATTCAGGAGCAGATCTGGATCTGGACAGTTCAAATAAAAAGGCTCAGAAGCTGATCCTAGATCAGATGAAAAAATGTGTTATTAGAGCAACACCAAGAATCAGGTTATCAGGTGCCCCAAGTCCTTGAAAGGAGTTTTTGACAAAGCTTCTGCTATGTATGATTATTCTGCTGTATTCTATGAATATTATTATTACTATGCTGTATTCCATGAATACAGCTAAACTCTGTATTCATGGAAATGCTAATAACCATCCCTGCACAAGGAAGAAAAGACTTCCAGATCCTTCTTCTAAACATAGCAAGAAATTCACATTTTTGAAGACAAAATAGGGTGATTCCTTTACTAAATCTGTGAATGAAGCCAATTTCTATTGCAATACTTTCCTAATCAAATGTCAAGAAAAAGTTCATTTCCATTGTTGTTACTCTTTCCAAAGAATTCTAACACAATATTTATGCCAGGTATTTACTAAATACAAAATGTTACAAATCTATTTATAAAACCATTTTACTTGCTACAAACTTTCACAGAAATTTTAGAAGTACAATTCTCATGACAGATGGGATAACTGTATGAAACAAAAAAGATGATTCTGAGTTAGAAATACAGGATTACACCAAAACAAATTAATTTCTGGCAGAAAGAAGGTGACTGAGAAGAAAGCCGTGGAACTGGGAGAATATCCAAGTACTTCCGACTAGGCCCACAACAAAAAGATTTTTTATTGAAAAACTCCATAAAGAAAAAATATATTTATTTCTATTCTTTCATATAATCTAGAGAAAATTTTTCTGTGCTGCATGTTTCTATTTTCTGTCAAAATCTGTTAATTTATTCTTCACTCATCTACTGATGGGTAACTTGCCAATATCTTGATTGGATCCTGAACACATACTGGTCCCATTTGATTCAACATCAAATTCTCAGTCCCAAATCTTTAACCATATTAAGTAACAGTGACATGACAGCTAGAATAATATCAGTTTAGTCTTAAAGTCTGTGCAAGGGGAAACGTTGGCCTCTCTTTTGGAGCTATTCATCACAGAATTCACCCAAATAGAAGTTCAGTATCAGTCATTCAAATTAATGTTCAAAAGGTAATTATAGGACTAGCTCTTTGGTATATGTGTAATACTAATAAAGAGAGGAAACTTTGGGAAGGTTATTCAGACCATGAGCTTAAATTAAGTGGTGTGGTATCATTGCTACATGTGAAGCCTCATTAAATTCAACAAAGGAAGTGAAAATTCCTGCACCTAAACAATAAACTAAGTGCCAACAAGCAGAAAGGGAGCTTGTCAGGAATAGGCCTGAACATGAGCCAGACCAGCAATGTGCCTTTGACACAAAGGTCAGCAGCCTCCTGGGCCACATAGAAGTGTCACTAGCAGGCCAGGGCTGATGATTCCTCCTTCTCTACTCAGCACGAGGGAGACACATCTGGAATGCTGTGTCCAGTGCTGAGCTCCCCAGTCAGTAAAAGCAAGACATACTCAAGACAGTCCAGTGAAGGCACAGAAAGATGACAAAGGGACTGAAGTAATTTAGGTTCAAGGAAAGACTGAGCTGGGACTGCTTAGCCTGGAAAAGGCTCAGGATGATTTTATCAGTATGTATAAATAGCTGATGAGAGAGAATGAAGAAGAACTAGAATTTTCTCAGCAGTGCCCAGTGACAGGACAAGAGGCAATTGAAACTTATTGAAACAGAAGAAATTTTATTTAGAGGTAAGGCTCAAATTTGTACTGTGTGGTCAAATCTTGAAACACCCTGCCCGATGAAGTAGTGGACTCCCCATCTTTTTTTATTGTTATTGAAAACCTGACTCGACAAAGACCTTTTCATCCTGTTTGAGCAGGAAAGTTGGATTTCCAGAGGTGCCTCCCAGCTTCAAAGATTCAGTGCTTTTATGAAAAGTCATAGGAAAGTTTTGAAATTGCTGTTCTTTTGTATTTTATGCACTTCTATTATTTTTCATGAAATTTAGATTGCTCAGAGTAGGCCTGCAGTGGCAATTCATTTAACCTGCCAAGCCAATGCATTCCAAATTCAGGAACATTAAAAGCTGCACTGCAAAGTAATAAGGGCTTATTCTGCCTGACCTCCCTCAAGATGTCTAACATAGAACCAGATCATAAATATGCACAGCATAGCAGATGTCAAGCCTTATGAATACATATAAATATTCATCAACTTATGGAATTTTCAGCTATCCACTCAGAGTTTTTACGTTTGAATAACACTGAGTTGGGCAGAAGTGCTCATCTGTCCAACAGTAGGCAGGCTCTGCAGAAGAATCTGGAGGCTGAATCTGTGGGCCAAGGCCAATTGTATGAGGATCAACAAGGCAAAGTGCCGGGTCCAGCACTTGGTCACAACACTTCCATGCAGTACTACAGGCTGGGGAATGAGGGCCTGGAAAGCTGCCTGGTGGCAAAGGACCTGAGGATGCTGGTCAACAGGAGCTGAACAGGAGCCATCAGTGTGCCCAGGTGGCCAAGAGCACCTGTGGCATTCTGGCCTGTATCAAAACAGTGTGGCCAGCAGAGATTGTCCTGCTGTGGGCACTGGTGAGGCTGGACCTTAAATCCTGTGCTCAGCTTTGAGTCCCTCTCTACAAAAAGGACATAGAAGCACTGGAGTGTGTCCAAAGAAGGGAAAAAAAGGTGCAGAAGTGTCTGGAGCACAAGTCTTATGAGGGGTGTCTGAAGTTAAACTCCAGGCTAAACTGAGGTTGTTTAGCCTGGAATAAAGGAGGTCCAGGGGAGACCCCACAGGATACTCCAACCCTGAAAGTGTTCAAGGTGAGGCTGGATAGAATTGTGAGAATTGGTTTAGTGAAGTGTCCCTGTCCATGGCACTGGACATGGGGTTAGAACTAGATGATGTTTGATGTTCCAACTGGGGTTGGAACTAGGTGATTGATATCCCTTCCAACCCAGGCCGTTCTATGATTGTATGATATCACTTTCCATAGCTTCCTAAAAGGAGGTTGTAGCCAGGTGGGTGGTGATCCCTTGTCCCAGATAACAAACAATAGGACCAAAGGAAATGGCCTCAAGTTTTGCCAGGGGAGGTTTAGATTAGACATCAGGTAGAATTTCTTCACAGTAAGGGTTGTCAAGCATTAGAACAGAGTACCTAAGGAAGCGGTTGTGTCACCATCCCTGAATTATTTCAAAGATGTGTAGATGTGGCACCTAGAGACTTGGCTTAGTGGAGGTCTTGGCAGTGTTAGGTTAATGGTTGGAACTGGATATTTGCTTCATGTTTGAAAGAGAAGCTTAAAACTTTTAAGAAGCTAGTCTAAGCCAAGAGCTGGCATTACTAAAATCTGTTCCTGCATCAATTACAATGGTGAATACAGAACTGAATCCAAGAAAAACAGTCATAGCCCATATTTATGAAGTAGATAACTTTATGACTATTGTAGAGGGCCTCAGATTTGTGCCCTATACTTAAAGCTATCTGGCTGCATTGGATGTGCATGGCACAGTTTTAGTAGTGGGGGTGTAACAGCGGTTTTCTCTGAGAAAGTGCTGGAAGCTTCTTCTGTGTCTGACTGAGGCAATGCCAGCTGGCATCCATGCACATGATCACTTACTTAGTCCAGGGAAAAAAGGTTATTGCACTCAAGCAATTACAGCAGAGAAGAGAAGAGTGAGAATGTCTGAGAGAAATAGCTCTGCAGACACCAAGGTCAGTGATGAAGGAGGGGGATAAGGTGTCTCAGGTGCCAGAGCAGAGGTTCCTCTGCAGCCTGCATTGAAGACCATGGTGAGGCAGCTGTGTTTTTGCAGCCCATGGAGGTGCATGGTGGAGAAGAGATCCATCTGCAGCCCCTGGAGCACCCCACACACAGGTGGATGCCCAAAGGATGCTGTGACTTCATGAACAGCCCTCTCTGGAACAGGCTCATGGCAGATCCTATGAATTCATAGGCACAAGAGCCCACACTGGAGCCAGTTTGTTGGCAGGACTTGTGATCCTGTGGGGGACCCATGCTGAAGCAGCCTGTTCCTGAAAGACCCCGTGGAAAGGGATCCTTGCTGGAGCAGTTTGTGAAGAACTGCAGCCTGTGGGAAGGAAGCTGTAAAAGTTCATGAAGAACTGTACCCCATGCAAGGAACCCATTGTTGGAGCAGGGAAGAAGTGTGAGTCCTTCCTCATCACAGAGAGCAGAGTCCTCTTTGTGATGAAGAAGGAGCACCAGAGACAATGTGTAACAACGTGACAATAACCCCCATTCCCCATCTCCCTGCACTTCTGATGAGGGAGGAGAATTGTGAGTACAATTAAGCTTGAGATATAAAGGAGGGTTGGGGGTAATTTGGTTCTCAGATTTTCTTTTACTTGTCATTCTACACTGATTTGATTGGTAATAAATTAATTTAATTTTCCCAAATCAAGTCTGTTTTGGCCATGATTCTAATTGCTGAGTGATCTCTCCCTGTCCTTATCTCATTCCATAAGACTTTTGATGTGGTTTTATGCTCTGTCCAGCTGAGGAGAGACATAGTGTGAAAACTACATCTGTACACTTAGAAGCCATGACACACCTCCCAAACTTTTTTCAAGATCCAAGGTATATATGGAAAATTTTCTAATCAGCCTGTCCGGAGTCTGATGTCTTGCAAAATTAAAGGCCAATTATTTTTTTTTCTTATTCAGGCAGCTGGCTGGCTGTGTCTCAGTCTTTTTGTGCATTAACAGATGCACATTAGGTATTGTGTGAAATATTAGGTAACCCTAATATATTTAATGGTCTCTGGCCTGCAGAGCTATCTGCAGAAACCAACAGGAGACATGATTACACATTAATCAGTAAGAAACTCTCTTTCTCAGTTCTCTGTAAATTTTAAGGGATTTTCTGTCACAGCAGTCCCATTTAATATAAATTGTGCTGTGAGCTCTCAGGCTCCCGAGGGACAGACCTCATAGCCAGTGTGTACTTTGTTAGGGAAGGGCTGTATTCCACCCCTGTCCAGACATCAGATTGAGTCTCAGAACATTCAGATATGCATCACTATTTCATCAATATAAATAAATTTTATCTCTCAATTGATTTAGCTAATATTTTCCAGATATTTTATTTTAGACTTTTCCTCATAGCCCTGCGCACAAAGTAATAAATATCTTTATGAAAAATGCCCCAAAGAAATAGAAGGGGTACTTATGTGTGTAGTATTGAAAAATCTCTTCCACTTATAGACAAGAGCTAATAGATGAGGCTCGGCAGGGAAGATTTTTTACTTAAACTTAGCCTGCAACCTGAAGTAATCCTCTAATAATAAACTTAGTGCTTTCTCAGAATGAGAAAACTTCTAGATCACAATTACTTTAGGAGCTGTCCAGCGTACTAAATCTCATTCTTCCAAAGGGTTTGGAAATATGCCTATTCTTCAAAAAACAGATAGTCTTAGAGAAAAAAAAAATCTCTTTATTCATCCTGAAGCAATGAAATGTCTGAGCACAAAGAAATGTATCATTGCTGCTGTATGACCGGCATGTTAAAAGGATTTTGGAGGGGAATATGTCAGAGCATATCATATTTTTAAGTGATATATGTCAGCTGCAGAATATATTTAAAGGTTCAGTGGCACCCACAGAACCAAATCTAATCCTGCAGGACAGAGAAGGGACACAGATTTTTACCTGTAGGCAACATCATGAGGATGACAATTTTAGATTAGACTTAAAAATGACCCATTTAGCAGAAGATTTTTGCATAAGGAAATTCTCGGTGTGCATAAACCAAAGAATAAGTTAGACACTTATGAGAGCTGTTTCATTTGGGATCTGAAAACTATTCCCACCACTGAAATAATTTTTTTTCTCTGAAATACTATGTACTGATACTCACTTGTGTGCTATCAGTACAATGAGCAGAGTTAGTGTTCATCTGGAGTATATTTGTCTCACAGGCCTCTGCCTCACCTTGTAAATGGAGTTCTTGTTACATGGTTAGCTACTTTCACTTAACCTAGTGGGTCTGATTCTTTTAATAGGTGCACGGCACAAGACAAAACAAATTCTTGATCATATTCAGACTGGAATATGTGATTACAGACCATTTCTGCAAAATGACTAAATGTCTTCCTGATTTTATTATGAAAAAGAAACTCTAAAGAATTAAAAATACACTGTATAATCAGTATTTTCAGATAATTTCCAAATTGTTTCAAATGCACATATGTATTTCCTAAACAAATTTTAAATATAGAAAAAAACTGAAAATAGAAAAAGTGCTTCATACATGAGAATGTACTGCGGTCATTTTATTTTACTTATAATTTTCTAATCTTTTATACACTGCATATGTGTGTACATGTATAAGACATTTTATTTTATATTAATAGTGAAGATTTTTGAGTAAGCAGAATGTGAGCTTCTAGAGGATCTTTAAGAAGTCCAGAGAATAATAAAAGCAATGCCCCCAAGAATATAAATTAGGAAAATCTCTATTTGTTTCAATTGTTCATCTGCAGATCAAGGCCAAAAAAAAGTATTTTATTCAGATCATTAGAGTTACATGGTAAGTCTGGTACCCCATGAACCATGCATTTAATAATGAGTGTTTGACCTCCAAGGATGAAAAAAAACCTTGCCATCTTTGGGCAGAGATTTGTCTATTGGAAATATCATGAAGCAAAGAAAAACAACTCCTTAGTCTCTTGTGCAGCTTCTTGAAGACTCACTCTTTAAGTTAAAAAACACCATTTGGTGGACATACTAGCAATACCTATAATGACATACAGATTGAATTAAGATTTTATTTAGGATTATAATTAAGTACTGGAATTTAAAAATATTTGTGTAGTTGTTGATTGTGTTTTTTTGGCTTTGAACATAGATGTTATGAAACTTATACTGGTAAAACATTCCCCTTGTGACTCTGTTACAGAGGTTCTCAGATAAAAAGACAATTGATTTTTCTGCCTTTGTTGAAATTTTATTAATATATTCTCTTATTCTCGGCAGCATAGGAGACATGGGAAAAGAAAATATGAAAGAATTTTTTCTGAAGTCATACTCCAATATTGAATTTTAAAATTATCTGCTCTGTATTTGTCTGACTCTTAATACACTGATTCCTTGCTATCCATTACTACTACCTACACAGCACAATTTCAAGAAACATGAAGGCTTTTAATGTAAACATACTTGTGTTTTAAAAAATGCTACACATTATGGTATTTATGCACTGGAACAAAAGCTTGTCTACTATCAGTGGTTAGTGACATCACATAAGCCCAACATTTTTATGCCAAATAAACATTTGAGGGAAAATGGTTTACTATGCATTACAAAAATCCTTAAGGCATTTTCAGCAACAGTTCTACTTATAGAATTCATCAAATAAAATTTTGCAGCCATGAGACATCAGTTAGCTCAAATGTAGTGAAATGCTGGAGAAGCAAAGTTGTTGAGATATAGGAGCCACTTAAAATCACAGAATAAAAAATTTTTTTAAAAAGCCCAAAAAAACCAAACCAAACAAAGCAAATCAAAACAATCAAATAAACAAACAAATTCCCCTCCAAAATAAAAATAAAAATAATTAAAAAAAAAAAAGAAAAGAAAACCAAAACAAACCCAAACTCAAGTGTTGGAAGAGATTAATTCAAACGCCTCAAAAGAAGGATCATTGTAAAGGTAGATTCCATTCCCAAGTTAAAACTGCTGGGGGTTGTATTCACTCCCATTTTGAATATCTGCAAGAATAAGGATTTCACAGGCTCTCTGGGTAACCTGTTCTAGTGTTTACACACACTCATTGTAAGTACATTTTCCTAATATCTAATCAAATCTTTTGCTGCACTTTGTCCCACTTACATTTAATTTTTCTTCTATTCTCCTCCTGTTGCTGAAAACCACAGTACAATCCTTCCTTAGTTTTTCCTTCCAAAAACTGAGGCAACAATTTTTTCATTATCTTTCTGTATATCACATATTTCAAGCCTCTAATCATTTTTGCAGCCCTCCACTAAGCTTACTTTGTTGTTTTTCTTTCATTTGTGTTTTCTGCTGGGAAATAAAAACTTGATGCAGGAGTCTGAATTTACTTTTAGAATTGTCAAAGGCAGGATACCTGCTGTCTCTACTATTGTTAATAATAATAATGTCAATTATGCACTGGGCTTCAGAGGTGAAAGCTCTCCTTGACAACTCATACTCACCCTGTTGTCCACAAGAAGTCCTGCTCCTTTTCTGCAGAGACAGTTCTCAGCCATTCAGTCCCCAGGTGCATGAGATTATTCATATATTTGCCTCTGCTGGACTTCATACAGCTTCTTTCAGCCCATTTCTGAATCCTGCCCAGGTACTTGGTATCAGTCCTACCCTCTTCTCACAGGCTTTGTTGTCAACAACAACACTTCCTAAAGGTGCATCCTCACACACCATACAGACCATTACTGAAGATATTGAATAGCACTGGCCCTGGTCTTAGTCTCTGAGGGGCACCACTGTTAATAGTATCCAGGCTGATTTTACTCAGCTGACCACAGCCCAGCCAGGCCAGCCCTCCTGCCACTTTTCCAATTGGCTACAAGAAATATATGTGAAACACCTGACTAGTCAGGATAAACAGCTTCCACTCTGTTCACAGCATCAATTACTACAGAAAGTCAGGTCTTTAAGTATAATTTGCCCTTGGTAAATCTATTCTGACTCTTCCCATCAGTCTTTGGTTTCATCCAGGGGTCATGAGGAATGCACCTCACCCAAAAGAGAGAAGCAACAATTTTCTTTATTGAGAAAAAAAAAATATAGTTCAATAAATTGGATTAAATTTAAGACAACTTAACAGCAGTTACCAAGATCCCATAAGTTTGGTAGCAAGGTTCACCTTATTAATTGCTGTATCAAAGAATGATACAAAGGAAAATCAAGTCAGGTTTGAGTTAGAAAGTTTTGCACCAAGATCCTTCTATTGAGTCACAAGGTTGAGAGTGGATCCCCCTGCCTTCTAAACTTACAGAGCACAGATGCAGCAAGGTCCACCCTTAGTCACAAACTCGGAGGATGGTTTATGATGAGTACAATTATCTATACAAGGTTTATGATAATATTGAGTAGCTACATGGATTAGCAATGTTTTATTAATTCAGCATGGTTGCAGTCACTCACCAAGGATGTGTCACAACTAAAGGATCTCTCTGCCTTGCTGTCCTGGTTTAGGGCAAATTTGGGAGAGAATCTCCAAAGGGGGGCCCCTCCAGAAGGCAAACCCACACGGCCCCTCCCTCCAACCAGGTTGGGAAGAATTCCTTGGAGACAAGTGGAAAGAACCTGTTTATTTAACAGGCACAGCAACCCTCAGCACACAAGATGAACAGTACTGGATGACACCACTCTTTCACGGCTCTGACAAAGATGACAAATTCAGAAAGTCTCTCCTGGGGGAGGTTGCTCTGTTCTCAGTCCCTCCAGCACTGGGGCAGCTGCTGCAGCCACAAGGTGCCAACTCTCGGTGTGCCCAGGTCCCAGTGTGGAGCAGGTGTAAGTAGGTCCAAAAAGGAAAGGAGAAACAGTCCAGGAAGAAATTTGGACTGTTTAGCTAAACTAGCTAATGAGGAGAAGCAAGAGCAAGCAGAAGCGAAGCAGAAGCAAGAGCGAGAGAGCAAAGCGAAAAACAAAAGCAAAAAAGCAAAAGCAGCACAATGTACTGCCCCATCTCTGTGTCTCGCCAGCCCTGGGGGGAGTGGCTGATGAGAAAACCCAAACAAAACTTTCACTCTTCAGAGCCAGTCTTAAAAGCAAAGAACATGATATCCAGCATACATGAACACATGAATGGGGATACAAGCATCATGACATCACCCTAGGACACTTGCACTAGGAAGACTCTCATAGCCTCATGTAAGGGATCTCTAACTGTGAGAGACATCCCTGCTCAAGGACAAACTTACCTGGTGTGCAGTACAAATGCAATTCAGGAAGAGCTCACATGAATAAATATTACCACCAGGAAGGCTTCATCCTGATGGCAATATCTCTAGAATTAAGGAATTGGATGTTAGATAACAGTATAGACAGATAGCTGTCATTATTTTAGCTTTTTTATCTTATTCTGTATTTCAGTTATCTTGCATTTTTGGGCTTTGAAACCAACTTTCAAAATATTTTTCTGAGGCATCTTTACTTCCTTGTATGTGAGCCAGGTTCTCTACAGGTCACAGATTTATTCCAGGGCATGAGTTCTTTTGTTCATTACTCAATCCAAGCCAAAGTATGGCTATGGATCAGGTATCTCCATCACAAGCCTCTAGTGACCCTATTTTAAAGTCCTCCTCGATAGAATAAGAAGCCTATTAACAAATGCAATATTTCTCTGTCCATCAGGTGTATCCTATCTGTCCCCAGTAATCCTAATTCTTCAGAGAGAGCTATAGTCAGAAAAGCCAGTGTGGTTTGAAGTATCAAGTAACCAACCAGGCACTGACTTGCTAGATCCATCAGCTCACTTGCAAGCCCTTCCCTTTGATGGAATTGAGATGTTCTGCTGCCATGTTGCATGCTTTACAGCCTATAAACTCCCTTGATAGTATCACTGATGTCAAAGTACATAAGCAATAAGACATAAGACAGAATTCAGATGAACCTCAGCAATTCCTCTTCCTTGCCCCAGATTAAACTCCTGACTAGCCATAAACCTCACAATTCAGAAAATCTGTTGGGGAGACAAATGCTGATCCCTGCAGAGCAATGTCTCCTGCTACTATCATTTTCTACTTTCATTTGGTTCTGGTACATGGATCAAGCTGAGCTGGTCCAAATATCTTCTCTGAAACTTCCTCTTCCCTATTAAAAAATCATAGCTCGATATCTGTTTTAAAAGTGCACCTCAAGAAGTGAAGAGAGAAATTTCTTTCTTTCTGCCAGAAATCACAACATTCTATGACACCCATTTTATGAGAGTGAATCCTCCACTTGTTTAGTGCAGCTATAAGATGTCCATCCTTCTGCCCAGTGTGACACATCCTCACTGGGAGAAGCACTAGGCACAGCCCACAACCTGAGACCAGGGCAGTTGCTGCAGCCAGGCCAGGGACTGTCTATGGTGACACAGAACTGTTGTAGTCATGCCCTGTCAGTCCCCTCCAGACTCAGGTACCGCCACCAACTCAGTTCCCTTTCTCACAAGCTATTAAGGGCTTGGTCTCTCTTTGGCAGCCCTGTTTGCTGAACTCAGCATATCTGACTCATTCGAAAACTACTTTAAAATTTTATGTTGGATGCTTCATTTTTGGCCTTTTTATGTGCTTGTGGTGGGTTGACCTTGGCTGGCTGCCAGTTGCTCACTAAGCTGCACTCAGGCCCCCTCCACCAAAAGGACACAAGGCAAAAAACATGACAAAAGGATTGTGGGTAGAAAGAAGAACAGAGAGATTATTTACAAGTACTACCACAGGAAACTCAATCTCATCTTGGGAAAATTAATTTTTTTTTGACATTTACTTGTAAGAAAATAAGAAAGAAATAAAAACATAATGCTACAAGGTTTTCCCATAAACTCTCCCTTCTTCTCAACTTTTCTCTCAAATCTTCAACCTCTTCCCCACCTGGGCAGTGTATGGGGCTAGAGAATGGAGACACTGTGTCTCTGCTGCTCCTTTCTTTTTACATTCTTCCTCCACCCCAGTGTAGGGTAGTTCCCATTGAAAGCAGATACAAACCTCCAAAATGGACTCTCCCCATGCCTATAGATCTTCAGGAACTGCTCCAGTGTGGGTCCTTTTCAAAAGGTACAATTCTTCAGGAACAGACTGCTCCAGCATGGGTCTCCCGTGGGAGGGGTTTCCTGACAAAAATCTCCTGTTTATGGCTCACTTTCCATGGGCAACAGTTCCTACCAGAGCCTTCTCCAGGGTGGGCTCTCCATGGGGTCACAGGGAACACATGCCTGTTGTTGTGTGGGGTCCCTCATGACCTTCAGGGTGGGTCTCTGTTCCTTCTCCTTTCTCCGTGCGCTGCAGGGCAATCTCTGCTCTGACATCTGGAGCACCTTACCCCCTGCCCCCCCACCTTCCTCACTGATGTTTGTGCCTGCAGGGCTATGTGCTCTCTCAGACATTTTTACTCCTCTCTCACAGATGTTGCAGTATTTTTTTTAAACTTTCTTAAATATGTTATCATGGAGGCACTACCATGGGTTAGGGTTAGGGTTAGGGTTCTTCAGCTTTGGACAGCAGTGGGTCAGTCTTGGAGTCAACTGAAACAAGTTTTGTCCAACACGGGAGCAGCTTCTGTCATCTCTTACAGAAACCACCTCTGCAGCCTCTCTACTACCAAACCCCTGCCAGGTAAATGCAACACAGTGTCAAGTACTCCGGTATCTCTCAGATATCACTTATGGACTAGTGCTGTCTTGTTCACCTCAGCATAAGGAGTTCAAACCAGGAAAATAGATGCTAACTAAAATAAGAATATTACCAGAAATGAAATAAGCCCACTGTACAGGACAGTGAACACGTCAGCTACTTGAATTTTATTAGCTGTGGATTCTATGCACACTGCCTTAGTGTACCAGGGAGAAACACCAGCACTGAGATATTCTCTAAAAATTGCAAAAGTTACAAACACAGAAAGAAAATTCTGCAACACTAAAAATTCCAGACGTAGGGCAGATGAGAAACTAGATGCATAAACTAGCAAAAACTTGAAAGCTCAACATTAATATCTTTAAAGTAGATTGGCATTCAGTACCAGAAGTTTACAACTTCACACACACATATAGAAAACTATATCAAAATGAAATTTTTTATTTCTTATTTTCCATATGGCAGGAAAAACCTACTCTGGCGAAGACATTGTTATCAAGCATAATAATACAGTTCCTCTCCAAAACAATTGGAGAAGATGGAAGGCTTAGAAGAATAACTTTTGCTATATATTTGTAAAAGTGAATGAAGGGTAGGGAGGGAAAGTTCACAATTATTACATTTGTCTTCCCAAATAACTGTTACTTATATCAGAGCCCTGATTTTGTTGAGATGGCTTAATATGTGCTTACTGATACGAAGTTGTGAAGGAATTCTATTTTGATTTCCTTGTACACTGAACTTTTTTGTAATTAACAAAACTATTTTTACCTCAAACCACAAGTTTTCTCACTTCTGCTCTTCTAATGGTCTCCTCCAGCTCACTGATATGGGAGCCAGTAAACTGCTCTATGAAGCTCAGCAGCCTGCCAGGGTTGACCCACAACTTTTTAATTGGCTGCATTAAGCTTTGAAAATTTGAAATGCTCATATCTTGCACAGACAAGAGCAGAGACTGCATTTCCTGCAGGTTCTCAGTGGGATAAGATGCTAACAGCTATCAACATTGCCCTGAAAGAAAATGTTATCTTCATTAATACAAATTCAGCATTCAAAGAGGACTAAATCCCATATAAATGTAATTATCACAATGATTCTTATTATGAATGAGCAACTTAAATTATTAGGCAACAAAATACACTTTTTCTTATGAGTATAATTTCATGGAACAACATATTGCTGCATATTAGGAACTCTTGCAAAACCTTGCAGAGCAATTTCCTTCTCATCTCTCCCTAATTTTTTTTGTTCTGTTTCAAAATGCTACAAGAGGTATATTCCCAATTTCATGGCATTAACTTCTGAAGTAGAGTAATGCACATGGAGGTTACAGAGTAAAAATGTGCCCAGACCATGAGACTTAAACAAAAAAGGAATTTATACTTTCTTAGACTTCTAAAGTGTTTGAATCATCGTTTTGAATTGCTCTATTCCTTATGCAGCAACATTTTTCTCAACTACAGCATATTATATCCTCTGTTTTGCTACCTGAGGAACTCTGATAAGAAGCACATTAAAATCTAACATTGTATAGGAACAAGGAATTAATAATTTACATCAAATTTAGATAATTAATAGTTTTAAAATCAATATATAAACTATATGGAGTTTTAATAACAAGGAAAACAATAAATTCAAGTAATGTAAAAATTTTTCATGTAGAAATTGGAGTTAGTTTCCGACTTAATAATCAGGTAACGTATAGACAACACTGTCATTTTCAACAAAGAGAGACAGTAAAAGTATAGAAACTTCATTTACAAAAAGCTAAAAAATTGCTATTTAGTAGTAAATGTTTAAGTTTTAATTCAGCAATTAAATTGCATTTTAAAATTACCTCGTTATTTTAAAATGCACACCAGAAATCAATGCATGATTACTGAATATTTCAGATGTTTTTCATATTACAGATTCTTCAGCTCTACTTTGCTGTGGTACATATGGGGCTCCTCTAGAATCAAGCAAAGAACCATTCTCTGAATGACTTTCAACAGAAGGATAGTGGGGTACATTGCCTAATTCACAAAAATGCCTACTACACAGCACTAGCATATTATTTGCACCAGAGCTTGCTAACCTACATTTCCTTCTGCACCTTTTTTTTTTTTTTAAATAAAGGTTTCTTTATTAAAGAAAGCATTTCACTACAACACTGTTATAGTATGATTCATATTCTTGTTGCATCATATACTTCTTGTGAAAAAAAGAATGTGTTAAATAGGTTTTGAAACATGAATTTTTTCCAGTTGCCATATAATTACTTCTCACATCTGTATGCATATTTTCATTTTACAAACGTAATTCACTCTGAAACTGACACTCAATGACAGGATTTCTAGATAAATGAATATATCTAATCCGTAATGATGAATTTCATGCCAGTATCAAAAGCATTTGGAGAAAGAAATGCAAATAGATATTTCACTGAAGTAAGAAAGAACCAGAAGAGAGTTTTAGATTATCTTGTTATCAAAGATCATTAATTATTAGGTTCAAACTTATTCAGGTTTAAGCATGAACTTTGGGGACTTCTGAGTTTTAGGAAACCACTTATCCTTATGGAAGAAGTCACTCTTCTAAGAAAAGAAAAAAAGGAAGTTGAGAATCCAGACAGGTACCAGCTGACTGGAAGCTGGCAAATGATGTACCAATTTTCAAGAAGGACAAGAAGGAGGAACACAAAACCTAGAAGCCTGTTAGTCTCATTTCAGTGCCTGGAAAATTTATGGAGAAGATAATTCTGTAAGGTACTAAAAAACACCTAAAAGACAATGTAGTCAATGGTCAGCACAGCTTCATGAGAAAGAAGTCCTCCTTATCAAACCTGATTTCCTTTTAATACAAAGTAAACACTAAGTTGATCTAGGGAAGCCAGTTGATGCAACCATTTTGGATTTCAGTAAAGCTTTTGATACTGTTTCTCACAGCATCCTTGTGGACAAAATGTCCAGCACATAGCTGGATAAATCTATCATGCCATGGGTGAGCAATTGGCTCATGAGTCAGGCACAAACAGTTATAGTAAATGGGAAAACTTCCGACTGTCCTGTTATTTGTGGGGTGTTCCACAGGGCTCCATCCTCAGACCAGTTCCCTTCAACATCTTCATTAATGACCTGGATGCAGGACTCAAAAGAATACTAAGTTTGCTCATGACAGCAAAAACAGAGGTGCTGTTTTTGCTGTCATTATTTCTGCCCAAGGAACATGGTGAATTAATTCTTTGTTTCAATTTGTTTGTGTGTTTTCAATTTGCTTGACTCACTTAAGGGCCAAGAGGCCCTGCAGAGAGACCTTGACAAATCAGAGGCCTGGGCCATCACCAGCCACATGAATTTTACCAAAGAAAAGTGCCAGATTCTGCACCTGGAATAGGGCAATCCCAGTTGTGTCAGAAAACTGGGGAATGAGGTGCTGGAAAGCAGCACTGTGGAAAGTAATCTGGGGGTCCTGGTCAATGGCAAGCTGAACATGAGCCAGCAGTGCCCTGGCAGCCAGGAGGGCCAACCCTGTCCTGGGGGCATCAGGCCCAGCATCACCAGCTGGGCAAGGGAGGGGATTGTCCTGCTCTGCTCTGCTCTGCTCTGGGGCAGCCTCACCTCAAGTGCTGGAGAGTTTTGGGTGCCAAAATATGAGCAAAGTATTAAGCTGTAAGACAGCATCTAAAGGAGAGCAACAAAGATGGTGAAGGGCCTTGAGGGGAAGCTCCATGAGGAGCAGCTGAGGTCACTTGGTCTGTTCGGCCTGGAAAAGATTGAAGGAAGAGATTGAGAGGTACTCTTCTCTGCCTGGTGACCAGTGACAGGACCCTAGGGAACGGCCTGAAATTGTGTCTAGGAGATCTAGGCTGGATATTAGAAGGAGGTTCTTCACCCATGCAAAACAGCATGAAAATGTGGTTGTTTTTTGTGTAGAATAGAATATTTTTTGATCTGGAGTTGGTTGTAAAAGGGAAATAAAAAGTCCATACCTGACATCCTTTTATGAAAATCCTTTCCTTAGGATTTTTTCCTCCTGAAAAGCTGGAGGCCTCAGGAACAAAAATGTAAACAATGATTATCTGCTGCTGTGGAATGCACCAGGGGCATCTGTGATTGGTCTCATGCGCTTGTTTGTAATTAATGGCCAATCACAGCACAGCTGGCTTGGACAGAGAGTCTAGGACAGCTGCCTTTGTTATTCATTCCTTTCTATTCTTAGCTTAGTTAGCCTTCTGAGATGAAACCTTTTCTTCTATACTTTTAGTATAGTTTTAATGTAATATATATCATAAAATGATAAATCAAGTCTTCTGAAACATGGAGTCAAATCCTCGTCTCTTCCCTCATCTGAAAACCCCTGTGAACACTGTCACACATACCTTCTGAAAACACATTATTTCTCAAAAAATTAGTTTTTGTCAGACATGAAAATTCAAAATTAAACACTAATGTTCCTGTATAAAAGGGTTTATTTTCCAAGTTAAATATTGGTCAAGCAATGCTGAGAGTTTAACACCTTAAAGAAATTTACTGATCTGCTTGGGCTCTTCTCTAAGGAAAGTCTTTCAGATTTTGAATAGTTTCTGACTTCACAATGGGACATGATGCAAAAGTTCTCAATTTTTGACTTCTCTCAGGGATTCTAATGGGTCAAGTGCTGGCCTTGCCTTTTATTTTGGAGAGAAAATTTTCTAGAAAAGATAGATATATATATTTTTGTATCTTAAGTAAAACATACCATCTAACTTATACCATCAACAATGAAATTATAAAATGACAAGCAAGTCTAATGAATGGATATAGGTTCTTGTTTTAATCACTAGATTCACGGAAAAATATACTAATTTTTATGATGCTGTGATTCTGTTGTGGACATTATATCTGAAATAAGACAGTTACTTAAAAATAAAGTGTTTCAAAACAAAAAATGTGATCTCTAAAAATGAAAAATAATCTTTAATTTTGTAAAAAAACCTGACAAATGTAACTTTGAATGATGCAAAAGGTTACAGAAGAAAAAGAGAATAAGATCAGAGTAAAAATCAATCTTCTGAGCTCTCAGAAACTATAACTTCTATATATAATGTTTTTCCTCTTTGATCTAAAAGAAAAAATCAGGAAATCATGAAGGGCAGGTCAGCTCTGTTAAAGACAGAAAGGGCAATAAATTTGATCAAATAGGCATTTCTGTTGAACAGGAAGTTTCTCTCTGAGAAATGTAGTCCAAAATGTCCATGAGAAATCGATTTTTAGCTGGAATTATTTAAATTTGATGAGCACTACAAAAAATGTAGTTGACATGGGGAAAGAAGATGCAAGTATGGAGGTGGATGATATTAAAGGTCCCTTGCAGAACGAATAAATAATCCAAAAATTTTCCTTTTAAGATGATGATCAGCAAATACAATAGTTCACATAAATGCAAATACTATAATATAAGGTTAAATTATGTTATAATGAATTATTTTATAATATGGTTAAAAAATATAACTTTTTTTTTTTTAAATGCCTGCAAGGATAGTCAAAATGAAAACAGGGGAAAAGAAGAATTCAAAGGATTGAGGATTGCTTGAGGAAGCTCAAGTTAAAAAGGAGTTTAATGCAATGACCATTATTTGAAATATTTTGCTTAAATTGATTGCTTATTCTAAAGAGAAATCTTATGCCTAGCTTTTATATTGAAATTTAGCAGGATTTTTAATAAAACTAACTAATAAAGAAAATTCCTTTGATCAATTCAAATCAGTGATCAAATTAAACTGCAAATTAAATAAGAAAAAAAAATTAAAATAAGAAAAAAGCATATCTGTTACATCCATTTACTATGTAAATATTAGTATATAATGTAATTTAAAATGATTCAAGCTTCTTCTGACTTGTTCCTTATAAATAAAAGACAGGTACAAATTCAAAATTAGACAGACAATACTGAATAATAATCTAGCAGAAAAATCCTTTTTTTTTCTCAGCTGATTCCTGTTATGATCAAATTTATTGAGAAAAACCTCTGCCTGAATTAAGGTGCAAATGAGGTCATGTGTCAAAGCCAATAATATGAATTTTATTTTACAGTAAATATGAAGTGGAGAGATAAAATAAATAGGAAAGAGTCAGAGAGAGGGAGGGGAGAGATACAGAGGAGGGAAAGAGAGAGGGGATTAAGCAGAAGATGGTCCCTTATATATACATATATACATACAGATACGCTAACCAGGATGTACTAACCAGAGCTTACATCCACCAGGTCTGAAATAAGCTCCTTCCTGCCATAAATTTCTCTTGTCTATGCTTATTTTAAGTTGCTGCCATGGTATCTTATCTTATGGCAAGTTCCTTCTGTGGCCTTCACAGTGCTTTGAGACAGGCAGGTGTTTTTTTGGTTTTTTTAATAGCTCCACACAGAAATTTATGCCAATTTACACCAAAATCTACACTATAGGCAGTCAAAAAAAAAAAAAAAAAAAGTGATTTAAGGAAATAGGACTCTTACAGAAGATAATACACCTGTGACAGAAGAGCTTTCGAATTTTTTTAAACTTGCCTATTAATTAACAAAGCAAGAATTTACACGCAGTATACATAGAGTTCAGTCCTACCACATAGTTTATTTTAGAAGAAAGATCTCAGAAATTAATATCACATTTTAATTTCTTGACAGGGAATTTTTAATAAAAGGAATTGTTATGAAAAATAGTAAGTTATTGCTTTTGTTTTGCAAGGATGGGGTGATGAGGAACAAGGAGAACTTATCTTAGGCACAGCACTATTTAATATGCTCTCTTATGTTCTGGAAGATTTACACGATACCGTATGAATATGATTCATAGGTGATGGTATAATAAAAGGTGGAGCACTTACAAGAAAGATAAATTAACAGTTCCAGAGAGAGTAGCCATATGAACACAGATTTCTTATGTAAGTAGAACCAAGTACAAAGTATCAAAGTAATGCAATTCATACCTCACAAAATTAAAGAAACTATAAATTATTTAAAAAAATATTCAATTATGTAGAAGGGATATTCTGGCAGTAATTTTAAGGATTTAGGAAAAAAAGACATTAACAAAAAGACATTGACAATGAGATCTACATTCCCTGGTGACATGATAGAATTTCCATCACTTGAAACATTTCAGAATAGCCTAGGAAGAATAGTAATGAATGTACAATAAAGTAAAATTAGTAATTATGAGGTAAAATTACTTACAATTACTTTTTTAAAGCTCAAATGGAAATGACTGTGTATTACTGATAAGAAAACCAATCAAATGAATAGGTACTTCCTTTTCACTCTCATCTACATCTGTTATACCACTAGTCAGTATAATGCTTGCTTTGGTAGACGGATATTCTATTGGTAGATAGAATGTAAAAATAAAGGCTTTTATCCCAGCAGTAATTCACTGAAATCTTATTTTCTTTCTTCTTTCAATTAACTGTAGAACATTTACTTCTTTTAAACAAGATGGCTCAAAATTTTCAATCTGTCATTTATCTACAGATATGCAAGATGTCAAAGTCTCAATATAGCATCATAAAAATGTGAACTTTGTTTCTTATCAGAAATCCATTATTGCCTAACATCTTGAAAGCTTGGAGTTTAGTTAAACATACAGAATCACCAACTACCACCTGGGATATAAAGAAGAAAAAAATAAAAGAAAATGTAAAATATGTAAATTTTACTTCTACTCAGAAGTTCTTTTCTGATGATACCTTGATAGTTTTAACTTCGGATTATAAAATTTGCTTAGCATTTTCAACTAAACATAAAAGTTCTTTTTAAATACTTTGAGTTTTTGTGGCCATGAAAAGTTTCTGTTGGGCTGAATAATTAATATGTTTTTTATTTTAGAACAGTAAATACATCAGGAAAGTTTTTCTTCATATCAGAAAATCAATTTGCCAAACTTAAACCATAATAGATTTAAAGTTAAAAAGTTTTAGAAACCATTATTTGAAAGGACAGAAACATACCACAACAATATTAGCACAAGAAGGTGAAGGGAAAATGAAAAATCAAAACCCAAAAAACCACCCTCAGTTACTGTGATACAACATGAAAACAGCATCAAAAATCTCACCAAAAGGTTGCCAAACATGCCTTTGTTGTAATTGAACAATTGGAAAAAAGAGTACATCTCCTGACATGCAATATCCGAGTGCGAAATAATATTCATTTTTTCTTGTAAAGTGGAAACATAACATTATTTTAAAAAGTAATTTATTATTTAAAACATTTTACATGTAGCAAGTATTATATGATTTAAGATTTTAGTGAGGTAAGTGCTAAATTGAATTGTCAAGTGAGCACTTTATGCTGCATAAACTCAGGACATTGGCTTGCTGTAATACTGCTAGTCCTTTGCTCATGATGTAGAAAATATGGAATCACACTGAAGAACAGATTTTTTAGCAGGTACAGTATAGTATACTGTGGTTTTGTCCTGAGAAATATTTGGAAAAGTGTGTACATGCATTTGATATCAAAATCATGAAATATTGAGAACTAATAAGAGTTCAGTTAAATAAAGAATTATTACTTTTTTATTATTTCATAATGAAACAAAAAAATCTCACAAAATCCTTTACTTGACTTGACTGAGATATTTTACTATTGAAAGTCAGCCAATATAAAGAGGTTGCTCAGCACGTTATAGTTCTTTTTTTTTTAACAGTCACATCCAATGGAATGTGAAGAAGAAAATACATTGTTTAAAATTCTGATGTTGATTTGTAGTCACTACCCCTGCTGTCTGCATGTAGGAGACCAGAGGAATGGTTGACAGGCTCAAGACAGCCAGGTGGGAAATGGGTGAGGGAACAGGTGGGATGGAGCAGCTTCTCATTCTCTGTTGTGTAGTGAAAGGTGACACAGGCCCACACTCTGCTGGGGGCAACCAACTGCATAGGACCACTGTAAGCCCCAAAATGATGCCAGGAACATTCTGGCGTTGTGTGAAGTACAGGCACAAGATTTTGGCAATTAGCATAGGCCAGCCTGGGAAGCCTGGGACTAGCAAAAGGTCAGCAAAATGTGTGCAGCATGATGCACTCCACCACCCTGGATTTGAAAGCTGCTGAGACCACACTGGTTCCTAGGGTGGTTGTTATCTACTCTCTCTTTTCCTTTGTCTTTCTCTTCTTCTGCATTCTTCTTCTTGAAATATACTGTAATACTGACTAAAAAGTCTCATCAAAGCCATGCCAAGTGTTATTATTGTTATTATCCATTATTATATCTGGATATTCTAAAGCTTTTAAGCAGAAGTTGTTTGTTATTGAACTTGCTTTGCTTCTCCCATGCACTGAGAGAATCCAGCTACCTTTCCCTAAACCTGTCAAGTGGGATGTTGCATTACAGTGAATAATCATTAAGTTCAATATCTTTTAGCAAACACAATGCTCAGGTAGCAGAAGGTATTCAAAAGAGATCCATAGCTAGAAATAAAGAGGAGTTACAGGGCCCCTGAACCAATGAAACTTATTGCCTCTCTGAGATATCCTTCCCATTCTGCCCAGGACCCAATTTCAGCACCATGGAACCCCTAAGTCCTGTCTCAGAGATGCCACAGCAGGGCCAGCCTCCATCTCCCTGCACCCCTGCCATGCCTGGCCACGAGACCTGGTGATCTTCATGCTCTTGGGAGCTTAGCTATGATATCCACTCAGCAGAAAGTCATCTCCTCTGCACTCACCAGAATAGATGGCAACCCAGACAGAGCTCACACCAAGGTATGCTGCCATCCAGCAGCAGGTCTCTGTGGGACACAGCCTTTAACTAGAAACGGATGGCAGGAGTGAGAACAGCTGTGTGAGCTGTGATGGAGTGGATGATCTGATCAGCCTTGTGACAGAACTACAGGAGAAGTAGAAATGTTAAGGAGCAGCATGGAGTCTAAGAAAAAAATTGACTGGTGAAACCATTTTCTGCCTCCCCTGAGACACAAACAGGAATAACCACCAGAAAAAAAAGGCCAAGATAAAGAGGATCCTATATCATCTCTCCCAGAAGCTGGAGGCTGTATCTTATGGGATAAGAATGAAAGGAAGAAACAGGCAAACCCTAAGTCAAACTCTAAATGAAAGTATCAATAAAAATGATGTTGAAATGTATACATGAAAAAAAAAAATAGCCCTACTCATTTAAAGCATCCATAGAAGGACCTTGTATCAGAAGAGAATATTTCAGAATTCTTTTGTCTTGACAAGTGGCTGAATTCAGGTGAATGAGACAAGATGTATATTGCAAATAACCTTGCAAATGAAATCTGACAGTTCATTTATCTGTCACTTCTGATCATTTTATAAGTTTATTGTGAATATTCAGTGTTTCAGTTGCAATTTATAACGATCACAGAAAATGGATAGAGCCAAATGAAAAGTACTTTACTTCCCACATATTTGAGTGAGACTAAAACACAGATTTTAAAAAAACATATGGTTTTTCTTAGATCATGTGTTCCAAGCTAGTGCTCTTGTCACTTAGAAAAACACATCTTTTAACTAGATTGATGAACAGTTTAAGAGTGATCAATCTTTATAGACAGGGAGTTGTTTCAATATTGAAGAGCATAAGTGTGATTTAACAGTCATTCATAGCATCCAGCCATATAGAAATTGTATTTTTAGAATATAGGGACAAATGCAAATAATGCATATGTTTTCTATGACACAATCTAATCAAAGATAAGATAATTGTTAAATGTCTCTCAGTTAATCACCTGGTTTATATGTCTTACATCCAGTATCAGTAATTTCTAACATAGTGGGGATTTTTTTTAATTCTCCACAGCAGAAAATAATAGAAAAGAAGTGGTATACTTGTACATCACCAAATATCAGAGAATTTATTTTGATTAACATTCTGCCTTGTTAAAAGTCATATTTAAAGAATCACTTCAGCTCTGATTCTGGAGTAGTGTTGCTCTTTCTTATACTGTGGCACCCAAAACTGCCCCATCACTCGAGGTGAGGCTGCCCCAGAGCAGAGCAGAGCAGGACAATCCCCTCCCTTGCCCAGCTGGTGATGCCCCCAGGGCAGGGTTGGCCCTCCTGGCTGCCAGGGCACGGCTGGCTCATGTCCAGCTTGCCATTGACCAAGACCCCCAGATTATTTTCCACAGTGCTGCTTTCCAGCATCTCATTTCCCAATTTTCAGACACAACTGGGATTGCCCTATTGCAGATGCAGAATCTGGCACTTTTCCTTGTTAAAATTCATGTGGCTGGTGATGGCCCAGGCCTCTGATTTGTCAAGGTCTCTCTGCAGGGCCTCTTGGCCCTTAAGTGAGACAACAGCTCTTCTGTTTTTGCTGTCAGCAGAAAACTCAGGATTCTTTTGAGTCCTGCATCCAGGTCATTAATGAGGATGTTGAAGGCAATTGGTCTGAGGATGGAGCCCTATGGAATGCCGCAAGTGACCAGCCAGCCTGATGTTGTCCCATTTACTATAACTGTTTGTGCCTAACCTGTGATCCAGTTGCTCACCTATCACATAACATGTGACATTTTGTCTCGAAGGATACTGTGAGAGACAGTATCAAAAGCTCTGCTGAATTCCAAGAAGATTGCATTAACTGGTTTTCCTAGCCCAACTCGGTGGGTTAACCTATTATACAAAGGAATCAGTTTTCATAAGCACAATGAAGAAAGAAAAATTATTAGGAAATTCCATCTACAGATACAAGTTTCTTCTCTAAACTGATAATCCTCAAGATTCCCTGGCTCCCTAAAAATATTAATTCAAACTATTCCAAGAGTCTACAGTAAAACACCTCCTGAGAGAGAGCTACATGCCCAAAACTTCACATGAACAAAGACATTGCAAAGGGATTAAACCAACTCAGACAAGAGTCAAGGTAGCCAAATGAGTTTAAAGTTGATAAAGGTCTGAGGTCAAGCCAGGATGTCAAGTTTACTAAGTAAGGTCTAAATTGAGGATCAGGGAGGTGTATGGCCAGGCACAGGCACTCTGAAATGAAGCTCAAGCAGTGGCTGGGGCCTGAGAGTAAGAGCCAGAGGAGGGAGGAAGCCTCAGATGAACATTTTCACATCAGCCAGAAGAAGAAGCACAATAGGGCTGGCTTTGAGCACAGGCAGCAAAACAGCTCAGACTATGATTTTAAAATGGTGCAGAGCCTCCTTCATGCACAGTCACACTGCTGTCAAAAATCTTGCAAGTTCTTGTAAGAAGAATCTTAGTTTCTTGAAGACCATTGTTCTGCTCACTGGTGAGACAAATCTTCTTTCCTCTCACATTAAGTCATCAGAAAAAAATAACAGAAACACAGAATATTCTGAATTGGAAGGGGACCATAAAGATCATTGAATCCAACTCCTGTCCTTGCACAAAACAGAGTCCAAGAGTCACACAATGTCCCCAGGAGTATTCTTGAACTCTATCAGGCTGGTGCTGTGACACTTCCCTGGGAAGCCTGTTCCTACACCCAACCAGCCCCTGGGTTTGGAATTTTTAGTCTGCTATGAAGTTTCCCCTCAGCCTCCTGGAGATACTGAGTGACATCAGCCCCTCCTCATACGGCTTCCCCTCACAGCCCTTCACCATCTTTTTTGTCCTCTTTTGTAAACTCTCTAATAGTTTAATATTTTCCTTATATTGTGGTGCCCAAAACAGCACACAATATTTAAGGTGAGGCTGGACCAGTGCTATCCCTTCTAACCTCTCTCACCTCTGTGGTCTGAGCATTTGCTACCAGCAAACCGGTTGAGCCAGAAAGAGTTTTGGAAATTCCTAACATGTAATCAGATTCTTATAGAAGGGTGTCTGCACGAATACTACTATGAAATAGTCTCAAGAATAATGCAATTGTGGTGGTTTGTAAAAGCAATATCTTATGAGTAGCTACCCTGGAATTACAGTTAATTCCCGAATGAATCAAATTATTTTAATATTGAACCATTGTTAAAAATTCTGAGAAGTGCATTAATAAAATAAAGGCCTTTCAGGAAAGGAGTATTTTGCTGCGAGTAGTATTAAAAATATAAAGTAGGAGATGGTAAGTAATCAATACACACAGTAATTTTGGAAGACTATGATACAGAGGTATTGCTATTATGTCCCTGGTTTTCTGAGGGAGAGCATTATTTAAAAAAAATATAAAAAGAACCATTTTGCACTTATTTAAATATATTGTAAACCAATCTTCTTTTATCATAGTTTAAGTACAACACAGCCACTTGGTCAATCCCCACTCAGTGGGGTCAGGGATAGAAATCGAAGGGTAAAAGGGAGAAACCTCATGGACTGAGAAAAAGACAGTTTCTGAGGTAAAACAAAAGCCCCACACAAGCAAATTGAAACAAAGAATTAATTCACCACGTTCACCATGTTCATCACGTTCCTTGGGCAGGCAGGTGTTCAGCCATCCCCAAAAATGCAGGATTCTGTCACATGGGGCGGTGACTTGGGAAGACAAACACCGTCAATTGAACATCCTCCCCTCCTTCTTCCCCTAGCTTTATGTATTGAGCAGGACACCATAAGCCATGGTATACTGCAGCGTGGTGTGGCCTGAAGGTCAGGCGTCCGGCTAGCAGGAGGGCAGCCAACACCCAACTGCGAATGTGTGAGCACCCCTCAGCGCTAGAAGGCTT
>JAHXMQ010000807.1:6466722-6523949 GCA_020466415.1 Ammodramus savannarum pratensis | reverse complement strand
GTAACCAAATGACAGACAATACCATGGCGGGAAGAACTGGTGGGGGCAGAACCATTACAGAAAATGAGGGAGTGATACAGAAAATAGGGGAGTAATTAAATAAACTAACAGAACACACTACAACAGTATACACCTTGGATCATTTGGCAACAGCTGTCCCAACTGTGTCCCCTCCCAGCTCCTTGTGCACCCCCAGCCTTCTCACCAGTGGTACAAGAAGAAGAAAAGGCCTAGATTCTGTAAAAGCACTGCTCAGCAAGAGCAGAAACATTCCTATGTTAGCAACACAGTTTTCAGCACAAATTCAAAACACAGCCCCATACCAGCTGTGGTGAAAAAAATTAACTCTAACTCAGCCAAAGCTATCGCAACTTTGTTTCATAAAGTAATAAAAAATGCTTCCTTTTAAAAAGGAATGCTTCCTTTAAAAACTCTTTTTTTAGTTTATTTTTTTTCCTAACGTATTTAACAGTAACATTTTTTTCATGTGTTATTATTTGCAAGTTTCTATTCAGGCATTGTAGCAATGTGACTGCTATATTTAAATATCTAACATGAGCTAATGACCCCTCTGTGATTTTCTTTGTCCTGATTCTCATTATCTCAAATGTGTTTTCAAAGAATTATTATAAACAAGCAAATTGCAAGTGCATATTTTTGGCAACATTGACTTCTACTTAATAAATGCCTGTAGCTGTCATTGCATGAAAGTATGTTCAATTGTTACCATGTAAAAATAGGAGGAATTATAAGAAGTGAAGATAAAATATTTCATTTTGTGCAGTTCTGATAATCTTTTCACTACTAAGGAAAATTTTCTCTCCAGCTTGAAAATAAAGGGCACACCCCAATCCATAGCCATATATATGTAGAGAAAGATTTTTCACTCACTCTTCTGCTTTTGCCTTTGACAGAAATGGAAGGATGGAACATCGTCTAGAGTAAGAGACACAGAAATTCTTTTAAATTATATTTGTTCTTAAGGATAGATAAATAGACTAAATTAGATATGAATTTTTGTGTTCCAAACAAAATCTGTATCTGTCAGATTCTTTTTAAATGTAGCATTTTATAGAATTATATGACGAATACATCCACTACAAATTCCTCTTTCTTTTTTACTGTAGTTAAATGAACTAGATCTTTTGTTAGAGGGCTATTTTTAAAAAAAAAAAATTAGTGCACAAGAAGGGAATCCAAATAACTGCGCTGAAAAATAGGTCAATTAGCTCACATCCAAGGCTAGCCAGCACTATACACCAAGGCTCATTTGCACCAAAGGTTCATGCCAGTATTCACAGTGCCTCACATATATACACCTTTATGCCTTTCTGTCTTTTCTCTCTAAACCAAGGAAATTTTTCATAAACCACTGTAAGTTTCCTTCAGTTGCTCCAGATTTCATTGCAGACTAGATGCCTCTTTCTGGATGTGGGGTATGCTAATAGCTGGTGTCTCAATTCAGCTACTAATCTCATTTGTCAGTGTCTGCCTACACCAGAAATAAGGAATGAATTATGATCTCTATATGTTAACATAGCTACATCCTCAAATAAAACTAAGAAACACGATACTCATTAATGCATTTTTAGCTTGAAACACAATCTCTCAAATGAACTGAACATCAAATCTGTTTTGTGAGTGATTAGCATATTGTGTTGACATGTTTTTATTGAGCTGATTAGTATCTCAAAGATTCCTCAAGTGATTGTTATTTAAGCTTTTCAGTGACAAGCTGAAAGCTTTCAGCTCATATTTTATCACAAAAATAACACAAATTAAGCTAAAGTGCTTAGCTGAACACAGCACAAAAGTTTTATCTCTGAAATTTTGGTGTCACATACACAGAAACATAATTTCATTTAAATAAATTATTGTCTTTGCAAAGTGCTGAAGCAGGACATTCACAGAGATGGGCATTCCTAGCAACATAGAACCTGCATGATGTTGAAGCATTCAATAATTTTTACTTACTCGTGCAAGTTTCATGCAAATATAAAAGATTTGGAACAGTCTATATACTTTTACTCTGACAGTGACTTTGTTATCTGTGAACCTTAAAAAGTAACAGTTTCAGTCCAAACACAGCCAAACTCTTCATGAGCACAGGTTTCAGTAGAATTATATTTTATTCCAAGTTAAACTGACTTAAAAGTGTTGTATTCCTGAGGTCTGTCTGTTCAGTGATAAGTTATGCAAAAACGAAGATCCCAAATGAAGATTTAGGTTGTCAAAATAACAATCATCTATTAAGTTAAATATCCCTATCATTACTGATATATTATACAGTAATTTCTAAACATTTAAACTTTCTGACTGAGGAAATCTCCTACTTAATTAATAATTGCACGGAAAGCAAACATTTCTATAGCACAACAAAACTGTAAGTTGTGATAGCAAAGTGAACCTCCAGTTTCATTAGGATCAGTCAGGCTGTTCAAGGTCAGAAATTAAGTCAGGTACAACTAACAGACAATCGTTGGGGTGTTGTTTTATGAAAGTGAGACTTCACAGATTCATTAATGTGTACAAACATTCACATATAAATATACACATACACACAAGTAGGGTGTAGCAGATTATTAAAGCTGAGTTTAAAAGCACACAGTCAAATACATATAATTTTATTTCCATAACAACTTTTCTGTATTGATCTGGAGCAATCAAGAAGCCAATTTATTTCATTCTACTTAGCTTTAAGCTGAATTATTTTTTCATCCAAACTATTTGGAAGACAAATAATCTTGTAATTTCTAGCATAGCCAAAATAATTTCTTTAAATGCAGTATCAAATGACTTTTGGATTTTTAAAGTTTTCTAGATACCTTTAGAACACACTTTATTTAAAAAAATAAGACAGAATATTAAATAAAATCTGAAGCCAGTAGATTAGTATTTCTTTTATAAATTTGATTTTTTGCTCTAAATATGGCCCTTTACATTTACTTTCTATGGTCAAATTACTTCCCAGGATAAGGTTTCTTTTATTTATACTTCAGTACAAAACATACTGTTAGAAAAGTCAGAAGAAGACTAATTTTTTAATCTATTTGCATGTATGAACTTTTTTTTTACATTTCAGATAATTACAAAAGATAATTTAAGACAGACAGAAGGACATAATTTTGTAAAAATATTGGTGAGATTTAAGGACTAAACTGCGTTTGAAAAATTTCTGGAAGAGCTAAAATTTTGAACAGATGTGGAAAAGTCTTTTCAGGTTGCTTAAAAATGAAAAGAAAACCCACCCTCAAATCTACCAATATGCAGATAACAAATGTTATAATATTAGAAACTGAAGTAAGTAATAAAACATTGTACAAATGATTTCTGTATAAGAGATTATAGGAATTGTGGTTTCATAAAAATATATAATTTACAGTTTTTTGGGGTTTTTTTTGAATGTTTGTGGGTTTCAATCTTGGATATTACTGTAAATTATGCCATAATTGCACATTATCCCATGGTTATGCTTATAAAGAATTATCATTCTCTACACGAGGAAATGCATTTATGAATAAAAGTATAATGCAGCAACAATACTTTAATACACATGATTTTGGGAAAATGAGTACACCATGAAGGCTCTCAATGGTTCTTGTAGTTTTCCTGTTATGTTTGTGAAACAGCTCGTTGGGATGCAATTCATGCCACTTGTGTGTGACAGATTTGTAATGAGAACTGGGAATCCCGAGTCACTAAACGGCCAGTCAATTTTTAAACTTCAAAGCAAAACTGAATTAAATTATTTTATTTTTTATAGACTACCAGGTGCTCCCATAGCTTCATCTACTACCACTGAGACTGTGAATCTCATATGTCTCCCCTCCATGAATCTCTCCACCTAGACTAGGATCTCACAGGTGTCCTGCTGTTTCCCCAAATGAAAAGTGTTAGACTTAATGTCACAAACTTGCTCCGCTCTGTGGACACTGCTGCAGTACATGGTACTGCAATTCACAGCCCTTGACTTCTCAGCTTGACTTCTCTCTACACAAAGCTCTGTTCTATCTTGTGTCTGCCATATTCTTTCCTCTCTGATCTGTGATCTGGTCCTCACCCTATGGATTTTATGCTTGTGAATATATTTGCCTTCTCAACTGACTCACATGCCCTATCTGAAAACATGGGCAGGTTGGACCTTAAAATGCTGGTATCTGTCTGAAAATAAAATGGGATATGTGTGCATCCCTACAGCTAGAGGAGGGCAAATTTACTGGAGTAAGATAATAGGGAGAGATGAGATAAACCCTTCTACAATTTTTGCCTTCTTGCTAACAAGAAGTCAGTGGCAGATATCTCTGAGGTTGAGATTTGAAAGCTACTAGAAACCCTGCACTAGAAATTAATGTTGTCCCATCATGACGGTGGTGCAGCTGCTACAAAGCTGTATTATATAGCAGCATGAAAAAAACTCAAACACAGCAGTTTCAGGTATTGTATTTCTATTTTATGTGTGATCACTGAACAGTATGGATTATGATATTCATTAAAAAAAAAAACCTAAAAAAGAATAATTTTTCTTTTGTTTGGATTCATGACTGAGTTAAGCTTGTTCACCATTGTAAATGTAACGTTGACTCTTGGGGGTTTTGGTTTCATTGCATGCTCAGCAACTGAAGTAAATCCACTACTTTTGGAATAGTAACAGGTGATAAAAGTCAAACTGGTTTGTTCCATAATTACAATGAATTAATTGCTTCTGAAAGCATTAAAAGTGAATGACTGAAGAACTGAGTTAAAAAAAATGAAGTAGACAGGGACAAAAAAAGGAATTGCCAATATTAACACACATTTTTTTATTTCTCTGTAATTTAGGGATCAAATCATCCAAGTTTAATATGTGGAATAGATTAATGCAAAATAGATTAATCCCATATGAAACTCATGTACTGATATAGAACTGCCCAAAATTTTGTTCTAAATTATTATTACAAATGAAAGCCTAAACAAAACAAAAATTAATCTCACAAGGACTGAAAAGATTTAAATAATTTGTGGAAGTTATTCAGAAAAAGAGCTATCCTAAGCTATATGGGGAATAAAAAAAAACTTTCAAAATTAATATTTAATGAAACAAAAATATAAATATTTTAAACAACAAAGACTAAGAGGAAAAAAAAAAGCTAAGAAATTATAGTCTATTTAGAATACAATTTGTGACCTGAAATGGAAATAAAAGATGAGAGCAGCATAATTTGAAAGTTCTGTAGATCTGTATGATGTGAGAAAATTCTGTGTCATAAGACATGGCATTAGTAACAAAAAATTAAATAACAGGCTGATGATAAAATCAAGGTTTTTAAGGCTGAAATTTAGAGTGATTAAAAGCATCTCTGTGAACTTGATTCTGCAAAGGTAATGGAAGTAAGGAATATGTTGCCATATAAGAATTTCAAGTGATGTTATACTGTGTGGGAAAAAATGCCGAAAAAAATACACTTAAAAAAAAATTATCGGACCCTGGCAAATCCTATTTGAAGGTAAATCTTGGGATGGAAGAAGAAGTAAATTCTCAAAATGGCTGACTTTTGTCTTCCCTAAGTCCCTATATCCCTTTAACAGATTTTTGTCTTTCATAGAAAGTAAAAATATACTTCATGAGGAGAAATTTGTCAAAATTTACTATATAAGATAAACTGGCTGAAGTGCATATTGTTTGTTATCTGAGGAAAAACTTGATACTGATTAGTTAAAGGGGCTAAAGAGCACCAAAAGTTGGAACCTCAGACATCACAGAGATGATAATCATTATAGGAATGTTTATTCGCTAACAATTCCATACTTGTCCATAACAGGAAGTTGCAAGCTACAAGCAAAATTTGCAGACAAAAATGCTGTGATTTTCAATGGACATGTAAAATACATCTTGTCCATCCCAAGTGGCATATTTAAAGAAATTGTACATCCCTGTAAGATTGTGATAATTTTTTAAACAAATTAATTATTGAATAGTTTCCCACAATCCTCCTTTGTTTTCAACAAATGTAGAGAATGGTGAATATGCGTTTGTACCTATCAAAATGAAAATAAGAGCAACTGTTGTTTAAATGAGAATTCTACCAGGGAAAAACACTGGCACTGTGCAGCCTGTTAAATGAAGGATATTGTTACAACGGACAATATCCTTCATTTAACATCCTTTTCCAGCATCCTAGTTCAGATTAGAACTGAATTTGTTTCACATGAGGCAATCTTCAGTTTTAACTGGAGCTAAGGCTGCTCCAGAGGAATTGCTCTGCCAATGTATATGTACATATCTATATATACATGTTTATATAGGCTTATATACATGCATATTATATATACACAGATAATACATTTAGAAAGAGGGTTTGAATGTTGGTCCTCAGTCCCTGTTTCACCCCACAAGTTCATTCCTAGTGGGCATGGTACTCATCATTAAAGTAAGTACAGACAGAAGTATTCCATCAATTCTCTGGAACCCTGTTATTGAACACACTTCATCAGGCTCAACTTCCATTTTAGCAAGCTTTAATGTTTTGAAGTGGAAGGCTGTTGAATATTTTTCCTCATATTTTTGCATCAAACTTATTTATTGCCACAGTATTTGCAGCCAAAATAATGCTGAGCCTCTGGATGCTTGAAAAATATAGTATGCTAACACTGATATTTCATATATAGTATAAATAGTCAATACAGCTTTAAAGGAATATTGCAGTAGATAAATCAAATAAATATAAAGATGAAATTATGGTGAGTTTCTTTGACACCTCATATAAAGTCTAAATTCAACCTTAAATTTCTTGTAACACCTGCTTTTCTTTGTTTGAATTTAAGTTGGGCTATTTCAGAATGATTAAAATGTTGCAGTCTTCCGCATCTAAGAAGTCTGCTACTATATCTTCATATTCCTGTTGTATTTATGTTCTATCCCGTCTGGACTATTTCTAATACAGAGTGATTATTACTACCGAAATATAAATCTCCAAAATATGGAGATGCTTTCCAATTATTTCTCAACATTTTAAAAACTGTCTTTCACCCGTGTTCTAAACAGGCCCTGCAGTCTTCCATCTTCCCTGTGGATGATTGTGTTTTCTCACTAATGCAAGCACAAAAAAGTATCGGTAATTTATAACTTCTTGGTCTAGACAGTAAATTAGCCTCAATGAAAAGTGTGTGGTACCTCCTAATAAAACAAAGCAACACAGAATTCTATCACAATACAAAAGGCACTTCAAAGCTTTTTTAAGAGACCAAGAAAAATAAAAGAAACTTGCCACTTTTTCACTTGTAACATAAGGTTAGACAGAGGAAATATTTTCATGCATCAAACTAAAGACTTGATTTAAAAAGCAAAATAAATATGTAACTGAATTCATCAAGGGTGAAATTGGCAGTGATCCAGACATCCCTGGATCCAAGATTAGGGAAATCTTTCAGATCACTCTATGTAATAAATATGGACAAACTACTCCGTGGCAGAATAAAATTGGAATTTATTTTCCTAGGTGCTACATTGAGGCTAAAAGCTTTGGAGGACAATCAAAAGTTGGAAGACAAGATTAAAGTCTGTAGTTCTGTTTGAGGAAAAACAAGTTATTAATCTGAATAACAGATTACAATTACATTTTACTAAAGCAGAAAAATCACAATTATCCAGTTTAGTAGATTAAAAATAAAAATGCAGAGGTAAGAAAGTGTGACATGTTTTTGTTCAAGAATAAATGAAAGTACCTAGCTCTAAAGGAAATGTACTAATTCCTAATAGACTAAAATATTTTTATTTTCCAGGTTTAAAAAATCCTCTAGAACTCACAAATATATTACAAAGTAGAGTGGTTTAAAAACAATTAAGCAGGTAATACCTATCAGTAATTTCACTGTATTGTTCTGTATCTGGCTCCTTAATTATCTGGAAACAGGCCAGAGCAGAATGGTCATCATGCCCAATCCCATAAGGTCTTCCTGCCTCTTGAAACATTTTTTTCTAGGGAACCTTAACTGAAACTCATCTATTCTTTAGAAGTTTTGCAGTGTTATCCAGTTTTTTGCCACTCTGTAGATAGGAATCTTGTGTTTTCTCTTATATGATTATAACAGTAAAATATGGGACTGAATTAAAATTAAAATCTTGCTTGAAGACAGAAACAATTACACTCTGCATTAGAGAAAAGAAATTCCAGGAGTTTACATAGCTAAAACCTCACTGGCATGACAGTGAATTTATTCTGCTTTTTAACCTTAGAAATCTGAGTTAATGTTGATTGGTACCATATTATGGGATACCAATACTGAAATGTAAACAGCATCGATATCACTTAAATATATTTGCTTTTGTTACAGGAAACAAATTACACATTTCACTTTAAATTGTACACTTTGGGGATGCCAATTTTAAGTTCTTAAAACAGGCATAAAATAACAAATGCTATGAAGCAGAAAAACAGTCCAGTCAACAGTTATAGTTAAACAATATTGACAAAAACACCAGTGCAACAGAGCCGTCAAAAATCACTGTTGTAAGCAGATGGATTAGGGATTGAGAAGATATGGAATATGTTCCAAATAGAAACACCAATTTATCAGACTCTGACAACACTGAGTCTGCAGAAAACATTAAAAGGGAGGGCAGCCAAGGCTCAAAAAAAAGTGATAATAAAAATAAAATAAGAAGCCAATGAAAGCAGTGAGTGGGAGGACAAAAGCAGAAGAATTCTTTGCACTACTGTGAAGTCCAGTCAAATAAAAGTATGAAAAAGCATAAGAAAAGAACCATCAATACAGAAAAAATATCAGTGAAGAAAAAATTCTTTTCTGGCACAAAGTAAATGTTTCCCTTCCAAGATAATATATGTTTAAGCAAAGCAAATTACATACCCTGCTGTTTTGTGGTTGGTTGGTTGGTTGGTTGGTTGGTTGGTTTGTTTTTTGGGAGAGGGGGGATTGTTGGATTTTGGGTTTGAATTTTTTTGTTGGTTTGTTTAGGATTTTTGTTGGTTGGTTTGTCTGTTTTTTCTTGCTGTGTTTTGTTTTTTTAATCAGCTCTGTTGGAACCTAGGACATCCCTCTGGCCGTCCTGAGCAGCCAAGACTCCGGCCAGGGGGCCCAGAGACCCTGGCACAGAGCCCAAGATGCCTGTGGTTTTGATTATGACCCATGGAGCAAATTACCAACCTTAGATGAAGATCTGCAGGCCATGACAGTTAAGTAGAATGACAGTGAATTTGTCATGGGGTGAAAAAGTAGATTTTGTGGTTTTCTAGAATGGGGGTTAAGGGGACAAGATGAAGGGATCTGGGAGTGTCCAGCCTTTCTCCTTCTTCTTGGCCTCCATCTTCTGCTGTGATGTTGGCACTTTTAGATTAGTTTAGAGTAGAAGCTCACTGTCTAACACAGGTGATAGGTATTGGAAAATAATTGTAAATATTGTACACGTACTTTTTAGTATAAAGACATAACATTATCCCAGGGCAGGCAGAGTGCCTCTGACTGTCCTGCTGAGCAGACCTTGGCAGGACAGGAGAAAGAATTTTATAGATAAGAAACAATAAACAACGTTGAGACCGAGAAATGAAGAGCTCTAACTCCTTCTTTGAGCACCGGGCTGGGAAAAGAGACTTTTTAACATTTCTTGGGGTCACAGTGACCAGCTAGAGACCCTGAGAAGCTCTGTGTGAATCCTTCCAAAATCTGGGAATTTAATCTCTTGAAAACAACTTGGTGTGTTTTTAAACATAATTCTAAATTACTTTCAGTGTCGTTGAAACACATTCAATGAACTGGGCCTGTCTTTCCTTTAAACTAAACTTTTTTACAAGATTAAGTATGTAAACATGTTTTTATGGTGAAATATCATACATAGGCATTTTAACCAAGATTAGTGCAGTAATCTACAGAAGTCTGTCTAGGCTTGTAATTAATGGATGAAAAGAGGAGAAAAGAAAAATGCTGTTATGGAAAACAGGGTTAGTGTTGTGCATCTGTGCATATATCATCAATTGTACTGCAGGTGTTTCTGAAAGGCAGACACCCACTCATAGCCTGTATTTGTGAGACACATGGCACTCAATTATGCAGTTCTCATTCTAAATCCATTAAGGGTACTCTAAGGCTTCAAGTAATATCAGTAATCCAAGTCAATGTTTACATAATTTTACATCAATTGTTAGGAGTCTGCATTTAAAAAGGGCAAAATCAGAACCTAAAATTACTTATATGGGTAAGGAAACAATGAGGGGCCAGCCAACAAAACCTTCCAAGCAAATTAAAAAAGCAGATCTAAAAAACTGCCTTTCTGGCCAGTGTCAGGTAGTCAAGGAAGTTAAAAGCAAAATGATTGTCATAAAAAAAGTGCTCAAAACAGGTAAAAATTTTAAATGTTGTACACTTTTCAGAAAAAAAAGTGTGTACCACATCCCCTGAAACTCAGGCATGAAATAGTGATTGTGGTTGGTAGTTTGGTGCTAAAAAGCAAAAAAATTAGAAATATAGAGGATAAATTAATAGAATTATCAACATTGACAGTGACCTTACATTTTACATTTAAAAAAAAATTAGATTAAACCTTTTGAGAATACTTAATGAAAAATGAAGTCTGTGCTGCTATTTCTGTTGATTTGAATTTTTTGTAGTACTGCATATTACAAGTATTCTAGTTTTTAATAAAGGTTATGCATGGTCCCACCATGTGCCTTTCTTGCCTCACTCCTCTCACAAGGTTTCTCTGCCCTGAAGTGCTAAGAGGCAGCTGACCAGACCAATAAAATTGACTTCAGTATTGGAAGCTCTGTGTTATGCAGTCTCTCTTCTCTGAGGAATGCAAGAAGGATTCTGACTGTCTGACAATCAACTCACCAGCTCTTTTCAATATTCTGAAACCTTCCTTGAAAGTTCTGAAGCAAAAAAGCTTTTAAAAATCTTGCCTGCTTTAGTTTCTGACATATTAGGCTGATGCTTTACAAAAGTAAGTATCTATGGGAGATTTTTTTCTACATTGCATCCTTTAATTTAAAAAGAGATTGATTGTTTTCCAAAATAACTGTCTCTTATTTCTCATTAGGAAGGACTATATAAAGGAAGATTATCAAGAATTGGGACACTTTCTTCATCTAGCAGCACCTAGAAACTGGAAAGCCGAAAAAAAAATTATCCTGTATGAAAATAATTAATTTCTCTAAAATGTTTGGGCTGGGTTTCTTGAGGTGGGATTTTTTGGGTTTTTTTGGGGGCGGAGGGGAAAGGAGCTTTGGTTGGTTGGTTTGGTGTTCCCAAGTTACTTAGGCTTTTGGCTGTTGCCAGGTGGGGGTAGGAGGGGTTAGGATGTCCTACAGAAATAAATATTCATCTTTCTCCTTTGTTAGTTCAATTACCTTTTTGACACCCATAGCTTTGACTACTTCAGAAATGAACTAAGCAAAGCAAAGGAAATAAATGAGTTTAAATTCCAGTGGACCAAATTATGGAAAAAAGCCTTCAAGAATTTGCGCATTTGATCTGTAAGATATGCTTGTGAGATTTCCTTCATTTTTTTATTTCTTGGAATTAAAGAAAAATTAAGCTTTTGCTAGTGAAGCATACCTTCATTTACAGAAAAGCCTTCCATGTGAATGCCTTCCCTTCTTCCTCACTGCATGCAGAATCAATATGTTTGAACAACTAAGAAAACATACCAACTTAATCAAAACCAGGTATATTTAATATCTGTAAACATGTAAAAGAATCAAAACCTATGGAAAAAATATTATTTCAGAAATTTAGCAAAAGCACAGAAAATATCCATTTGCAAAGTGTCAGATGATGAATTGACTAAGTTTTTTACAGTTCAACATATATTTTATTGTGCATCTATTTTCCTCCAATCTGCTTTGGTCTTTCTGTAGCTGCAACAATGAAAGAGGAGCCCTTGTTATTAATTATTGAATTCAATGCCAGCAGGTCTTAGAATTTAACCTCAAGGTTAGTGAGGAACTAATATATCACTTATTTTGGCTGGCTTCTTTGTAGCATCCTCTGTTAATAGGGCCCAAGGGACAACTATAGGAGTAATCATATAAACAAAATGTGCTGTAATACTGCATAAACATTACTACAAACTGATCACCCTTATGAGCACATCCAAAGGGACTTTATAGCCCTAGCAATATTGCCAGAGATAATCATAAGAATAAGTTAAGGGGGAGAATAATTCTCCCTAAGACAGCATGTCTCCTGCTGTCCTCATGAACAAATGCTTGAGAAGCCAGAGTTTTAATTGTTTTGGAGTTTTGTGGTAAGGTCTGGCACATTTAATGGAGTGCATTCAAAAGTAAAGTTCAGGGCAGTCCAATACAAGTACAAACACATGGCAAAATGTCCTTGATTTTTCTAAAAACTGCTCAGTTGCTCCACAAAAAGTTTCTTGTGACCTTACAGTAAGTCTTGCTTTTGGAATTCAGAAAGATAAATTATAGAGAAAGCATAAGGTGCTCAAATCGACAGTAGAAAAATCTCAGAGGCATATTGTAACATTGATGTGCTCCTCTCCAGAATCTGGTAGGTTATCTCCATGCTGGCATTAGTGGAATTTGAAAAGCAACTTATAGTTTATGGTCAAGAGAGATACAGTGATGAGGTGGGTTTTACAGGGAAAAAAAAAAATATTATTAAACCAAAGGAACTTCAGCACATGGCAATGTTACTAAATCTTCCTCATGAGAATGTCCATGAGCCTGAATTCTTAAACAAAGCATACCATTAGAGTTACCTTTCACTATATTTCTTTTCTTCCCTTAATAAAAAATAGTGAGTCATCTCTGAACAGCTGGTGAAATTATAAGATTCAGATAAATGCTTCCCAGTTTGCAACTTGGCTACAACAGAGGAACATGACATGAAAAATAGATGAGCACACAAAATGCATAACACTACTTCTGTGAAATCTAGCATACCTCTTTCTTCAGAACTTCTTTTTCTTCAAAATAAAATCTGATCTTGAAATATAAATTTAGAGAATATGAATTTAAAATTTATTTTATAGACTTTTTAAAATTAAGAAATATGAACATTTATACTTTAGGTAGACTTTTTTGAAAATTGAAAACCAATAGGAATATATTGGTTGTACCATTATTCAAGCCATGGTCTTCTGATTTTCATGAATTAGACTCATTAAAGTGGACCAATCCCATTAGAACTAAATGAAAGACAGTAAAAGTAGAAGTAAATTAGCTTGAGAGTTGTTTGTTGCTACTTGATACTCTGAAGTATCTCTTCTCTCAATTGGTTTTGTGAGGACCTCACAGTAGAAAGGCTCAAGATACCACTTAGTGCTAAGAGTTAAAGAACAGATGAGTTTAAACATATAGAAATAAAACAAGTGTTCCTGAATCAGTACTACACATGCTGCATCAAATAATCTGGATGCAAAAAGGAATGGTTGGGGCTTATACCAAAACCACAAATCACAGCTGGAAATTCAGTCACTGGAAAATTATTTTACTGTCTGGATTGTATCTCAGACCTCAGAATACAATGGGTAAAAATGGATATAACATTTATTTAATATATGGCTAAGTATTTTATTGCATGTTTTAACCAAATAAATACATTCAGGTAATGAAGTAATGAATTTATCATGACAAAATATGCAGAACAGAATAATTTCTCAATTATCATTGTTCTACTCATTTGGTATCATTCTTAAAAATCTTTAGGTAGTATTTCTTGTATTTGTATACATATTTTTAGGCAGTATCCCATTTATCTATCAAAATATAATCCCTTTCACCAAAATATTGAAGAGACTAGTTTTATATTATACACAAAATAATTTCATTTGAGGTCAACTTTCATTCTATTTTAATAGTGCAGAATGTAAGGAAACCAGTTTTATTTAAAACAAATGGGTTTTGGTTAATTAATTTTTTTTTTACTTTCTCTTTTACCCTAACTTTAGAGAAAAAAATCCTTTAAAATGTTGCTGGAAACATTTTGTTTCTCTTTTCAGACCCTCCAGTGAACTGAAAAATCCATTATATACTCAGCATTTCTCTTCAGCTTTGCTTTTTTTACACAGGTATTTGGCTGCCTGGGTTGCAGTGACCATGAAATGGTGGAGTTCAAAATCCTTAGGGCGGGAGGGAGAATGTGCAGTGAGCTCACTACCCTGTATTTTAGGACAGCAGACTTTGACCTCTTCAGGGATCTGCTTGATAGAGTACTGTGGGATAAACACCTGGAGGGAAGAGGTAAACCACAAAGCTGGTTGATATTTAAGGATTGCTTCCTCCAAGTTCAGGAGCAATGCATCCCAAAAAAGAGGAAATCAGGCAAAAATGCTGGAAGGCCTGTGTGAATGAACAAGAAGTTCCTGGACAAACTCAAACAAACACCAAAAAAAAAGCCTACAGACGGTGAAAGGAAAGATAGGTAGCCTTGGTGCAATAAACAAAAATTGTCTGAGCAGTTGAGGACTCAGGTAGGAAAGCTAAAACCTTGACAGAATTAAACCTGTCCAGGGCCATCACAAACAACAAAAACCACTTCTGTAGGTACATCAGTTATAAACAGAAGACTAAGGAAAACATGAGCCCTGAACAGAAGGAAAAAGGAGACCTGGGTACCTGGACATGGAGAAGGCTGCAGTACTCAATGACTTTAATACCTCAGTTTTCACTGGCAAGTGTAGTCACACTGCCTTAATCAGAGAAGGCAAAGGCAGGTAATGGGAAAATGAATAGAAACCCACTGCAGGAGAAAATCAAGTTTCAGAACATCTAAGGAAGGTACACAAGGCCATGGGACTTGATGAGATGCATCTGTGGATCCTGAGGGCTAAACCACTACTGAGAAGTCATGGCAGTACAATGAAGTTCTCCCTCATTGAACAGGGGAATATCTAACTAACATTTTTAAAAAGGGGGAAAAGGAAGACCTCCCCCTTTCCCTATTTCTATCTCTCCTTCTCTACATTTATAGTTAAATGGCTTTGGCATACGGTCTCATTTGCACCTCAATTTGGCCAGAGGCACCTTTCTAATAATTTTAATAATGTTGTATCAGCTGTTAAACAAAGACCACAGGAAGGGAGAAAGTTAGGATTCTTTTCAGCTTGTTCTTATGGTGGCTTTAAATCAGCTAAGTGCTTTAGTGTCAAATACTTGAGATGGAATCATGACTGATGTTTTGAAGAATATAAAAAGCTGACAATATGACCAATTATTTGCACTAGTTAAGGCTCTCTGACATTTTTATGCTCCTAGTCTCCAACCAGAACTTGTTTATTCTCTCAGAAGTTACATGTCAGTGGAGATTTTAAGTACTGACACATAATATTGACAGAAAACTACAAACCGTATCCATAATAGCTTTTAAAACAAATTGTATGCCTCACTGTCTTGTTTCATATATCATTATTTCAGTAGTCTATCAGGAAGGAAAGAGAGAATATTAAATACAATCTTAAGGCACAGAATTTCAGGGGGGGAAAAAAGCAAAAATGAGGGAAATATAACGAGATGGAATTAGATGATGCAGTGTTACATAATGCTAGAAAAATACAAAATGCTAGAAAACACCTCAAGTATTGTATCATGTTTCCTCAACTCTGGAAAAACTTTAACCTGTTGGAGCCAATCCAGAGAAGAGCTGCCACGTTGATCAGAGGAACAAAGAACCCCTCCTATATGGAAAGGCTGAGAGAATCGGGATGGTTCAGCCTGGAAAAGAAAGTGACTCTGGGTGACCTAATTGCAGCCTTCCAGTTTCTGAAGGAAACTTACAGGAGGATAGGGCAAGACCATTTACAGGAACATTTGCAATGGATTTAAATTGATAGAGAAAATGTTTTCATTAGATGTCAGGAAAAAGTTTTTTCACTGTTAGGGTATTGAAGCACTGGAACAGGTTGTCCAAGGAAGTTGCATACACCTCTTCCCTGGAGGTATTCAAGGTCTGGTCTAGATGATGATTTCCCCAGCTACAGCAGGAGGTTTGGAACTAGATAGTCTTCAAGTTCTCTGTCCTGGGTAACCCAACATGTTATTATATTCCATACTGACCTGTACCCAAAATTGTTATTGACTCTTTAAGAGCTGGTGCTATGGCTGGATATGGAACTGCTAGGGCCCAGGTTTCTGGTCCCATTCAAAAGTCAAAATACCCAAGCCAAGTTCTCTTTGCTTGGTGGCTTTATTTCAAGGCAGATACTTCATCTATTTTGGATTTTTCTTCTTCGTTTCTCCCTTACATCTTGGACTGACTCAAGGTAGACTCCTGGAGTGCCTGCCTGAAGTTGTGGCCCCATGCCTGGAAGAATGGAGTGCCTGCTCCATGTCCAAGTGCCCACAGTTCTCCAGCAAGGAGACATGGCATCAAGTCTCTCCAGCCCAGCTGCTTTGCCTTGCCTTTCCTTGTCTTGTCACCTCCAGCCAAGAGAAAGGCAAAGTCTCTCAATGAGTTCTAGCCCTTGATTGAGTACCAGTCACCAGAGTGTTCCAGCCACCTTTCCCAACAGACCTGCTGCTGTCAGGGAGATAAGTGAGGGGGCAAGGCTGATGCCCTTTGCCCTTGTCTCCTCACACATGGTTGCCCATAGCAGCCGCCATCTTAGGAGGGGTCACTCTGCCATTTTAAGTTTCTCTTCATTCCTATGGGGAGGGGTTGTGAGATCTGACAGTTTTGTATCTAGTGATTATTACTGTTGGGGTTTTTTGCTGTTTTGCGAGTTAATAACAAGTACAACTCGCTAAACTTCACTACTCTGATACTATCTTGTTTTTATGTAATTTTCTGGATTCAGAATAAATTCCTCTTTCTAAAATAGGTCTAACATCTTTTGCTGCTAAACTTCTATTTTTTTTTTTTCTACCAGACATCTTGATAGAATACTAGAAAAGAACAGGAGAAAGCAGAATAATATTTAGTATATAATGCCATATCTATGGATGTACTTATTTACAATGCAAACAATAAGACAATGACATTTTAGTATCTTTAGTTGTCAGTACTTTCCCAACAAAGCAGAACTTTTCTACATACAAGCTGACACTTTTGTTTTCATCCTGAAGTCCAGTCATAATCTGAATGCCTGACAATATCCAGATTGTCAGTAGATTTGGCAAGAAATAGATACAATCTCAAAAAACATGCTCATGTTTCTCAGCTGGGAAAGATAAAATACTTATGTTGTTTGAATGGATATGCTTCAAATAGTACACTTTTAGAAAAGAAATCTGGCACTGTGTAGGAATTATCACATAAGAATATGTATGCCAATCTGCATTGTGATACACATGTGCATGCCACCAAATAGGATATATAGGTATTTGTAATTATGATATTGAAATGTATGGTTCTTCTGTATCTAAGACCTGAAATTCACATCCTACTCTGATCTTAATTTGGCCTATTTTAATAACTCAGTGAATTTAGTAGAAATTCTAAGATTTAAAAAAAAAACCAAATGGTTCCACATGTAGAAGAATAGTCATAGAATGGTTTCGTTTGGAAAAGATATTTAAGATCATTGCATCCAGCCATTAATCCAGTACTTCAAAGTCCACAGCTAAAACATGTCTCTAACTGCCTCTTCTACAGATCTTCTAAGTATCCCCAGGGATGGTGACTTAACCACTCTCCTGATCAGCTTGTTCAGAGACTGACAATCCTTTCTGTGGTGGATTTTTTCCTAATATTCAATATAAAGCCCCCTAGTGCAACTTGAAGCCATTTCTTCTTCTCTTGTCAATTGCTACTTGATAGAAGAGCCTGATCCCCATGTGGTTACACCCTCTTTTCAGGATGTTGATGAATCAAGAGTCTAAAGGAATTAAGAGTTTAGCTAAAAGGATGGAAACAATATATAATGATTTAGAGTTTAGCAAGAAGAAGCATGTAGAAGGGTTAATTATTAACAGATGGAGCTAGTTAGAACTAAGACTCATCATTTGCTTGACTTTGTTGTATTTGTAGAAACAGAATGGGAGGATAGGGTATTGTAAAGATGAAGAAACCATGACTGCACCTGGGCCCCAAAACCAGCCAGAACCAGGCTGGGGAGCTTGGACTATGGTTAAGGGACCAGAGAACCTGCCAACAAAACAAAGGTAAAAAGATTACTGTGAAGATGTCCCTTACTTCATCTCAGAAGACCACTGACCCATTTAGAAACCCATGGACTCATTTTAAGAGAAGGACTGCACAAGCATGAAAGGTCTTTGAACTCATCTTAATATGAAGCAGGGGTAGGCAGGGTTAGGTAATGTATATGTATTGGGTAATTATATTAATATGTGACATTTTTGGGAATAAACAGAGAGCCTGGGCTCTGTGAATTTTGCACGTGTCTTTGGGAGGCTACTATCCGTGTGTACAATGCTGTCAATAAACATGCCACTTTCTAACTTTAATTAGTTGGAGAGTCTGTTCCACACTTCATTGAGAGGAGAGTGATAAGGTCCTCTCTGAGCCTCCTTTTCTTCAGGATGAACAGCTCCAGCTCCCTCAGCAGCTCCTTGTAAGACTTGTGCTCCAGACACTTCACAAACTTTGCTGTTCTTCACTGGATGTGCTTTAGCATCTCACTGTCTTTCTTGTAGTGAGGGGCCTAAATGAACACAAGATTCAAGGTGTGGCCTCACAGGGGCCAAGTACAGGCAGAAAATTATTTGCCTGGTCCTGCTGGATGCTCTTGTCTGTCACAGGCCATGATACCATTGGCCTTCTTGACCACCAAGTCTGGTTCATGTTCAACTGCCTGTCTACAATGGTTTAACTCAAGCCAGCAACCAAGCACCATACAGTCTTGCTCATCCCCTCCTAGTGGGATGGACAAGACAATTGGAAGGGTAAAATTTAGAAAACTCGTCGAAGAAAGTCAATTAGGTAAAGCAAAATCTGCACACACAAGCAAAGCAAAACAAGGCCTTCATTTACCACTTTCCATCAGCTGGTATGGTGTTCAGCCAGCTCTAGGACAGCAGGGCTCTGTCATGCATGAATCCAAACATCCCCACCATCTTTCTTATCCTCCCCTCTCTATATACAGAGCAAAATATCATGGAGACTGGAAATCCCTTTGACCTGTTGAGATCTATTTTTTTGGCTGTGTCCTCACCCAGCTTCCCACTCACTCCCTGCTTTCTTCCCAGTGTGGCAGTATAAAAAGTAGAAAAGACATTGACATTGTGCAAATGCTACTCACCAATAACAAAACCACCTCTATCCTTTACACAGTTTTCAGTCCTTTTAAGATTCAATTATTAAAATTATTAGAGATACTTCTGCCTGAAATTAAGGTGTAAACAAGACCATATGTTCAAGTCAATAGTATGGATTTTAAATTTAACGGTAAATGTGAAGCAGACAGAAATTGAAAGAAATAGAGAAAAGAAAAAGGAATAGAATAGAAAGCTGTATAATTTTCACAACAAGACTTGATTGCTGCAATTTCAATGTCTGTTGGTCAAATTTGGTCACCATGTCAATCCATCAGGGTGGAGAAAAGGCACCAGAACAGCAAAGTTCCTTGTGTTATATTCACTCAGGTGTAGGTACCTCCCATGGGGCTGGGAGTTTCTCACTGCATGATGTAACACTGTGGATCACAGGACACTTTGTGAGTCTTTGACAATTTCTAAGTCGTTACTGCTACCTATTAGGTCAGTGCAGATGAGCCCATTATGGCCCATCATCAGAGATGAATGCCTTCAAGCTAGAGAGTGAATGTCCCCATACTTCCTGGAAAGGGAGTAATCACAGCTGAGGTTGCTTGTGAAAGGACAAAGAGGCAGTACAGGGTTTGCCCCTTGTGTTATCCCTTTTCTTATCTCATTCAACACCCAGCTGTAGCCTGAGGTGAGGAGCGTGCTCATCCTCTGCACTGGAAGGTTAAGATGTCAATTGTTTGAGTCTTTAACCAGTCCCCAAGCCCAAAACCAAAACATAAGCCCATACTAGAAGAATTTCTAGTTCCACTGTGAAGAAACTTGACTCTATCTCAGCCAAAACCAGCTCATTGTCTACCAGCATCCTCAGGCCCTTTGGTGGGCAGCTTTCCAGCAGGACACAGCACTTCACCTTGTTGAACCTCGCACCACAGGCTTTGGTCCTGCAATCCAGTTGGTCCATATCCCTTTGAAGAGCCTTGCTGTCCTCTAGCAGATCAATGCTGCCACCCAACTTGGTATTGTCTACAAATTGACTGAGGATGCACTCAAACCCCTTGTCTAGATCATTGATAAAGACATTAAACAGGACTGGCCCCAGTAGTGAGCCTCAGACACCACTTGTGATCAGCCACCAGCTGGATGTAACTCCCTTCACCACCTGTCTCTGGGCCCGGTTATCCAGCCAGGTTTTCACCCAATGAAGAGTACATGTGTCCGAGCCATGAGCAGCCACTTTGTCTCAAAGGATGCTGTACAAAATGGTGTAAAAGGCTTTACTAAATTCCAGGTAGACACATCCACAGCCTTTTCCTCATGTACTAAGTGGGTCACCTTGATGTAGAAGGAGATCAAGTTAATTAAGCAAGACAATAAGGGTGGATAGATGATTTTTCCCTTTGTCAGCAGAGTTCATTAAAGCTTTGAAGGAAGAACATACTAGCAGTCTATACAGATCCACAATCCTTGGGTGAAATACTCTACTTACTAGCAAATTTTTTGGGCTCTCTTTCAATGATAATTTTCTCCTCACTCTACGAGAGTAAGCTACTATCAATATGGTAGAAGATCCAATAACCACTCCTTCATTTTTCTTGATATATCGTAATCAGAAGCAGGCTGAAATGGTTGTTGGATTCAACAATAAATCAAAAAAGATGTGATTTATAACAGAAGTATTTTTTATTTCAAAGGTTTTCTAAAAACTGTAACCAAAATGATTCCACTGCCACTCATTTATAAACTGTTCTGATAGCACTCAGGTAACTATAAACATGACCCATTATTTTTAAACCAGTGATAATTTTGAATTAGTGCTAACTCTGTTAATAAGATACCCATAGTGCTTACGTTATACTGAACACCTGGATTCTTGCAGATTCTATCCAAAATACTGTAGTGTCTAACAGCTGTTAATAAGAAGAAAGCCAAAAGGGTTTAAAATGGAAAACTATATTTTAAAACACCTGTCTTGTTCAAAGCCTTAAAAAAAGAGAGCAACTTAGCGGCCAAAAATGAGTTTATAGCGTAATGCAGTGGCTCAAAAGAAAGTCAACCCATAGAAGTGTAAGCTCAAGTAGGACAGCACAACTGAGACAACATACCCATTTGTGGCACCAGTTTCTAAACCAGTGGTGGAACAACTGAGAAATATGCTAAATATAATACAGCACATCTACAATTTGTCTCATGATGAAAGTCTATGGAGGCTGAATTGGAGCCTAATGTTTTACTACTCTGCAGTGACAGCACTAAATAGATTACATCCTTGTTAATTCAGCACTCCAGCATAATTTTGTCATTAGATTGAGCTGCTTTTGGCAAGAACTTTTAGCTTCCACCTGGGATATTTCACATGCACATCACAAATTACACATCTTTTTCTCTCATCATACTGTTAACTGTGGCTTTTTTATCATTAATCACTATGATAAACAAAAATGGGAAGACTAAATTGATAATAAAAATGTTTATACCAGTACAATCAATTTTACATGCAAATACTCAGCCTTGCACTCAGTAGAAAGCTAGGAAGATACCTGGAATGTGGTCAAGAAGTTTGGTAAAGCTATGGTTTATGCATTCCTAATAGCTAAAAATATTTTTTTTTCTTCTTTCCCAACATATGTGAATTTTAAACCTAAAAGGGGGTCACGCGTGACTAAATTACAATTTTCTTTTATTTTGAAGGTTATTAACCACTGGAACATCTCACCCGGTCAGGCTGCAAAATTTACACTGGCAAATCTTTTAACCACAGATTAGATATTGTACAAAAAGTAAAGTCATAATGCTGTCATTATTAACATCTATGACTGACTGTTCTGCAATAGACATGAATAATTTTCTATTTGGCCTTAAAGTTTGTGAATCTATCAAAATGCAGTTAGGAAGGCTTCTGTAAAGTAATTATTGCAACCTATTTGACCAAAGAACTCTACACATCCAGAGAAATCAAGTAGACCTGTGATTTACACATAAGAAACAGTGTAAGAATGTTATCCTAGAATAAAAGATCTGGTTCAAAAGGGAGAGGTTGTGCAGTACAGTACAAAGAGCACAAAATTGTAAAAGAATCTGTAGGAAGTGAATTTAAGTGGTGATTAATCAAGGCCACACACTAGGGTATTTCACACTTTATAATCTTGTTCTGTTCCATTTAGGAGAGATGGTGAAAGCATCTATCAGACAATGCTAATTACAGGGTTATTTGCTTTGAAATTTATGGAAAAAAAGAACATGGAAAAAAAAATTGCTTGTAACTCCCGTTCATTTTGCTTCACTTGGTGCGCACCTACATAGCAGACTGGCATGAAATTACTCCAGTGTCATTTTAAATGAGGACACATTTGGGTTCCACAGAAATCCATTTTTTAATTTGATCTTGGGTTAATTTACCATCAAGACATAGTTGCTTATCATCAAGAGAGTGAGAACTTCCATTAAACACATTTCTATCTATCAGATCCCTTTGAAGGCACGGAGAGGCCATTCAAAGACTGAATAGATATACTGAGCACTTGAACTTTTAATACAGAGAATACAGGTAGTAGAATTATTAATCTACCTTACTAAAGTTTTTTTTCTAAAATTTCCTTGGCCAGTAAGGCTCCAGGATCAACGTTTAGGCGTTTTTACTTGAGAAACTTAATTTTTAGAAATTCTGACTCTGCAAATCCCATTAAAGCTGTTTTTCAACAGTTTTAAAGCAACAACTGATTAGAAATGTTTCAAGAACATTTGCTCTATGTAGAGCTACATCATTGCATAAAATGTCTACTTTGAAGGAACAGCATAAAGAGTTGAATTCACAAGTTCAATCTTGTGAATTTTCCTAGAATGCACAGGGTTTGCAGCCTTTATGGCAAGCATCAACAATTTAAGTGAGCATTAGATGTGTACAAATAAATACATATTATTTATTTAAATTCTAATATCAAAATCAATTTGATAGTTTTTAATGAATTGTAGAACCTCTTCTAAACAATGAGAATAAAATTCTAGTCACTTTCCTATAAATTCTACAGCTTCATCTGCTGGATAGATAATTTGATCTCTTTAGTTCATTTCAGTCTACTGTGAAGCATAGAAATTAACATGTTAAATTAAGCTAAAAAGAAAGTTGTTAGTCCTAATGATTCAGAGATTTCCTAACATGAAATCAGTTTATGTAATTCTAAAATAAAATAAAAAGAGTTTAGTCATCTTTAAATTTAGCAAAACAAATATCTTGCTATTGCAATTTACCAAATATATATAAACCAGATATTGTTATAATTCTAAAGCTATTAGAATATTGTTTCATTTGCAACAATGTTTTGTTAAACAGTTATTCTAGAAGTATACATTTTAATTTGCTTAAAAAAAACCATGACTGAGGGTAGCAGAAAAAAAAACCAGTGTGTTTCTGCTACTTTTATTTTATTCTATAAACCTGCATTTTCAAAAAAGCAATTTACTCTTTAGTTGAGTGCTTTTTCTTATTACAGTTTTATATCTATGGTTCCTCTGGGAGGAAAAACAAACCTTGCTTACAAGATAAAAGCTGCAGGTCAAGAGACAGCATCACCAGCATGTTCAGCATCTTAATCTTAGCATTTCAGGGAAAGCATTGTTAATTTTGGCAGCCAGTCATTAAAAGCAGAGCTGCATAATGCTCGAGATAACCATATGCCTTATTTTCTGTGAAGGGTACATAAGGTCATAGATTTCTTCGTTCCAGCTGTGTGAGGATTTTTATTTCTTTTTTTGTAAAAAGGACTGTTGTATTTACAACACCACATTGGGCATCTTCTAATGCCAGATTTCATTCATAAAAACATCCCAGAAGATCTGTCTCTTCCATTGTTCTTTCTCTCTATAACCATTTTGCTAAATATCACTCGTGTGAACTTTCTCTTTCTAGCAACATCTATGCTTTCTCCAGATCTTTTGGACACTCTCCCATTTGTTCCTCTTCCAACTGAAATTGAAATCATCAGTACAATAACACATGTAATTTTGACTTTGAAAAAATTACTCACTATGATTTTTATGTCTTTTTATTTTCTCCCTCATTCTAAAGTACAGGCAAGTTATTTATTACACCGTAAAAAACAGGGAAGTTATTAATTACACTGAAAAAATTGAGGTTTTTTTATTCCACTTCACTTTATATATATATATACATATATATATTCAAGAGGTAGATATATTTGACTATTAACTCATGGAATAAATAAATATACATGAGTACCTGGAATAGCTATATGTATCTTTGAGGAATCAACTGCATTAAGCTGTATCATGTAGATAACTTGGGCTGGATTTACAGATTTTCACCTGTAGTCAAGTCCATCTGTGTGCACTGGCTGCAAGCTGGTGAAAATGACTATTTTTCTGATTTAATGAATCTTTACATCCTCTTTGTTCTGATGTAAAGAAATAAAACAGATTACAATGAAAATAGCACATCTAATGTAGAACCTAGTTTACAGTTGTTTTCATCATGGAAAAACATGGCACAGGCAAAACTGAGGCATGGAAAGTGGGAAGAAGAGATACTCCATATAGTATGAGAAGCTGTACCACAACAACTGTCATGAAAAACTCTTAGAATGATCTCTGAATGCTGAATTTTTGGAACTATCTCTTTAGAGTATTCTGCTCTTAAAATGTCACATTTTATCACTCTCTAACTGGTTTGTTCATCTATGCTCATGTGGAGTGCCCTCGGGACTCACCTGTGGCCAGAATAACAACAGATGTTAAGACAGAAATGTGAATATACACAGTGTGCGTCAATGGGACTCCCAAAGTTCTTTGTGAGGGTGTTTGCCCTCATCATGTGAAAGAAGACAGTGATCATCAATCAGATTAAAAAGTAGTTAGGGGTTTACAGGATCATTTGAAACAAAGACTTCAGCTTGAAAGGAGGCATAAAGAAAAGTGAATATTTTTTTTTACAGTGGGAGAGACCTTGGGCTGAAAGCACCAGCACCTGCTGCTCCCTACCATCAGTGCCAAGTATCAACTGATGTGAAGTGCCTGGTGCCAGATACTGCAGTAGCAAAGTGAGGTGTGGCACACAGAGGCCCACACTTAGAGGATGTGAACCTGAGCTTGTGGAGTGTTTTCTCACTGGCACGGAGGTCAATAAGGTGTTTGGATATGCACAGCTTTACCTAAAGGTGGAGAACCCTCAGAAGGAATGTGCAAGGACAGTAACTGTGAATGTGCCTCTGAGAAAAACTCTTCAGGATTACCAACACAAGGATATTTAGAAAATTGTGGGTAAATATTCCAGAAGATCCTAGTAAGTGATTTTCCTTTTGCATTGCAGATAATGGGCTTGAATCTATAGTTCACTGATTAATTATATGTCATTAGTAAATCAATAAACCACTTGGTATAGTTTAAAATATACAGAGACTATATTAAGTGGGGAATGACAGAGAAGGGAGAATATTTGAGGTAATGGCAGTTTCCTTGTCAATTCACTGTTACATATGATGGAGCCCTGCTTTCCTGGGGATAATTGAATACTTGCTGGCCCATGGGAAGGGGTGAATTAATTTGCAGTGGACGTTGTCTGCCTTGACTTCAGCAAGGCTTTTGTCTCTCATGAAATGCTCACGGGCAAATTCAGGAAGTGTGGGTTGGATGAATGGGACAGATGGGACAGGGAACTGACTGAATGGCAGATCCCAGGGGGTTGTGATCAGTGGTACAGAGTCTAGTTTCAGGCTTGTCACTAGTGGTGTCTTCCAGAGTTCTATACTGGGCTCAGTGTTATTTAATTTGATCATCAATGACTTTGATGAGGGAGTATAGTGCTTCCTTGGCAAGTTCAGTAAAAACAAAATTATGTGGAGTGAGAGGTCTGTGTAGTCCTTCAGAGGTACCTTGATATGTTGGAGAGATGTGCAGAGAAAAACCTTCTGAAATTCACAAAGGCAAGTGCAGGGTCCTGCACCTGGGGAAGAATAACCCCATGGACCAGTAGAAGCAGGGAGTTGACGGCTGGGAAGCAGCTCTGTGGAAAGATCCTGGGGGTCTTGGTGGAAAACACATCATCTATAAGCCATCAGTGTGGCCAAGAAGGTCAAAGTAATCCAGGATCCATTAGGAGGAATATTGCCGGCAAGCTGAGGCAGGTGATCCTGCCCCTATTCAGCCATGGTGAGGTATGTCTGGAGTTTTGTGTCTAGTTTTGGGATCCTCAGTGGCAAAGACAGAACCGGAGCTCCTGGACCAGGTCCAGCAGAGAGCTACTAAGTTGGCCAAGGGTCTGGAGAATCTCTCTTATGAGGACAGGCTGAGGGAGCTGGGCCTGTTCAGTCCTGAGACAGTGGAGAGGGGACCTCATCATTAAGTGCCTGAATGGAGGGTATCAAGATAATGGACCCAGGCTCTTCTCAGTGGTGCCAGCCAATAAAGCAAGAGGCAATGGGCAGAAAATGATGCACAGGAAGTTCCTCCTGAACATGAGGAAGAACTTCACTGTGAAGGTGACATGAACTAGAAGAGATTTCCCAGAGAGCCTTTAGAGTTTCCCTCCTTGGGAAGAACCTTCAAGAACCTTCTGGATGCAGTCCTGAATCGTGCTCTAAGATGACCCTGTCTGAGCAGGGAGCTCTAACCAGATGAGCCACTGTGATCCCTGATTGATTCTGTGAGTTGCTCATTTTTCTTTGCTTGTTTACAAGGCTTTCACCTTCCCTATTCAATTGTCTTTATGTCAACTCATGAGTTTTCTCATTTTTACTCTTCTGAAACTCTCCCCAGTCCTTATGGTAGGGGGAGTGAGCAAACTGAAACATTTATGAAGGTGCATACTAACAGAATGGGTGAAAAACTTAGCTTTCAGTCTGAAGCATTAAAAAAAAAGATTGTAGCTTTTCTACTTTTTGCTGTTCAAATCTGTCAGCTTACTTATCACCCCTTCTAATCAGTATTTGATCATTTAGCCTCAAAATGGGCAAAAATAACCAGAGAGCAAGTGATTATAAAAGAATGCCAGATGTAATGCTTAAAAGAAATGGCTATCACTTTATTCTAAGTTCAAAGAAAAATTTAATATTTGTGACCATGACTGAACGCTGAAATAGCACCAAGATTTGAAATTTCAATATGAGGTTTATATCTCATATAGACTGTTGTTCTACATTAGCTTTCTTAAACCATGATAAATTGCTTAACAAGAAGGTTGCTTTAAAAATACTATAAAAATCAAATGTGAGCAGGAGAAAAATATGGAAAATATAAGGCTGATGCTAACATTTAATACCTTATCACTCTACAACTAGCTTAAATGAGGTTGTAGCAAGGTAAGGAGCAGTCTCTTCTCTTAAGTAACCAATGATAGGACCAGAAAAAATTATCTCAAGTGCCAGGGAAGGTTTAGATTAGGTATCAGGAAGTATTTCTTCACTGAAGTCCTGGTCAGACTATAGAATAGGCTGCCCATCCCTGGAAGTGTTCAAAAGATGTGTGTAGCACTAGGGATATGGTTAGTAATGAATGGAGTAGTGCTGAGTTAATGGTTGGGTTCAATAATCTTGGAGGTCTTTTCTAGTCCTAAAGATTCTATGAGCCTATGCTTGATTCTCCAAAGGGAAAGTGCAAACCCATAGATGGGTTTTGTTCCTTTTGTATTGACATATACAACACATAGTACAGCCAACACAAACTGCATTCCTTCATTGCCTCTCTACAGTGCCTGACAAACACAATGCAGAGGTACATAGAGCCTCCCCCAGCCCCTGTACAGGACTGAAAATAGTTTTCTTGTATTGGCTCAACATAAAATACTGGATTTTACAAGCTGGATCATCATATTTTTATCTTTAGCTATTTTCTTTTCAGAACCCAATGTTCTGCTGAGGGACATAGAGTCCATTCACTATTAATTGCATACCTATTTCTGAAAGCTTAATTATTTGTTAAACAGACATGGGTTCTAGCTGCATTTTAGCCTCTACTCAAGGTTTTTTTTTTTTTTTTAAAGGAAAAAAAGTTTCCTAAGACTTTCAGGAAAAGACTAGCAAGAAAAAAGACCAATCAGCAGGATATGACCCCTGAACCTCCCTAGTAAAATTCAGGCTGAAAAACCTCTGTCAAAATCATGATATTTCCCATGTTTCACAAAAGTTCTTAACCATCCTGATTAACCATCCATTCTTAAGTGTCCAATTTCTGCATAAAAATTTTAAGCTTTTGATGACAGCTATAGAATTCATTTACTTCCATGCATAGTAACTGCAGCTGGGACATGCTTAATGTTAACAAGACGCTTGAACTGAGATCCTCCAGAAAATCTTTCTGAAGATTGATTCAAGTTAAAAGAAGATGGTGAGGCAAATCTATATCTCATAGCTTAAAAAATAACAGCAAACCCCATTCTCCAGAAGAGAGTATGAATCAAATATTTACCTATACTGTTTTCACAGCATGAAAGAAACTTCACTTGCCTAAAATCTAAGCATGTAAAGTCTTCACTAATAACATTTTTGAGCCAATTTAAGTGTTTGCTGATATATATCTTAGAAATTATAGCATTTTCTGTGTATCAACTGAAGGAGTATTTTTGAGTAGGAAAGATTACAAAATATATAAGAACTCTTAACATAGTGTCTCTTCAAACTCAAACTGCCATCTAAATAAAGTGTCCAGGTGAAAAGAAGCACTCTCCATTGATATCACCTGGCTTGCTTAGAAAGAAATCTTAATGGTCTGATATTCAATGGATATAATTTTTCAAATGTATTCATCTGGAAAAATTCTCATATTTATGTTAATAGAATTCTGTTATTCTATTATTCATCATACTGCAAACAAGTATAACAATTCTTCATTGACAATGTAAGAGTAATAAATCTGAGCCAGTAAACACTAAAATTAATTATAGCTTTGTATCCTAGAAAAGTCAAATTAACATCACAACAATAATGGTAATTGCATGTTTTTTACTACATATGAGTTTATCAACTTTCCACAAACATGATGCAGTCAAACACAAAATTTGCTGATTTCAATGGTTCTTAGAAGAAAATTGGAATCAGAAATTTCATTTTCAAGAAAACACTGTAGGGTCAATGATAATTACTCATAAAGCTGTCAAAGCAGTTCTGCAAGGACATGGCATAGCTGAAACTACAATAGAGTAAAATTACAAAAACTGCAAGCCTAATTGGGTAGATAAGTTAATTCTACCTTGCAGTCAGAGCAAAATTCTTGGCCCATACCTAGTTTTTTATCTTTCATTTCTGTAATGAAATCAGAGGAAGAAAAACACCCAACAGAGTTTTAGGTAAAAGACAGTTATATTTTAAAAGGCTAGCTATGTACAGAGTTTAGCTAAGTGGAAGCCAAGTGTTGGTGGACGTGTCTCTTCCTGAACTAGACCAGTTCGCTGAAAGGTGTTTGGACTTTTTTGGGAGGGTGGTGGTGGATGGTTTTTTCTTTTAGTTCCAATGAAATGTGAACATTTCCTCTAGCATTTGGCCTTCTGTGTGAAGTTAGGTCTGATATAGCAAAGATCTGAAAGACTCATTAAGACAATACCTTTAGGTTTTTTCATGTTTTTTTTTCATGATAATAGCCTTATTACTTTCACCATCATAACAATGTCCAAAGAATGGGCAAATGGACAAAGAATGGCTGAAATGAATTAATTGTTTTTCTGTCATTCCACTAATTGGGAAGAAATACCACTGTAATCAGAGCTTTCTAAGTCTAGGTACCCAAGGGTAAGTGCTGACTAATACTGCTGTTTAAGGTGAGGTTAATTAATTGTGATAAAGATTATTTAATCTCTTCCCTTCTCTCTCTTTGAAAATAATTTTTATGATGAGACTGTGGCAACTATTAATCCATGTCAAACTTACAAATGTAGAAATAGTGAAGGGGGAAAGGCAGAGGAGGATTTCAAGAACATTGTCTTAGGAAAAAAATGAACTGATCTAAAATAAAGACAAATTCTACTTTATTTTACAGTGATCCATTGATTTATCTGGCACTTTTAGAAAGCGGTGTGCTTGGAACATGAGTAATGGCCATAATAGCATATATATCTACAAGCTGTGATCCAGCCTTAAAAGGCTCTGCTCAGACAAGTCTTATTGCTAGCAATAGTGATTCACTTTAAAAGAAGTTGAAGGTACCAGCCATTCAAGTATTTAAGGGGAAGCTGCTTACCTAGACTCAGATGACTGAGGCAGAACTTCCCCTATACTGTTCAAGCTCTTTTCAATCTATATATCCCACATATATAGATTGTATATGTATAGATATATGCAAAGAACATGGCTAATAGCATGAATAATTTCACCAGTAGTACTGTCAATTACAGAATCAAAGTGTCTTACAATAATTGGACAGCAGGAAGACATATTTGGCTCAAAGAGATTACAGAAAGAAGAAAATGCAAAATCAAAACCAGAATTACAAGAAAAAAAACACCACAAAACAATAACACAACAAAGCCACGAAATCCTACAAAAAAAACCCCCACAAAACAAAACAAAAACCAAACAAAACAAAACCAAAACCCCCCCAAGTCTGTAAATGTTCCCCAACATGCCTTAAATGGAGCTGTTCCCATACATATGCTTGAAATCTGACCACCTATGGTGGGGCCTGTCACTAGAAAATGATATCTGGAAAACGTAGCCCAACTCCATGCACTCAAATATTTAGACCAGCAAAAATGTGGTTTTTTTTTCCTTTTTTTTCCTATGCATAGCAGTTATGACCATATATTTTTCATATAAACTAATACAACACTTTGGAAATCTTCCCTGCTCAAAAGCTGCAGTAAAAAAATCCACTAAATCCACACTTAAACCCCTTTCTCCCCCAAAAAACCCAAAACAAACCACAAAACCCAACCCCAAACTTTTGGAAATAAAATGTAAAAATTATTGTCAAGTAATTATTGTTTTACATATTTTAATTTTAATCCATTATTTAATAAATAGTGGTCAAGAATCACTTGAAATTTTTTGAACTACATTGTAATTATGTAGTTTAAACAACCTGTGATTTCTCAAACTCTGATATTTGCTGCTACTCAGAGCTACCTGAGTTAGCCTACGACACTTCAGGCTTGAGAAAGAAGTAAAAACCAACAATTCAAATATGTTCTTAGTGAAAAATAAATCATTCTGTTTAGAATATGGTACACATTTTTGAGCCCATATTAGACAGTACTGGAATCTCTTTAACATAAAATAAACAACAATAAAAATTCTATACAAAAAAGACAAATACTCAAACATGAAATTTCAGGAGTTTGTGTTTTAAAAAACACACTCAAAGATGAATATATTTTGAACTGTTCCATAAAGTTGACTGAAAAACATAATTAGAATGTGTGAACATAATTTATAATTGAGTTATAATTTATTATAATTAAAATTTCCCAAGCAGCTACTATCTTTGGAATTTTACTTTTGTGTCCCCTGTAGAGCTGAGCAGCAGGTTGCCAGGGCTCAGTGAGGGTGGTAGGGACAGGTAGACCAGGCAATGCTTTCAGTACCTGGATGGGGAATTCACAAAGCCATTGTGCAGCACACGAATTCATAAGCTTCCTACCTTTTAGAATTTTGTTTATAGAACTTTTTACCCCTCTGTAAAACAAAGAATATGCACATTAAGAAATAATGGCTATTCTAGAGAAACTTTGTCCAAAGCCACCAAGAAACTGTGTACAAAGTGGGACACAGATGTGCTGCCAGATGCTGCGAGGCTTTTTTGTTTGTCAAAAGAACATTTCCATGTTCAGTATGCTCACAGTTTTTGCACTGTTGGAAGGTCAACTAGAGAAAAACATCAGGAACCCTAAGAAGTCTTTCAAGGTTACATGCACAGTGTTTTAGTAGGAAGAAATTCATTATATATACATGTACACACACACACATATGTATATATTCCAAGTCTTATTTGCAGTTGTTCTAAAGGGAAGAATGGGCAGCTCTTCTCTAGAGCCAACATCCCACAGGATACAGCGGATTTAACTATAGTGAGTAGCTGACACTTATAAATTCTCCAGGAATATGTCAAAACAGTATTTAAAATTTTAGTTTTGTATAGATCCTTATGATAAGTATACTGTACTTACCTGGTATCTGCTCTCTTAATGATATCAACAGATCAAAAAGGTTCATGCCATCAATCCAATCCAATCCAACCCAATCCAATCCAATTGAGCCCATGATCCTTCCCCAAAATCAGATTTCTATTTTTATTAACTCTTATTAAAAGAATTAAACAGAGATGTTGGGTACTTCACAAACATATAAATTTCATTACCAGAATACATTAAACAAACATTCTTAACTGTTCAAATCATTTTAATGTACCTACTTCGTGGAAAGCTGATTTGCATTTTAATCTTTCATGATGAATTCCACTTTTTTGGTTCCTCAATAAATGTTTTTAATTTCATATTTAATTACTGAACTTCCTGGTAAAAATATCTCGAGATGAAATATTTTGTCATGTACACTGCAACATATGAATACCTCCTTTGTTAGTGAATGTAGGAATGCAGGCTTTGCTACTTGTTTGTGCACAAAGCAAGATATATGTCATTCATACACAAAAAAAAAAGATAGAATAGTCTGCTATTGAAGAATAATATATCTATTTTTAAAAGATATATAAATAGCTCTTTAAGCCCATTTAAAATAATTTTAACTGATGCAATTATATTTCTATGCATCTCTTTCAAGTTGTAGTGGTTCTGCACGATGAAACATTAGCATTTGACTGTGTGGAGGATGACATTTAAAATTAACTTTTTATTCTCTTAATTGGCTTCATTTTTCTTTTGGTAAGATGAATTCCCATCACTTAATTACTTCAAGTGCAACAGCTGCAAAAACACTTGACATTACCAGAGGGCCCAAAAAAGTAATCCAGACAGATATTCTATTTAGGAAAGAAAGAAAAACCTCTTTATGTGTAATTTTGGTTTGGTATTTTTTTAATAGAAAATGATTTAAAAAGGAAAAATATTTTTCTTAAAGCACTACAATATAATTACATTTCCAAACTCACTATAGAATATTACTTCAATCTAATGAAATTTGGCTTTTAGCATTTAAATAATAACTTATTGCTCATAAACTGGAGAAAAGTTACATAAATCCACTCCTCATCTTATCCCAAATGCTTGGTTTCAACTGGAAAGCAAATCAACCAACCTACATTCAACTTTGCTTTCTGGAGATGTCCAGTTCCAATTGTGCAAATTGTATCCTAAAGATCTCTTCTTTGCCTGCTGTTTACCAATTTTATACAAAATCTCTTTACAATTTTTCTCTTTACTGCTGCTCTGACAAATTCTTTTATGAAACCTGCCTGTGTCTGATTTTGGCACAGTACCCAAAGAGGGGACAAAAAGCTGTAACCAAGACCATGGGAAACAGGTGCTCTGTGCAAAAAAACCCCATAGCATTTTCAATCAGTAGAAACTCATAAATTAATTGTTAGAAATGAATGTTATTAAAAAATCATATTTAACTTTTCATGCCAGATAGGAAATTTTAACCATCTGACAGGAACAACATTTACTGGGCTGTGTAATTAACCATAATTAAATTACCAGCTGGATCAATGTCCTACAGCTCTGCTTACAGAATGTGTGCTTGGACTACAGACCAACTGCAGTGACAGTAAACTCTCCATATGTCCTGATGTCCTGGTATCTTGATCATTCCTACTGAGAGGTGCATTTGGGTGCACCTACTCTTTATATGCAGTTTATTTTCTTAGAAAAATCATCTGAATATGAAGAGCAGGTGGGAAATAATTCTGCCTGCTCCAAATTGAACTCATATGTTCATACCACTTCTAAGATAAACTGGTCCAGTGTGTTTTACAGAATTACTCTGCAATGTAGGCACTTCCTTTCTTCATTCTCTCCTCTTTCAAGAAACTTAAGGAGGTTAATTATACTTTTTCTTTCTGCTGGTGATAAATGAAAATTTCAAGTATATAATTTCACAGCATGCAGACAAATCATGTTAAATGAAGTGATAGTGAGCCAAGAAAGCATCTTTGAGAGTAAGATGATTTGTGTAGTCTATTGGACAGTGAAGTATTATATTTTGTTTCCAAACTCGTATGGGAGATGTGCAAAAAATACCACATCTACAAAAACCTTGCATTCATGGCACAAGGTGACAGGGGACCATTAGCCGTATCTTATTTCAAATGAACCATGCAAACATCCACATGACATGATTATCTGATCTGTGTTTAGGACAGAGTCAAGTTGGGTAATGATGTTATGCCTACTATGTGGGTACAAATGCTATATAAATTATATCCTATCAGTGAAAGTGTGCATACTTATTGTAAATCATCCTGAAGTAATTACTGAGTGATATTTTACAACTCTTATCTAAATGGTCTGTTTTGCCTCTTAGTGCAGTATGTTGATGCTAAGTGATTATTGTAGGGTATTAAACTGGTAGTATTCTATTTGTCTATAAAGTACTTTGTGATCCACTAGCATAAAACACAAAATGCTATCAAGATGTCTAGATGTTCTTTACAAAATGAAAATTAGGGCATGAATTACATATTGTGCAATTCCTGTCAGTTTATGAGAAAGCTTTAGGACAAAAATCCTTTTTGGACAGTGGTAGATGGCTATATAAGGCACAACAAAATAAACATAATGCTACTGTGTGCAATGGAAGATTTCCCTTGAGTGAAATCTCTTCAGAAAAAAGGCAAAACCAACTAATCAAAAAAACTCAACAGGTTTTCTTTGGGAAAAAAATACTTGAAAAGAGGACTTGAGAGTAAATGAAAATTTGAATTTATCAAAAGCAGGCTAACAGAAGTCTGGGAGACAAAAATCTAAGTTATACAGCAGAGGAGACTTACTTTTAGCTATACATAAAAATGGAAAACAAAACACTCCCCAAACTCTCTAAAGCAGCAGAGAATTAATACAGTTTAGAACCGACAGCACTGTGTTCTGAATGAAGGAAGAAGACTATACTGGCAGTACTTTATGGGCCTCTGCTCAATTAGAGACTCTATTGAGACAGTTGTGCAAGTCATGGACAGGCATTATTTAGCTTCTCTTGTTGTTAGCTGCTGCAAGGAAATTCAGTTCTATCCATGTAAAGTCAGTGAGAGTTTCCCTTGACTATCATGGTAACAGCATCAGGAGTACACATCACAGAATCCCTGAGTCATTTAGGTTGGAAAAGACCTCTGGGATCATTAAATCCAACCTTTCACCGACCACCACTTTGCCTACTAGGCCATGGCACTAAGTGCCACATCAGTCATTTCTTGTGCACCTTCAGGGATGGAGACTCCTCCACCCTCCTGGCCTTTCCATTGCAATGTTTAGTAAAGCTTTCCTGTGTATGTCCAGCCTGAACCTCCCCTGGCACAGCTTGAGCCCATTTCCTCTTGTCCTGACACTTGCTACTCCTTTCAGGGAGTTGTAGAGGGTGATAAGGTCTCCCCTGAGCCTTCTTTTCTCCAGGCTAAACAACCCCAGTTTCCTGTTGAGGAGATATGCATCTGATCCTGCTGCAAATGGGGAGTAATGAAGTGGTTTCAAGAAAATTTGAATGTAATTTTTAAAGCCACATTACCTCTTTGATGTCTTATCTTGCTGTTTCCCAGTGGGAAAAAAAAAAAAAAGATTATAAAGTTAATCTTAATCTTCATAGAAATTTCTGATATAATTTTTTGCTCTCATAATATATAGATAATTCTAAAAAAAACAGGGATAGACAAAGCCATATAAGGTGCTGTCATCAAATAAAGGTCACTCAATATTTTCTAAGAAAGTAATTTATATTACAATAAACAATTCATGATCATGCACACTAATAATATCAACTATAAAATCACAAATCTCCTTATTCGTTTGCCTATTACTCTGCATGTGCTATTTTATAAGCACACAGATAAATTTCTAATTAAAAAATACATATATATTTAATGCTGAGCCACAGCCACTGCTTTTCACAACAACACTAAGAATGCTCAAGGATCATCATGTCTGTAAAAGATTTTTGTTGGGCTAATTTAACTATTTTGTATTTCCCCCATATGCTGAAGTAATCTCCACTGAATCAACAATGTGTCCTCCTGACCCAGGCTCATGCTTTTCTCATCTTCATGCTTTAAAGAAAATTGTCTATGAACAGCTTCTCCTGCAGAACTTCAGTAACAGGACTTTAAAACAAAGCACTACTTCTGTGCACTCAGTGTGTCAGGCAGAAAGCCTAAAAAGGATGGGGAGAAAGAGGGAAGCAAAAATCCTATCTATTCTGAAATTGCCTTTACAATATTTTATAGTTATTTTAATATAAATGCTGGAGCATGCAGAATGGAACAGACTTAGGCAGGAAATCTTGTACTTTAAGAAGTAATATTTAAAGACTAGTATTGTCACCAAAAATTCTATTGTTTCCAACAGTATTGCCAAGTTATTGATCATTTAGAAGACATATAAGTATACCTCTCTGCCTTTCACATTGTCTGCTGTGAAGGGGGCATTGAACATGCAGGTCTTGCATTCCCTGCAGCACTGTTGAGAATGAGTAAGAAGTGAGCGCCTAAGGAAGATGACATCCACTGTGCATTCTGCATTCAGCCACTGCTGATGTGAAATGACATGGAATCTGAAGCCTATTCATACAGCTCTCTTGCTTTACTGGGTAATGTTTCAGGCAAAAAGAATGTTGCAACAGTGTTCAGAGATCTCAAATCATAACTATTTTTATTAGAACTGAAAATCAGAAGAAATTAGACGAGTAACTATGTCTTTTTTTCCCTTCACTGGTATGAAACACTACATCTTATCGTGTTGACAGAACTAGCTATCCTAGTCTTAAAATTATTTGTAAGAAAGTTATCTATAGTAGAGTTTTATCCACAAATGGTCCTTGGCTTTCTGTTTCACTTTCTTTTTGATGATGTTTTTATCAATTCATCTTTTTCTGCTTTTTTCTTGCAGAGAGAAACATGACCAATGTTTTCTCTGAAACATGCAATTATAGCATTTAACAGTACTGAATTCCAATCCAGCTCTTTAAGCATTATGTGTCTCTCTCTTTGATGTCTCATAAAGGGAAAAATGTTTGACCTGATAACAAATATATTCATTCTAGACTATCCTGTGAGTTTCAGCCACACAATACACTTCAATAAGTGACTTTTCCAGGATGTCTGGAAATGCTTTGAGTAAAATTGAGTAATACACAAATATATGCATAATTTATGGTTTCATTCACACCCATTATCAAGATAGAACACTTAGTTACAGTCATATTTGACCTCAGCTTAGAATCACTGATTTTATCTGAGGAATCTCAGTCATAAGTTTTCACAAGGTTAACAAATATATAAAATGTTTTTTAAAATAAGATTCAATTCATCAGTTATGTTGCAATGAATATATAAAGGGGAAAATGTTAGGGGAAAGAAAGATGAGGAAAATATAAAAGTAGTCTACTGCTGAGTCATTGGCTTTAAGGACTGTGGAAGATGGCATCAAATCTACCAAAGAGGTGGAAGAGAGATTGCAAGAGATTTTCCAAATAAAGTAAAATTGAAGTAATTTTTAAAAGAAAAAGATAGAACCTGCAGGGTACTCTTGTAGTTGTTCAAAACACCAGAATTATTAGAGATGTTAACATCCTTCAACATATGGATTTCTTTCAGAGAAATGTAGCCTGAGAGACAGGGTGCTCAGAGAGAATCAATGACAGAAAAAGGCTTCACAAAAAGTCTCTTTAATAGAGTATTTAGGTTTGACTCTTGTAGTTTTTCATTTTTTTCTTTAACTACCCATGCCACCTATAAACATTTGAAATTTCACTGAAACATTTGAAGTTTCACTTTCCCTATCAGTTTTTGAAAGCTAAAATTTTTACTAGAATTTTCACTTGTTCTGAAAAATCAACAACTATTTCTCTTCATAATGACTGTGTATATACCTAGTTGGGTAAATCCCCTTCAGCTTCTTACTTCAAAATACTTTTCCTTGATTACACAAAGAAAAAGCAAAAAATAAGGACTATGAATCCACAATATTTTTCCAAATGTTTCTCAATGACTTAATCTTCAGGGGGGAAAAAAGTATAAAGACAAGTATAGGGAAGTGATGTGGTTAAGGAATGGTATTCCCAATCTAGTTCTCCCACCAAGACCTCTCAAACCACACTGCTGCTCACTCACTCTCTCTCCCTCCTCTTCTCCCTTCTCCATCCCTTCTTCCACCCTCCTGCGCCCCTGAAGGTTTCTGGAGAAGACCACTGCAGGCACAAAAGGCAAAGATCACAAGTTGAGGTTAGAACAATTTACTGAGAACAGCAATGAGATAGGAAAAGAAAGAGTAACAGCAACAATATTATTGACAGAAGTATACAAAAAGAGAGAACAGGTCTTCCCCCATCCGCTGCCAGGCTTTGTTACCCCAGAAAGGAATGCCTCTCCTCCCCAGAAGTGAGAAAGTCCATCCTCCCCACCCCTGGCAAAGATGTAATGTGGTATTGAATAACAAAATATCTTGGCCATGTTTCCTCCAACTGATCTGGGCCAGAACTAGGACTGGTAAAAAAATTTAAATTCCTATTTTAGGGAAAACTGTATATGTTAAAGCAACCAGCTCTGATTTAGAGTGATGTTGTATTTAATTACAAGTAGTACACAGTTCAATAATGGTCTGAACAGTTTTCCATTTTTCTGTCAAGTTTGCACAATCACAGATATGTTCTTGCAATTTTAGATAATGAAAGACAACAACATTGCATCTCTGGAGAAAAGGATAAGGTTGGCACTTGATGGATATTAGACACTGACAAAATTAAAAATGTATCAAAAGTTAAAAAAGTAGTCTGCTTTGCTAATTTTCCCAGTCCAAATAATTGCTTTTTATATGCAAAATAAAAATCTGTAATTTTCAATTCAAATGCTTTATCAGGAGGATGGCATATCCTGGAATTGGTTTGTTAGTAATGAAGCTCACTGACCTTTTTCCCAGGCAAGGAGGTGTTTCTAGGACTGAGGATACCCCTCACTACCATTCTACATTTCCACTTAACATTTTGAAATACTGAAGTTTAAAACCCACATAATAAGGTATTTGAATTATTGTTCCTAGCAAGTTCATAAAGAGACATGCAGAATTTTCTGCCATAATCTAATCTAATCTAATCTAATCTAATCTAATCTAATCTAGTCTAATCTAATCTAATCTAATCTATTAAATACTTCATTGGAAAGGACAATTAGACTAAAAAAACCCCAAATCTAAAGAAAACAAGGAAATAGAAATTACAGCCAAAAAATCACCACTCAAATCCCCAACCACAAAAAGAAAACCATTCAGAAATTTTCTTTAGTTAAGACAAACTGCGTTAAATAATAAATGGATTACCTATAGTACTAATACAGTGAAATATCACCATCTTCATGGGACTAAAAAAGAATAAGCAATGATATGAGCCAAGTAATGCTAAAAACCACTTTTTACCACCACTAAATTCTCTTCAGGATCTTCATGTAATTCTTCTCACTCCTTCAGATATTATATATAAAGAGAATTTCTTCTGCCCAGCTAGTAGATTTAGCCTACTGCTTACCAATTCAGAAGCCAAAGGTCTTTACAGAGAAGCCCATTGGAAACTTGGAAAACTATAAGTAATCGTAGCACTTTCTAGCAAAAAGAACTGCATATCAATCCCAAAAGGAGGAAAAGCAATGTGCCTTCTCTCTTCCAACAAGAAATAGCAAGGGATATTTAGGAAACAGAACACACTTTTTAAAAAAATTATTATTATTATTAATTTTCTGGTCCCATTATAAAGAACCTTACATTAGCAGTAGGAGCACTACTCTACAAACACAATCATTTATTTTATACCCTTTTAATTCTTACAGAAAATGCATAATTGCATTAGGCAATCTCATTTTGTCTTATACTTTATAAGCTTGGAATATAACATTGTGTAGTAGGATGTATTTTAATCAACTGAAACATCTGCATCCAAATCATTGCACTGACAATTTCTAGTATCCAGCACACAGATTAATTTCCTTTTAATGGATTAAAACAAAATTTGTTCAGCATTTTTTTGCATTAATATATATATATATAGATATAGAAAATACTGACATTTAATATTCTAGTCTAAAAGTAGTAAATTCAAATTATTTTTACATAACAGAAGAGCTTGAGCTGAAATGTATTAAAAAAAATAACACATTTTTGTCTCAGGGTAATAACCTGGAATAAAGAAAATAATTAATACTGTTGTAACCTAATATGAAGAATGGGCATTTGCCAGAGACCATTTCTGAGACACATGTCATGAAACATAGATGTAGAAAGACAGCTCATCAAAAGTGAAGGGAGTGAAACACAAAGACAAGTCTATACTATTGTTTGACCATAAGTTTTATAAATAATTTATTATATAATAAAGCTGAAAGACTAATCAGGGCTGCTGAATAATATTCACTTTTAACTCAAAAAAGTTCAAAAGTTACTTTAATTTTTTTTCTCTCGTTTCTCATGTTACTAGCACCCTGCATAATTAATAATTTCTTTTAAATGAATTTAGATTCTTCAGGGTAACAAAATTATTTTTCAAAAAAAATTTCCAAAAGACCTCCTTTAAAGACATTTGCATGGTATTGATTTGAAAGTATGGAGTAACTATATTACCTTATCTACTAGCTCCTAATTTTTCCAAAAAGTCTCAGCAGTGGCCTTTTTAGATCCCATTTTGTTTTCTATATACACATCTTACATGGCTGAAATTCAGTCATGGTAATAAAAAGGATAGTACTCCAGTCAACAAGGAAGAATGTATGCAGGCTGTCTGAAGACGTTATATTATTTTTTAAGCCTAAGAAGGTATTCTGCCTCAAACCCATCTGTTGTTTTTCTGTCATCCTCCTCCCTCCCCCTGCCACCCACTCCTTGAAGGAAACAGAAATATAAAAAAAACAGAGTCAGTTCATAGCTATTGTGAGAGATAAAATGGAAAAATAAAAGCTTTATGCTAAAGATTTGAACTGGGATTCAGAATGTATGAGTGTAATCCCTGCTTTAGTAACCCATCAGTAAACTTCTAGCATGACAAGGCATTTCTCTATGCTCCAGTTCCAGTCATCTTCCTTCACCAATTTTAGGTCATTTAGGAAAGAATTCCTTCTAAAGTAGACAAAATTGAACTTTCCAAAGAATAACCAGTATAAATTCTTCTGCTTGTGAAATATGAAACCAACACCTGAGTGACAGGGGATGTTTGAATACCAAGAACAAGATGAAGGGAAGAGAAAGAGAAATTGAACATCACTTAACATTACAATACTCTTGTCCCAATTAGTGTAAATTGATACATGGCTCATTCCTAATTCAATTCTTTTAAACTGGAACAGCATCAACCTGAATGTCTTTATAATGATTTATAGGTAAAGACATAAATCTCACAGGTGGAAGAGAAAACTCATGTATGTATCCTACTTTGACACTGTAACCCTCAAAAACATTTGATGTGTAAATAAGGGAATATGATTTTCATGAGACATCAAAAATTTACTACTAGTCTCTTTAAAGTTTTAAAGGCATAACTAATTTACTCCATTTTGTATGGTTAGTCCAGTTAAAATGATACTTATATTCATCGTCTAAATTATGTAAGTAGCTTAGACCAAATCTTATTATTAATATTACACTTAAAAGTCATTGTATATAAAAATTCTAGTTCTCCTTTTTGTCTGCTGTTAATCTCTACACTGTTCCCCTGTAGATCTCCTTGAGGACAGTAATGTGAATAATGGAATTTATTTTGCTTTTCCAGGAAGAAATATGTTCTTGATTCTGACGGATTCTTCTCTATTGTGGTTCCACTTCAGACTATTTTTCTTTCTTCTATATATTTATATAGTTAATGAATTTAAAAATGTATATTTCTATATTTTTAAAAATTACTCTTTTTTTCTTTTAACTACTGTAAACTCTGTTCTGCCCAACTCCCAAATCTGCACCACAATAGCTCACCACTCCTGAATTTTTCATAGCTTCAATCTTAAGTGTATATTTTTTTTATCATCTTATTCTTATACTTCTCTGCACCATGGAAGTCTCTGTTTCACTTTTATTATCAGGGCCTCATATTTCATTCTCTATAGAAAAATTACTCCTTATTTCTTCATTAAAAAATTATGGTTATAGCATAAAAAGATGAGCAAAAGCCCTTTAAAAAAAAGAGTCAAAAAATGCTGCTGCAGGCAAAGAAACTAAAAAAATAAATCAGTGGAAAAATCAGTGGGCTGTTGCTATGACTGGCAATGCTGTATATACTGGTCTGCAGGCTATAAGCCTGAGTAATATAGTAGGAGTTACATCAAAAAAAAAAACACCTCTTCCTTGTGCTTTTAAAAGAAAGAAGAGCTATCACTGTATTTTTCAGTGGATTTGGTCCTGATGTCATGCTTTGACATGATCCCAGAAAACTGTGTATACTGAAACCTTTCAGGAAAATTAAATAGAGGGGCAAATACTACCTAAATCCTGACTGGTCTTAATGCAAGCTATGTTCTGAGCCATCCAGCCCTGTCAAGATGTGATGTTAGCTGTCAAAAATCTTCACAGCAGAAGGGAAGGCTAAGGACTGTAGGTCTACCTCAAGGGCACAGAATTATTTTAGAGAAGGAGGCAGATTTTTGAATTTCAGTTGTGAATGCAGTTGACAATATTGCACAATCCACACTGTAGGTCTATAGGAACTGAGATTAGAGGAGTATAACAAAGCAGTGAAGAAGAAAATACAAATGAGCAACATCTAAAATTAAAAAAAAAACAAAAAACTATAGAGTTTGTTTAAGAGTTTGTTAAAAGCTTGTTTACATAGTTTAAAATATTTTGACCAAAGCCAAAGATGATATTTTGATACACAAAGAACACATTGTGCCCTCTGTTTCTTACCTCTATGTCATGCACACTGGGATATCATGTAATCAATAAAATAAAACAAAACACTATGAAATATACTTAAAAGAGCAATTTTTTCCCTCATGTTAGCTCTAGAGATACAGGACTATTTGTATGAATGCACTTCAATCAGAAGACTTCTCATCTTACAAATCTTGTCCTATTCTTATATGTTGCCTACATGTGACATCACTATTTTGAGAGCAAAGCTATTGATGCTTAAAACTAAGGAAATTGCTACTGAGCTTAGGAGCTGATGAGTTTGGAAAGATAACAGTCTAAAAGGTGTAGGAAATAATCAGTTGGGGAAGATTTATCCAAAAGTGTATGCAAAAGGATTTCTGCATTCTGAAAAAAAGACAGAAAAAATATTAGGAATGGTTGAGGAAAAAAAATGAAATATAATGTTTGCTACTTAAATAGTATGTCAGTAAGCAAGATTAATCAGAGACAAGTGTATTTTCATACCAATATTAAATGTCAAAGGGAATAAGGGGTCTGAGGAAATATGAAACAAGAAAAAACAAACTGAAATATATTGCCCTAGATGAATACATTAATGAAATAGATGCACCATAGAAATTTGTGTGACAGCCACTAGGATGGTAAATGCAAAGATGAATGTGAGAGCCCAGTATGACAAGAAAGAGAACTTCAATTTAAACAGATGAACATATTCAGAACAGAATTTTAATGGTCCAAAATACCAATCTTATTTGACAATATACATTTATCTAACTGTCTGACCAGGATAATGATACTGATTACCAGATCCTCAGGCAATAAAGCTTTTCTGGATAGCATCAGCATCCTCCTATCAATTAGTCAAATGTCACTGTGGGAAATTAAACAGATAACATTTTAAGAGATTAAAACTATGTTCGTTCTAGGATCAGCTAATCAGGAAGCCATTCCAGTAAGAAAGTTGCTACTGATTTGATGTAAAACAATGATACTGTTCAAAATCCTATACAAATATATAGTTTCATAATTGTGATGATTTAACAACTTAGATTCAACATCTCTACAGAAGAATAAAGGATAAAAAGAAGCTTGTAAACAAAGTCAAAAGTAGGAAGAAATTTCAATAAGCAGTTTGACAAGAGACAGGAAAGTGGAGGTAAGAATAAATGTTCAGTTGTTCATCCAGCATTGACAGTAGAAATCTTCCACTTGGGTTTGTGTAATTCAGCATAGATATGAGTCATTAAAACAGGTTCTATGAGTACAAAAACAAATTATGACTTGAATGGTACATACACCTCTGAGTCACTAGTCAGTGATATAGCAGGTGAAATTCAAGGTGTATGGGGGAAAAAAGCCCAGCCAAACATTTTTTTGTACACATGTAAAACCAGTGTGACCTGAGTACAACCACTCAGGAGCAAAGTTCTTGGCTGAATATTAAATCCATGAAAATATAATCTCAACATGCAGAACAAGTCAAAAATAGAAAACCAATTGTTAAGAAGCATTGAGAAAGAAAGCAGGGGAGAAATAAGAAAATGTCATTATGCCACTATTTAAATACATGGCTTGCCCTCAGCTAACAGCACTGCTCTTCAGGGGTTGATGCTGGGTCTGTTGCTGTTTGACAGCACTGCTGACCTCCATGGTGAAGAAATGCAGACCCTCAGATTTACAGATAATACAAGACCAGGAAGAGTGGTTAACGTTTTAGAGTCTGCTATTCAGAGGGATTTCATCAAGCTGGGGGAATAGGATATCTGAAGTACAAAAATGGCAAATGCAGAACCTAACTAGTACAGATTAATAAAGGCTGGGGCCTGGCTGGCTGGGGAGCAGCTTTACAGAGAAGGAAAGAAAGGCTCTTGAACAAGCTGAGCATGAGGCAGTTGTGTGTCCTTGCTCTTGTCACAGTAAAATGAAGGGGAGAGGAAAATGCACTGATGCTCCACGAAAGGCTGTAACTATTCCTATTCAATGTAAGGTGACACAGTTATTAAAGGAATATCATAGCCCTAATTTTGCATTTCTTTTCTTCACAGGTCAAGTGAAAGTTAAAATTTATGAACACACCAATCTACAACTGAAAAAAAAATGCTGAGATTGGCTCAGGGGAAAGAGTCAGAACAATCACTTTTTAAGACTCTAAGCTGCTTTGAAAGAATAACAAAACAGCCATAAATTATCTCACCTAAAGCACTTTTTAAAGAAGTAGGAAAATGAGAGCTGAATTTTCTCCAAGCTTATTGAAAAGGGTGCATAAAATAATATTGCTATCAAAATTGCCTAAAGAATTTCTGTGTGGCTAGCAACGATTTTTACAAAGTATAAATTAGAATGACTATTCAATTTTCTAGGTAGAAGCACTTGTGAATGCTCAGCAACATCATCAGGATCCTTGAACTTGGAAGATTTACTATGTTTTTTTCCTTTTATGTGTTACTGTTGAAATCGTTCTTAAACATAAGCAGTACTTATTGGAAGAATATTTCTGTGTGGTTTTGACTGAGATTAAATCCTCATCTCAGATCTTCTAGAAAGTGTTTAGACTAAGAAAAGGAATGTCATCTCTATTGAAACACACACAGGTACAAGAGACTATAAACTATCTGCAGTAAGTATCTAATAATCTATTACATATCTTAATAACTGAAATCACCTTAACTCCAGATTGACTACAGTCTTATCCTGACAGTTTTGGTGAGCAAGGACAAAAACCCTTGTGGTGGTGCATCCTGTATCCTTCTCCCTGCCATTTTTCTGCGTATGCTGTATGCTCTGCCTATGTACTAGTCTACAGAGTGAACTTGCCAGTGAATTCTGTCAAATCACACTTTCACAAGTTTATATTAAAACCTGCTTTTTGCCAATACCTTTGGCAGTGATTATTTAATTAGCCACACCACTCATTCACAACAAACCATTATATACATAGAAAATATAAGGGACTCTGGATACATATATAAAGAAATTATAAAATCAATAAAGATTATGTTGTTTTCATCATTGCTATAACACAAACCTAAGGTATTTAGAAAGTGTAGGCAAAAGGTAAGCTCCACATGTTTTTCAGCATCTGAAACATGAAAAATGAACTGGTGATTTGGCCTAAAGTAAGGTGAAAATTGCTTTTCAAGATGAAGACTCTTTCTGTGTAGAATAATCTGTGGAAGTGTAAATGATGCTTGTTGAATAATTAGAAATCAGATTATTTGTAACACTTCAAAAAGTAGAAATAAAAAGAATTATGAACTAGTCAAACCATATATCCTTGGTGTTGAAGATACCATTAGACTGTAAATAACATGTTTGCATTCAAGATCACTGAACAAGAAATAGAAGTTACTGAAGACATTTCACCAGGATTATTATTTTTTTCCTAGATACTGCATAATTTTATGTAGTTATAAGCATAATGCATGTAAGAAATCACTTGATCAAAACTAAACTGAGGTCAAGAAGAACTGTCTGACTGTAAAACAAATAATTGCTGACATTTTCATTACTTGAGAACCACAGGTCACAAGCAGAAACTGAAATTAACAAAAAGAGAAATATATTAAACAGAATCTGGCTAACCTGAAGTTGCGCTTTATTTGACTTTGTAAGAGAAAGTGCCCTGTGTCCTACTTCTGCTGACAAGAAATGACTAAACTGTGATCTGAAAAAATCGTGAAGATGCTCAGGTCTATAAATACATCAGAGTCAAAGAACCTTAAGAGTAGTGCTGGGCCTTCTTAATTACTTGTTAAAAAAGAATTTGAGCTTCTGAGCCAACTAATTTAAACTCATCATACGGGAATGGACAGAAATACAAGAAAAAGCTTTTGAAGAAGTAAAAAGAATAATTTCAAATTCTCCATTAATGAAATTGTATAACCCAATGGAAAGTCTAGGTTTAGAAAGTGACACATTACAGAGTAGTTAGGGAACCACATTAATGCAGAGAGAATGTCTAAAAGCACTTATGAGCTATTATTTCTTAGGTAATGAATGAGAAAGAATAAGCACTAGACCTTTACAAAACTGACTAGAATCTTTCACAAGCTCTGTCAGGACAAAAATGCTGTACAGTGTCATGTCCCCTCAACTTTGCTTATGTTTTAAATATCTGAAAGCATTATTTTAAATGAGAATGGAAAATTAGTTCATCGGTATCCCTATCTAACAGGGTCTGGCACGGTTTGGATCTCCTGCAATGCTTTACCAAGCTTTATGACAATGCAATTGTCAGATCTGTTCCTTCTATGCAGTTAGTGTCCCCCATAATCAGAAATTAAACCTGAAAAGATATATTGCATTTTTCTCATCAGAATAATGTCACCTTTTCTCTTGAGAGCCTCTTCAGTTTCTCTATGCTTTTTTCATTCAAAACACTCTGTACTCCAAAGAACCTGTATGAAGCAAACCAACTTTGAATACTCACCACTTTCAATACAATTGCATTCCCAGAGTTAGCTTAAACCTTAACACATTTCACTTTTAAATTCTTGAAGTCAGGGTTCCTCATGTGACAACAGTTCTCTGAGGTTTGGGGACAGCAGGACTGCCCAAGTCAGCAGGGCAGGGCAGGCCTTGGCCTCCCGGGCCATTCCCACCGCCTCAGCCAGAGCCAAGGCAGCCAGAGAGCACCGAGGGAGCCTCAGTCCTGTCCTTGGGCACGGGATGAAGCCAGGCAGGAATGTCACCCCACATGAATGTCACCCCACCAAGGCAGCCCCAGGCCTGTCCTTGGGCAGGGGATGAAGCCAGGCAGGAATGTCACCCCACATGAATGTCACCCCACCAAGGCAGCCCCAGGCCTGTCCTTGGGCACGGGATGAAGCCAGGCAGGAATGTCACCCCACAGGAAGGGGCGAGTAACAGGCCCTGTGAGGGAAACCAGGACCAGACATGGTCCCAGACTGGCCAGGAAGGGCGTTTGCAGAGGGTTAGGTTTGATTATGCTCACTTAACAGCTGGTCACAGACACAATATATATTTCTGAACAAAAGCTCTTCTCTGGGTATTCCCAAGAAATCTCTGATCCCTAGGAGATCAGAGGTAACAACTGAGCACCCAGCTGCTGGTTCAGTGGGGATACAGATATTCAACACGATTCTGCTTAAATCTCAAATCTAACAGATGCTACCACAATCCAATTAATAAGTGTCTGATTAACAAGCAGGACTTGGTAAGTAGCCGTGTATGGTGACCGAGTCACAGAGCAGCAGAACTTCCACTGTGTGACAGCAAAACAGCAGAGATACAAGTATGAGTACACTGGTTGATTGGTGACAAAGACATAAAATTTTAGTGTTTTTGTGAGATATCTTAATTATTACATCTTCTAGGTAACACATGCATACGTAAGATACAGTTTCTGAATGTTTTCAAGGGCAGATTTTAGCCTTTTATGGATAGAATTAGTTTAATTTGTGATTATACTTTTATTAAACTCAGAACAGTGCATTTTTGAATAGTGAAGATGGAAAAGGAAGAAAGATCAATTTAGTCTTTCAAAAATTCCAGGTAAAGTTTTGCCTTTGTATAGCCATTGGTCAGGAAAATCACTGAGATCATAAAGGATTCAAATCCTGAGACCAAGCCAAAATACAAAATGGATTCAGTGTGTCTATGATGCTATTTGAGTTTGTCTGGAATTGTTGCCCCTAGCAATTGCCCCAAAGGTCCTTCCAGGAAGAAGTCTAAATAATCTTCTCAGTTCAGAGATGGTCACCTATGGTAGTTATAAACAAGCAAACAAAAAGAAATGGTGTGGCATCCTGGTATGCAATGCCATGAAACACCTACCTTTCACAGGAGTGGATACCTGCACTCTTAAGAAATTTGAGTCCATTTTTATCTGTATCTAAATGTGTCTTGTTGTCTGAGGTTTCCCTTCACATCCAAAGGAGTGCAATCTTGAATCAGGGCTAAACAAAGATTGCACCAGACTTAAATAAGAACGAGGAAAGTGGGCAAGTCTGGTATTCAGGTTGACCTCAAGTCCACACTGCACAAATTAGATTCACCCAAAACTTCATTTTAGCGAGTGATATTCCAACCTCTGAACACAATACCAGGTGACATTATTTGACAAGAACTTTTTCATTTCTTATTCAGTACTTAGCTAATCCAAAAGCAAGCAGGACATATGCAGTGCCAAAAGTCATTCAGGAAAAATGCCGAAACATTTATTTTTTAATGAATATTCATGAAATTATTTTAGAAAAACAAATTTTTTTTGTGATTGCTTTGTTATAGTCTACCTTAACACTAAACACATTACAAAATATAAATCTTTAAGCAGATAAGGATAGAAAATGTAATTTTTTATGAATAGTCTCAATTGCCAAGGACAACCTTCTCTGAGAACTTTAAACATGAAAATAAAGCATAAGAACTTAGGAGAACTAAAAGCTATATAAAATTATATGTCTTTGTATTCCACCCTAAGAGAGTTTAACATTGAAAATCAGTAATTTTAATCAATGCAGTTAGCAACTTTTAGTATAGAAGTACACTTAGGTGGCAGAAAGATATATGCTAAGAATAAGAATTAAACTGTTTCACCTAACTACTCACAGTACTGTGGCCAAACTCAGCAGAAGCTGCTAAATAAATTTGAGCAGGTAGTACATGCCTTATTTTTCCATAGATACAATAATGACAGCACCACCCATGCACAAGTCCTTCCAACTGCAGGGTAGGCACATTATTAGAATTACAACCCACATACAAACATTCATTCACTTACTAGTGACAACTGAGTTCTGATTATGTTACATATCTTAACGGAAGACAAAGAACTGCAGGCATTGAATAGCTAACAGAATAATTCATTTTTCAGAAGAATATTGAATGTGACAAATAATAGGTTTCAAATGTACCTAAGACATATTTTTGCATATTCCCAATGCTAGAAAATTCCACATGACAAAATTTGTGGTTGACAACTCCTTGAGTCTGCCTGCAAGCACTTACATTGTCATCTTGAAGCACAGTAGGAACAACTGAAAAATCAACAGAGTTGCCCAAGGTTTTCTGAGAAAATTACACACTGGAGAAAATAGACTGTGATTGTGCTGTAAAATCCCAGCAACTCTCAACCAAAGGCTGCAGAATGGAAACAAAAACATTCCCAATGCATGCAATGACTGTATCCAAACATTTTAAAAAAAATCTGATGTAAGAATCTCTCCTTTATTATAACACTGATATTATGTCAAAATGTTTGTACAGTAATCTACACTTGGTGGAAACTCTGCATAATTGTCTTACTGTACTTGCATGGAATTTCAAAATTTGGCATCAAATCAAATTTTGGGAGGCCATTGTTTCTTTTCCACTGACTTTGATGTCTTACTGATATTCTGTTAGACAGCAATATAAAATCAAAGCAACAGTTAGAAAATTAGAGAGGCACTTGTCAAAGGCTGTTAGTGTAGGAAAAAATAGTATAACAAACATCTTTAAGAGCTGCTCTTTAAAAATACAACTTTCAATTCATATTTAGCATTATAGATGAATTACCTTGTTGAACACCTACCAGCCTTGTTGGGCACAGTGAGCACCTGAAAACTTGGCCTGGAGTCCATGTGAGTGACATATGTTGATTGGTTCTCTTAATCCTGAGCAGGCTTCTTGTTGTGTACCTAAATATGGACATATGTATCTAATTTTAAGCCTCGGGGTCTGAAGGGCAGTTAAATATGTTTCTGCTTGAAAATGACACTTTGTATATCAATAATAATCCACAAAGTTGAGATCTGCCAGAGGGGAAAAAAAAAATGAAATGGCCTGGTCATGCTGAAGATATGAATATCTCCAGATTTGCTTTAGGACTAGAGCCCTCACATGAAAAATATTCTACAAATGATGAAGTGATGCTTTGCCAACAGACACCAGATGGTTGTTAAATGACAGATGAGAGTCTACATTGGATAGAGTCAACAAACCAGGCTGTAACATATGTAAAACTAGTAATCCATATGCAAGTTTCAGAGACTAAGAGCTCAGTGATGATTATTAAAAGTTAGTTCAAAATCACTGCATTTTCAAGATTTGCTTTACCTCAGCATTTTCCTGGTTGAAACTATCTCTATCACTTACCTGCTAGTGGTAATTGCTAATAGCCTCACGAGTGATGAGAGAGAGAACTGAGTTGTCTGATGAGGAAAGGGTTTGTCCTTTTACTTTGTCCTCTCAGTAAATGAAAGGAGAATCATCCTATTGACTCAGATAGGAATTCTGTTTGATATTGCAAGAGGTGATGACTTATCAGCATTTTCATATGGCTGGTAATCAGAATAAGGCACAGAATCACAATACTTGGGCATGCTGATCTGCTGCTTCGTGGGTTATTGGTAAAAAAGGAACAAAAACAACATTTTCATTTTTAAAGTATGTATTTCTGACAGATATTAGTGGAAAGAAAAGAAAATTAGTCTTCATGTTTAAAGTCAAACAATATTTTCTTTGATTAGGTTGCTTTAGCAGAAGGCGATACTATCTAGGAAGTTGTATTTTTATTTCTGCAAGAAGTAAATTTTGGTATTAGTTAAAAGTTCTTTTGCAGATATAAGACCCAATCAGGAGCTGAAAAAATGTCAAGAAAGGATTTTTCCACTGTGAAAAGGTATTTGGTTTATTTTTTTCATTTTTCTTATCAGTACGAGGTTATAAAAACTGTTTCCTTTCACAGCATTCTGAATATGATTTTGTGTTTTAACTATTGTTGAAATCTTTATCTGAAAACAAGCTTGTGAAATTTCTTATTTTTCAGTTACATCTTTCAGCTTTGCTCTGGTGTTTAAAATACCAGCTGAGGTACGAGTCAAAAATCTATGCATACAGCCTGGTTTCTAATATTCCAGAAATTAATATCTGTGTTCCATTTCAACAGAAGATTAAAAAGGCTCTTAAAGATTGCCTTGCCACCAAAGAAAGCATATAAGTAATTAATTGTTTCTACCAGAACCTTGTTAAGTGAAGAGAAAATTGTAATGACTGACAATATTGCAGAGAATATGAAAATCATATTCTGATTTTGACAGTGGAACCCCCAGGCCTTTTCTGCTTTATTTCCAGATTGATTTAAAGTCCGTTGAATTTTGATTGACTTTTTTATTGTATAGTTTAGAAACAGGAGTGTGCAAAATACTTTTGTTTGTATATGTTTATTAATATTGACTGCATTTTACACACGCATGTGAGTATGTGAATTTGAGGTGGGATATAGCTTTAGAGCGCTTTTCATCTCTGTATTGATGTTGAATTGTTTTACAGCCTTTTTTTATAAAGTGCTCATGCATGAAAATATAATTCTTGCTGTTTTTTCATTTATACCTGATAGTATTTCTTACCTGTTCTGGGCCCAAGAAGTTTGGTACAGTACTGTAGGGAGGACAGAATAATTATCCCAATTAATAATGTATCAGAAAAAGATAATAAAGAATAGGGTCAGAACATGACATTCCTCTAATCCTTAAGCTGCAAGGTGACCTCTCTGTACCCCAAGTGAAAGCACTCGAGCAATATAAGTCTGTAGATTTTATGTTGCTTTTTCTGCACTGTGTGAGTAAACTGGAACAGACAAATTAGGATCTCAAGAACTGGAAGAGGCTGAGAATTTAGATAAGTATGGTAGAGCTTTCTTTGTCACTGCCTGTGTCCTTTGTTGTCATCATAGTTGTCATCACAGTTGTCATCACACTCTGGGGAGTAGGTAGTGTCACCAGCACATGCCAGCAATTTAGGAGCAACAGGTGTGTAAGGAAATGTCCCAAATTCTCATGCACCATTGCAAATGTAAAGATGAGTCACGTGTGGCAAGGCCCAAGAGGATACCCCTGGTTGGTATGAATATCACAGCAGAGGATAAGGATGCTTCTTGCTGACATTATATAAACACACATCAGCTGAGACTGATGCTAACACTTTTCCTTCTGGCTGTATGATAACAAGCTTCCGTGATAGGTATAAGTATACACAGAACATTTACATACATGTTCCAGATCTAACTTTCAGTATGAGGGAAAATGTGGCATCAGAAAATGAAACAAACAAGCTGAATATAGCAAAATTCTAGGAGAGTTCTGGGAGGCATGAAGAAAATTATTTTGGAAAGAATGTCTTCTTCACTTTGGTAAAAACTGGGAAATCTTGGATCTTTATAGCAGTTTTCAGAGTGAATATCAAAGTCATGGGGAAAACGCACAAGAACATCTTACCACAGCAATGTGGACAATACTTCAGCACAGGCAGAAATTAATGCTCAGTATCAACCTGGTCAAGGAAATGAACACATCTATTCACTTCTGAAACTCTACTTTACAACATGTAAATTGTAAGTATGTCTCAGTAAATGATCTCGCTCATAATTTGTCTCATCATGGTGACAAAAATATTTCTTAAATCAGTGGAGTTGAGTGACCACAAAGATCTACCAAGGTGCCCAACATTCCATACACAAGGCAGAAGTATCTCAATATGTATTTCCTTTAACATTTTAAAAAATGTGTTCTTGTATTATTAGCACAAGCTTCTTAATTTCTTGATTTTTAAATGCTGAGATAAGTGGAAAGTCAAAATTATGTTTTCATTTACTTTCAACTTGACATCTAAAAAGCTTTAATGTGACTTTGAAAATAATTAGAAATGTGCCACTCACTGATAGTGGCAGAGATCACGAAAAGTGACAAAACCACATTTTAAGAACAGTTGCACAATCCTGCATGCAGAAACGTGAAAAAGTCTTCACCTCAGCTCAAAACTGATATCTAATCATGCTTTATTTACCCCTCTGTACTGCAGCTGAACACTCCCTCCATTTCCAGCTGCCTTGCCTGAGCAAGGCAGGGTGCTGGGAACACCAGCACTCTCCTTGCTCCGGGTTTTTGTGCAATGCTTCATGCCAGGCAGAAGCAGCAGTTCAGAAGAAAGCTGATTTGCTAATGTGCTCCACCAAGGATAAATCAGCTACCTATAAATATTCACATAAATTAAATGTGCAGCTGCATTTTTAGATGGCCACAACCTGATCAAATATAACTGGATTTTGTATAAAAAAATATACTTTTCCTCTATAAAGCACCATTCCTTTGAAACACAGACAGGCATGCAAGCACACATTTCAAGCATGTACCGAAATAATCCTTCAGAAATCTTTTAATGTTTCTTTGATATGGGAAAATTTGCCTTAAATTCAATCTAACTGAACAGCTTTTGCTGAAATTGTGAAAATGAAATATAACTTCAGAAAAATGTATATGCATAGAAATTCTATCCTGAAATGCAGCAGAGGTCTTATCAGGTGAAGAAATGTCTTAGAATGGAAGGTGTCAGCACTTTCTACCTGCTGCCCTTATCATAAACACAATTAAGTAATGTTGCAGCTCTAGAAATGTTAGTGTTTGCAAGGTACAAGGGAGCATGTTGCAAGTACAAACCCTGATAGTCATCTACCAACAACCACTGCTATCAGGTGGTTGCAGCATGAAGCTGCAAATGGATTATTACACTTACAAGATACCACCCAAAGTCTGGTATGCACAGCATAGATAAAACAGAAATAAAAACATTTCCTGGTTTGACAACAATTTTTCCAAGATATATCCTGTAATTTTCCTGTCTTCCAGTTTAAGCAGAGGAGAACACAGGAAGGTATGTATCTGCTATAATAAAAAGTTTTCTTTGTTCATGGTTACTATTAGTTCATCCCTGATGATCTGAAGGAAAATTGCAGAGGGAAAACTCAGGCTGAACAATACTTTGCTCAAATCGTGGTGTTCTGACTGGGAAATGTGACAAATATGTAGTTTCTGAAAACTAAAAAAAAGGGTAGTTAACTGCTTTTTTCTTTTTTTTTATTTATTTTGGAGTGATAAAAAAGCTACTTTGTTTAACATTTTTCTGAACACAGATCAGGATGTTTTAAGCTGTCAAAGTGTTTGGGGTTTTTTCCCTTTATACCACTTATTCCTAGAAAAAACTACACTCCCAGGGTGCTAAATCATTGCATTTCCTTCCTAGGATATTTTGTAATAATTATTTGATGTGATAAATAATATTTGTTAAGGCTTCCTCATCTCAAAAAAAAACCAAAAACCAACAACCCAAAAACCTCACCCTGCAAACAGTTTCTAAATTGTTTCCCATTAGAAAAGATATATGATATAATATATAGTATATGATATAATATATGATACAGTATATAGGTTGGATAAGGGTTTCATAGACTGCAACCTCTTTTGGAGGTTTAGATTTTTAACCTTTCCTGTTTGATTAAACAGATAGCTCTAATGCTACTGCAACAATTACATGGTTTATTTTTAGCATGCTTTATTTTCTTCGTTAGTTATTTTTTTAGAAGCCTAAGTTTCTTACTTATTTACAGATATTTTCATCAGTTGCTCAGTTATTATGGTTAGCTCTGTAGTGACAGATCACAAGTTCATACCTCAGACTCAAGAGCAGGCATATTTACAGCAGCACAAATCCTAATATGGACTCATTAATACACAATACTCTAAATATTTTGGTTTTTAAACATGAAATAAATACTACAAAAAATTAATTAAATTCTAGTTTTGAGGAAAAGAAGCTAAATTTTGGGAAAAAAAGAAAACACTAACGTATGTAAAGCAAATACTAATGTAGATATATTTAGAAAAACACAAGCCTTAAAGAATAGTGTTTAAATATGCAATACTATTCGTTCAAAGCTTTATTTAATATATGTCACTTGCATTTTGTTAGCTAGGGTATTGTCAAATAATTTCTCTTGACATAATATAACTACTACAAAGCATTCCTCAAAATATTAGATGAAAATATTGAGTATTTAATTAATTCATTAGTTTAATTAGCTCTGTATAAAAAAATATCTCTGTAGCATACATCTAATGAAATCAGTAAACTAATAGACAAGAAAAACATGCATGTTGGTTTCATTACTCTTCTCAATATGTGAAATACTGATGTATTACGAATATTTTGTGAATTCAGTCACAAAAGGAAGGTACTTAAAATCATACTTGTCATAATATTAATTAGAAACTTGATCACAAGAATTCTTAATAGAAATTTTCTCCAATTCTCCCGAATTACTCTTCCACTTGTATTTGATTTGTTCTGCTGCTAACAAAATCTTGCCATTTACTTGGAGTAAACAGGAGACACACAAATGACTTCAATAATTTTTAAAGTTTTTCAGAAAAAAAAATCTGTACTAAGTTTTAAAGAGATAATTTAAAAATCATTCTGAAATATGTGTTCTATGAATTATTCTCTGAGAAATATATCAAATAGTTAAAAATTTTATCTAATATGTTACATAAGTATTTTTTAGAAAATAATACTATTCAAGTAGAATTCTATTCTAAAGATTTCTGTGACAAACACTGGTGTCACAGGATTATTCAGTACATGGCATAATCTTCTAATATATTTCATTGCAGTATGCACCTCCACCTGAATTCCACTTTTAGATTATATTTTTGTGAGCAAAGTCAAAACACAGAGACAATGATCTATGATTTTTAGGGCTTTTTTCCAAGGAAGAGAATGGTCTAAATGTCCTTCTTTAAACTTCTTGGAATATTTCTTGCTTTGATCAATTTCACTTTGATGCTACTTTGACTCTACTGTTTCTCAAAGTCTTGTAGAGAATGTTTTTCTACTAATTCACAGAATTATTCCACACACATTTCTAGTAAATTCCTAATCACCTTTTACTCTTTTGCTGCTTCAATGTCTGATCAATTTTATAGAGAAGTTTAGGGACTTAACAGAAGCAAGGTTATTTTGATGTTCAGTAGAGCTAGAGGAAAAGAAAACAGATCTGCAGAAGTACATGGTTTCAGTGTTACTGCAGGTGTTCAGATTACACTTCAGAACTCAGCTGAAGAAACTAATTCAGTGTTCAGAGGACTTTGAGGAGGACCTCAGAGACCAGTTTTTTTCTAATTATCTTATCCTACTTTAATGACAATATGAAATGCATAGATATGAGTTGAGAACTTCTAAAAATTAAAACTATTTCCATAGACAGTTTCTAAATAATTTAATGAGGGATCAAAACATGGTATATATCAGTTTCTAAAAGAGATATCAACTGGATCCAAACTGCAAGTTTTAAAAGTAGTAAGTTTCTAGTAGTAAATCACAGAATAATAGAATATCCTGAGTTGGAAGTG